>RWGY01000419.1:0-59305 GCA_007726485.1 Eragrostis curvula
GCTATGGTGCACCCATAATGTGTTACGCCTTATTTTTTCAAATGTCACTCCATATTTAAACATGTAATGGAACATTGACTTTTCTCTGTTATAATTGGCAAATATGACCCTGTTGGGCACAGCTTCTGCTGATTGCTGTTCTCAGTTCATTCTGAGAGTCTGCTTAGCTAATAAGCTGCTGCAGAATCCTGGTGTTTGGCACAGCTTCTCATTTCTTTGAAGAAACTGAGAAATAAGTTGTGCCAAATAGGGCCTATGTTAATACTGATCTGTATCAACTTACCAAGTATGGTAAAACATGGCAGGAGCCTCGCGGGGTGATGAACATAGTTCACGTAGTGATGGTTCAAGAAGTTCCGATTATTGGAAAGGACATGCGAATCCACTACTGAAAATAAAGATATTAAGAAAAATATATTGTTCTGTCTGGAGGGACGTGAAACTGGTGCCAGCTGGTCTCAGGCTTGTTCTTATGGAGGCTATGCCGGACGGAATTGTGAAAAATGGACTCCATTTCTTGAAGGCATGCTCGTTTATAATTTTGTTCTCTAAAAAGTAGAGCCCAGTTTTTTATCGTTTCTTTTCAAAATTCTACCTACTTTAATTTTACAGTTTTTCTTGTATTTCATACAGGATGGAATTCACCTGCAGTCCAGTTTGAAGGGCCTGCTGTGCATGTCGCGAGAAAAAGTTACCTATCGTGGAGTCCGACTTCATGCTTATACATCAAGTGCTCCTGCTCAGCCTCATGACAGGGTATGGGTATCTTATGTTTGTGGTTGTGTAATTGTGTGCAAGTTTAAATCTTAATATCTGATAGTTTGCTTTGACTATCTTCTCTTTATGAATTTTAAATGCACTTCTGGTGTGGAACTTTTTATCTGATAGTTCCACTTGTAACTCAGAACTAGACAAGTTCTTATGTCAAAACAGATCATCATGTGCAGCTTCTGTCAGAAAAGGGATAGGAGGATATAACTTATATTCAGGCTGATAACTACCCTGTTGTTGTTTGCTTCATTGTTGGTGACCCTTAACTCCTGGAAGTTTGATTGTTTACATGCAATGATGTAGTCATAAATTCGATACTGGAAGATAAATGGGTGTGCTTTGTTGGTAGATATTCAATGTGTGTGTGTGGTGGGGGGGGGGGGGGGGGGGGGATTTGAGACTTAGCATCATCAGAATGTTGTGCACTCTACTTGTTCTTGGTTAGCTAAGATTGCGTGTGGAATAGTCAGCTTTCATTTTGACTGTTGTGCTGCTTCGATTGGTTCCCCCACAGCACTTTTTTAGAACTATATGGTGTGGCTATTTTCAGCTGTGCTCTGTATTTATTTTCCATATTTACACATTTTTATTTGATTTTCACTGTTGTGCTGCATCAGCAAGGTGTCCGCAAAATTCTTGATGTAAAGTTTCACCCAGAAGGTCTGCCTCAGCTTGTTTCTAGCTCTAATGAGGTTAGTGCCATTTATGATCCATTCTGTATTTTATAGTCAAGAACATAGGGTGGGGACCTTCAAATGTCTGTGTTGCCATGCAAATCTTCACACCAATGTCTTGAAAACTTCATTTTATGTTACCTTCTAGATTCATTAGGGTTTAGGGGTAGACCAATATATGGGAAATGTTTTATTATATTTTATGTTACCTTCTAGATCGGGTCCGCAATAATGAATATGGGAGAGGTTAGGGATGGCATCAATTGAGGAAAAGCTTGTCTAGCATTGGTTGAGATGCTTTAGACATACAACCCAACCACAGAGGCACCATTGTGTTCTGGGATAGTAAGCTCTCTCTGACTATGTAAAGAGAGGTAGGGGTAGACTGAACTTGACATGGGAGGAGTCTGTGAAGAGAGACATGAAGGATTGGGATATTAACAAAGAGCTATCCATGGATTGGAGCACGAAAATTGCCATCCCACATGCCAGAACCGTGACTTAAACTACCGGTTTCCGCTGAACATTTTAATTCAGTGATTTTGTCCATTCCTTTTGCTTTCATTTTTTTTTCTTTTAACTTTTCGTGCTAGCTCTTGTGGGTTTCATCTCTAGCCTACCCTAACTTGCTTGGAACTAAAAGGCTTTATTATTTGTTGTTATAGAATCGTTAAAATTATATCTCACTGATTCAGGCACCCAACGAATTATTGCTTTTCAATCTTCTCTCCGGAAGGGCTATTCAGCTTAGAGGCCACAATACCAAGGTATGCCAGATAACTTTATTATTAGTGGCTCAGTGCATTTTCTCATCAAGAGTCAGGACCCCTTTGTTCTGTCCCTTGTTGGTTGCATAATATGATTTCTTCCGAATCGGATAGAAGAAGCTGAAGAGTTACAACCACCATCATGAAAATATGTTTTTTTTTCTCTTAAAGAAAATTATGAAAAAGGTGTCCATGTGAGTACCAACCAATCTGAATTTTCTTTGCAGTAGAATTTTGTATTTTTGGATTTTGTTACTCCTTTAGGTATCCGGGCAAGATACTACACTTTATTGTGATTAACATTGTTACATACTTCTACCTATTGTCCTCAGATCCAGGCTATTGCATTCGCAGTAAAAGGAGCAAGTGTAGTATCTTGTGCTTCTAATTTATTAAAGGTAACTATAGGCTTTGTTTTAATTACTACATGTGATCTGATAATGATGATGTTAATTGCTTCGCTGCTTGTAACTGGATGATAGGTATGGGATTGCATTACAGGATCTTGTCTCTATACACTGGGTGGCGATGACCAAAATTCAGTTGGGCATACTCAAAAAATTAATGCTATGGCAGTGAATAAATGGCAATCATGTACGTATATTCATCATCTTATTTCTTTGTGCACACTGGATTATGAAACTTTGACCAAAATATTTCGATTTGGGCACATGAAAATTGTATGCGTAGAATATACTTGAAATGTAGTGTCACGCTATCATAGATTTATTGAATCTTACAAATACGCTCTTATAGAAAATAGTGGTCAATGTTACACTTTGAAGATCTGTCGTCATCCAAAACATCAAGCATTTGTGAGTAGAGGGAGTATGTCTCTCTCTCTCTCTCTCTTCTTTGAAGTAAATACAGTAGGAGAGGCTCCCACTTCTCTAGGTGCCTTTTTACTAGGGCTGTTCAAAAGCCAAACCGCCAAACCAGCTAAGAAACCGGTAGTTCATTTCTCTCCACGAATCACTATTCACTTGACTTAGTTACTGTTCATCCGCCACTATATCGAGCGTCGCTGGTTTGCTTGCCGGTTTAACCAAACTGTAGATGAACAACCTACTTTTTACATTTTTCCTTGCCGCAGTTGTGAATTGCAAACCTTTTGTGTTTCTTTTTCTTGTTTAGTTTGCTTAGAAAATTTAAATGATTTGAGAAAATTTTTACTCTTTAGAGTGATAAGCCTGGTTTATGTGCGTACAGAAAACTTTGCTTATGTTGACCGCATATGATTTGGGAAATTGAAGTACTAGGTGCCTATACAAAGGAAGTTTCCTCGCACCGTTTGAATGACTCTACTTTGCATTCTTATGTTCTTGTAAGAAGACGATCTTCTATAATTCTATGTGGTATTGTCTTGTCTGATGCAGTAGCATGAAGAAAATACAATAACCTTATGATAGTTTCCATCTCTCTGCTGATTAAGTGATTATCTATGTGTCAAAGCTGGTTAATTTTTTTGTATATCTCTTGCTGCAATTGTGATTATGTTGGGATTGTTGCAAGCCTTTTTTTCCTTCTGTTTTCTTTCCTTTGAACATCAGCACTAGGGCTGATCGTGTGAACAAGTTTTTTTTTGGGGTGTCCAAGTATTGTTGTTTGTTTGCTGTACTTGTGTTACCTATTTCGATTAGTTCAAATATTTTGTGAACAAGTTGTTTTTGGGTGTTAAAATTGCAGGTCTTGTTGTCACTAGTGGAGCAAAAGGCGATGGAAAGCTTTTACTGTGGAATGCCTTGAGAGGTGAACTTGCTTCTGATCTAAATTCGAACTTGAGGTAACACTGGTTTCCTTTCACATCGTCTATCTGATTGTTTTTTTCTTCCTTCTAGCCGACGTGGCAGGCGTTGCTATGAATTGCACATAAATAATCTAAATAATAAATTCATAATATCAATTCATGCAACTGCGTCTGTGAGGTACTCCATCCGTCTCAAAATAATTGCAGTTCTTGGTTTGAGGGGTCTGGGCACAGGAATTAGGTGACGTGCATAAGAAACGAGGAAGGGTGGAAGAGGAGAGACATAGATAGAGATGCACTGGCAAACGAGAATGAAGAGAGAGAGAAATGGATTGGGATGCAATTATTTTGGCAAAAAAATTTAATCCTAGTACTACAATTATATTGAAATGGAGGGAGCTCGAATTGTGTTATAATGAGATTGCGTGAAAGTTTGCCATTGCATTATGGCATTTCTTTGCATTTTATATGGATATTTTTATTGCATATCTGCTAAGCAGGAAAACGTCCCTTGTAGTGTATTGCTAAAACTGCATTCGAAACAAACGGACATGATCAGTAATAACTTTCCAGGGGTCCTTTAAAAAAGAAATCCAGGGGAAGGGGAACTTGGAAGTAGTTATGTGCGTAAATAGCTCCAACACATAACATTTGAACTCATCATATGTCGATACACAGACGTATGCGTATGGAATATTTTCTTGAGGACTGATCTTGTTCCGATTTTAGTTGAGTTTTTCAGCAACTTAAAAGGCGGATACTTACTCAAACCCACTTGACGACCCAAGGAAAAAAAAAGGGACTAATGTTGCCAACCTAACTTTACATGCACACCCTGATCGCTAAAGTACGGAGCAACAACAGAAAGCACCCGTATACAAGATGTGTTTGGGACAAGACAAACAATCTCCACTACGTGCTATCAAAACAAGCTTTGACCAGTCTAAAAAAAAGCAGAATGGGCCCCACTGTTTCCCAATTGTCTTCTTTCTGTCTCCTGTTTCTTTCTTTATCTTAGAGAAACCCCACGCCACCGCCACTCAATCCATCAAAAACAACGGAGTGTCTAGATGCAGGTAGCCAAGAACAGAGGCCCACCGGTAGTTCGGTGCAAAAAATCATGTGCTGCCGATACAAGCTGCTTATGAAGTTGACACCATTATCTACATAAATTGTATGTTTCTTTTTGTGTGACCGAACAAAAAAAGAAGTATTATTTCTATCAAGCTGAATTTTCATACTTAAGCTTGTTGTTAGACATGGATCTGCTATCTTTATTTCACACAGAAATTCTAAGGACTTCTTCAACTTTGCTCGTTGTGTAGTAATGTTGATACACATGTATAGACTGCATGGGTGCATTTCACTCCTCTTCCCGTTGAGAAAAAAAATCATCAGAAACAAATAAAGCTTCTAGAAGTAGATAAAAAATTGTTAGAAAGGGAAAATTCTTCTTGGACTGCACCAACGATCTATGCTTTCAAGGCGTCGCCTAGGTGTCTAGGTGCCCCCCTGGTCGCCACAGGGACAGCTTAGGCTGTAGTGTCGCCTAGGCGGTAAGGCTCCCCTTGGTCGCCGCAGAACGCCATGACACCTTAAAAACTATGCCAACAATAGCTTTATGCGGCCTGAACTTCTAGAAAGGATTAGTGGCAAAGGAAGTATCATCTTTATTTTTTTTATGTGTATAAGGTTGGTAAAAATTAATCGACAGGAATTTAATTGAGGGGCTTACCGAGTAAAGATATATTTGGTCCGATTTAGATGTTGTAGATGATTTATTTATTTTTTGACTTGCAGATTTTGTTATGGGAGTGAGAACAAGGACATGTTTGTTTTTGCTCTAGGTTTTACAAGAGCTATTTTTTAAGTTCTTGTTCACATACTTCAATATTTTGTTCTTAAGCCTGTTGAATCAGAAAATGCTTAAACTGTCCTTAAACTCTCTGATGTTCTGTTAATATAGGTCCCAGGACATGGTTTATCCTTCTGTTGATACGATGGAGTTCTGTAGCGAAAATCTTCTGGCATGTGGGAGTGACTGTGATTATGGTGGCTCAGCAGTGGTACAATTATGGGATATTGAATCTCCAGAGTCTTACCTATCTTTCTCTGCGAGTGATTCTGTATGTACCTTTTCCTTCTGTATTTAAGTGAGACTTTAATAGTTTAAGAGAGCACTAACATATCTCTTTCCCAGTATATTACCTCCCTTAAAGCCAACCCTGCTGGCAACACTATAATTACAGGTTACACAATCTTCTCAATTGCATGACATCCCTCTATTGCAGCTGCAGTAAAAACTGTACAGTTATTCTTACATGCAATATGCAGGTTCTGGTGATGGGACTATTGGCTTATTTGACATCCGTGCTTGTTCTGCAATTAATCATTTATCAGTGGGGCCTGGTTGTGAGGTATTTGGCATGTTGCCTATAATTTAAATTTACTGATAATAGTTTGAGTTGATCATGTGTATATCATTACTTTTGTTGATTCTCATCTAATGAAAGGCACATGACATTTGTGTAAAGTCTATATATTCCTTAATTCTGATCTCTGAGCTTTACTAGCATATTTCTTCTCTGAGAACTGATAATTAATATGTTGCTACTCAACAGGTTACATCTGTGTCATTTAGCAACTGTGGTACCTATTTTTCTGCTTCTAGCACATCCAATAACACTTTGGTTTGGGATACAAGACTAGTCCCAAACTATAGCAAGGATGTTTCACGAAGCAAAGATATGCGGTTTTTTCGGCCTTTACATTGCTTAAGCCATGGGAAACAAATGCCTACAGCAGAATATACAAGTCAATTGCCAGGGTAATGATAATGTGGCTATTACTCCTTACTGCACTTACGGATTAAATCTATGAAACATCTTTGGCAATTTTTTAGCTTTAATGGTGAACTTAATGCAAGTCATTTTGAAGTAAAATTTAGTGTTTCACTGGATACATGTTGTGCTGTTTCTGGTAATTTGACTTGCATTTTTGTTTTATGTTTGGTTTACTCCAGAGAAGTATAATGTGCTAAGAAAAGAATAGAAAAAAGAATAGAAAACAAAACTACAGTTTAAGCTTTATGTTTATGGCGAAGCGTCTCCCTTTGCAAGGAAGAAAGTCATAGTTTGGTACTCAATGCTGAGGATGCAGAATCAGTCATTAAACTTGAATGCCATGCCTACAGCATCATATGCACAGTTGTACACTGACACAATGGGTTGCTAGTTATTTTTGCTACTCCAACTACTGTGTCCTCCATTTGCCCATGCCTACAGCTTCATGTTATGGTACCCATTGTCGTGTTATAGAAAGATGTACTCTCTCCATTTATAAAGAATGCAGTTTGGACATTGTTGTGGATCAGAGGACACAACGTGAACATTAACTTGTACCGTAAATCTGTAACATGTTTATATAATCCTATAACCTTATATTATTATTGAAGTACTTCTCTAGACAAAGTTGCTTATTTTATTTTCATGCGTCGAATATAAATGTTCAAAGAAATTCTACTATGAAGTTTTGGTTGGCTGCACATATCACAAAACACCACTTATGTGTGGCTAGAGGGGGTATTTTATCTCTCATCTTGTTTGGCCACTGCCCACTAGATAGTTCCTGCTAGTACAGTAATAGACATATCCTGCCTACTTGGAATCATTGATTTCTACCATAGGATTTGCAAGTTATTTTGTAAACCCTACTCTTACTATGCTTCTTGCTTTTCCAATATAACATTAGCTTTTGTTATCTGTTTTGGTTCGAAATTTTATATTAAACTTTGAGTATCTTTATCCAGTCATGTTGATGAAGGTGATCAGGGCGTAAATGCCACACAGTGGCTGCATAATGAACCTGTGCTTGTTACTGTAAGTGGTGATGGGAGGTGAGTAATTAACAATGACTTTTGCATCATGTCATTTCATCAATCACACTTGTGCTTGCTAATTTTACACAAATTATTGACTAGTAGTCTACTCTGCATGCAGTGTTGGAATGTGGGATGTTACTCTGGGTCAACCTTGCGTCAGACATATTAATGCTCATACTCGATGTGCTAATGCGGTGAGCTTTATATTGCAATATTTTATTTGATGGATCTTTTAGCTTAGCCTACTTTTAATGCTTTACTTCGGATGGAATAAATTCCAGGTTGCTGTAGCCCCTAATGATGAGTACATCTCCACTGGAGGAAGCGATCAGAAAGTCGTGAGTTACCTATTTGGCCATTTAGTTTATTATATTTGCATCGAGTGTGGTTTTGACTGTTTCATCAGTTTACATCAATAGAGCTCAAAACAAATTGGAAAGCAATACAACCATACTCTTAGTATGGTTCACTGCTAACGTGCTCATAACTTAGTGGTAAGTACTCAAGTTGTGAGGCTACCAACCAGGGTTCAAATTCTGGTTCTAGCCAAAAAAAAAAAAAGGGTCACTCACAAGTTCCCTCAAAAATATGAGTTAAGAATCGACCTATGGAGGGCGGGCCCTTGTGTAAGGGGCAAGGGCCTCAACGTACGGTTTATCCATAGAGGGTGGCTCCTCGTATATGGGAGGCTGGCTTTTGTGGTCTTTCTCGGCCCCGGTTTCCGGGTTTTTTCTTCTTAATGATAATACAGAGGGGGAGGTCATTTCCCTGGGGCGATGTTCATGAACTGAGCCTCTTTGGAAAATGCCATCATCATGCTTGACTCATCGTATAATCTTTATGAATTTTGACCTTTATATAGACAACTGTCTAATTTGATCCCTGAAAAGGTATGGGTACTTACCTTGTTTTCTTAGTCCTCTTGCACTAACTAATAATTATTATTGGCTTGGCAGGTTTTATACCATAATAAAAGAGGGCATACTAATCTAAATTGGCGTCTTTCACACCCTCTGCAAGGAAATGATTAGTATTCTACATGAATTGTAGACGTTTCCACTAACTTGGTAAGCCAGCTCTTTTGTGCTATCTGTCAATGATGAGCGTGTGAACCACCAACACAAGCAGATAAAGGAACATACTTTACTGAATCATAAATTAATAAATATATGGTATAAGTTCATATAAAACCTATTACTTTTCGTTTTTCTAATAGCTTTGGGTAGCAGTTGTACTTTCACATGTCAGACAAACAGCATCCTGTAGACATGTAAAAGCGGAAAAGCAGGAATATTCAAATAGGGGAAATGTCTTGTTTCATAGTCGAGGCTGATGATTTGTCTTCATGAGAAATTGAACAGTTTCTGCTATTTCCCAATGTGGTTTGCATATCTCTGCTCCTAATTTTTCTTGCATGCACATCTTTTTCAGCTGAGGAGTTCTCTGAACCATGCTGTTGAACTTTAGTCGAAACTCTGCTGCTCCAGATCGACATGGAGCTAGGACTGGTATTCAAACCTCTGCTTAATGGACGACTGAAGCTCGTGTTGGGTCTTAACATAAATGAATCTGCATGCCTCTTTACAATTGTATTCTGTATCTTTTTATTCTCCTGTAAAGAGAATGTTGAAACAAATATTAGCCCGACTGGTAGTAACTTTCTATTCTTGGAGTATGTTGGATAGGAGGGGGGTTGCAATACAATCCTTAGGATTTAGTTCAAATTTGAACTAAATTCCTAAAGCCACCTCCTCATCCAAATACTCCGTTATGTTACCCTGTATCATGATATCATCAACCGTCTAGCAATAACTACTCACCCGCTGCCTGTATTTCTCTTCTTCCTTTTCTTTGAGAGTTAACATGTAGTCTTTCAGTATTGCCAGAAGCGGAAGCTGCAAAAGCGTACGTTAACCATTTCTTGTCAAGAAATTATAAGGGCTTTCTGTTTTTGAAATCAGCTACTTGTCAATCAATCAACCTGGTCAAGCATGGTTATTTAATATGTTTTTACTACATTTTCCAAATTAACAGAAGAATATGTTCTTAAGGCTATTTTGCAAGTTAACCATGCAAATATGGGCACTGTACATGTACGTGTTATACTTATTGTGCAGCACTGAAAGCTATTGCATGCTAGAAGTGCTTCACACTCTTCGAAACTATTAGTGCACTATCCTTGGAACTGTTCTTTTGTCTTGTGCAGTAATGCACCCAATACTGATTTGTTTCTATATAAATGTGAAATATATATATGTTGATTCACCAGTACTGGTTTATGGCACCTAAAGGACTGACTATGATCAGTTAGTCAAATGACCTTTGTGAAAACTTTAAAGTCATGTAACGTGTGGTCATTTAGGCGCGCATTATTATGCATTTTTACGGTCCTAGTTTTGCTCGGTTTGCATTAGGATTGGATGCAAATTTCCTTCATTTTGATACCCGTGCAGACTTATCTTGGCATAGCACTAATGCATTGACATCCAAATACCTTCCTTTTCTTACTGTGTAACAGGATTTAATGCTATGGAATAGTTTTATTACAGTAAACTGCATTATTCTTGTTTCTTTTTATATCAGCTGTACCCAGGAATAGAATGGCTATGTGTGTTAGCGTTCTACAAGCTATGCTTCTTAGCGCCAGCCTACAAGTATGTTGGTTTTATCACTGCTATTTTTGCTTTCAAGACTAAAATTCCTGGTAGAGATGATTATCTCTTGGTTTCATGCTAAATGTTGAATTCCTTATTTTTTTAACCAAGAGTTCAATTCTAATAACTCAGAAGGCCCTCTTGCAATGTTCTTGGAAGAACATTTTTACACTTGCTCTTGCATAATTAGAACTATTATAGGAACTTAGCCTCAGCTCAGTTATTGAGGATGTGGATATACACCTAGACCTCCCACGTTTGTGTTCTCTTGGACATGGGTTCGGGTGCCTATTTCTTCAAATTCACATTGTCACTAGTTCCTTGGATGCTCCATGCTTAATTTGAATGTCTTATCTCTCTTGTGCCATGAATTCAGAAGGTACCAAATCAACATTCATCTAGCACCATACAGTTGAATGGATTACTTTTGTGAGCACTAAGACTGTAGAGTATACAATTGTTCAGTATTCTTGCTTCTGTGAAGCACGGATTTTTTGCTTTTTGGATCATTATAAGTTATGCTAAGACAGTCCAAAGATTGGCTGAAGCCACCAGAGAGAACCGACCAGGTGCAGAAAAATTAAAGATAACCCTGAACTGTATGTCTGGACAATCTAGGTCAGTTTAGGATGAATAATGTGTGATATGTTCATTTCTAAAATCCAAATATTGTATAAAATATACTACATTTTCTAGAATCCGAATACTCTGAAGTATTTAAGTTTAGGTAATTTGGTTTGGAGTCCATGAGCTCTCACCTCATCGTAGTAGAAGACCTTGTTCCTCTCCTGTTCCCAGAATTGTGTCTTGGCCACTAATTGCTCTACCATGCCTGTACCCTTTCCAGTTAGTATATGTTGCAGATCAATTTTCCAATTTAGTTGTTACCGCTACCATACCTGGAATTTTGTTAACTACAATTCTGGCTCGTTCTGCCCGTTTCAAGTGTTTATGGGCCCCTCTGCTTATTGAGTACCTTCGCTCGTCCTGTGTGGAAAACTATAATCAACTTAAAGAAATGAAACTTGGAGAGAAGGCATATTGTAGATGGTCATTAGGCAGCCACCGCACCCTGCTGTATTCCTCTAGCCATCTCTCTTCATCACATGAAGACATCCATTTTTCAACCTTATCCATTATATCTTTCCGACTTGTTGCCTCCTCTTTGGCTTTGTATACGTATTCATTCATCGTCTTTAGTAGGTCATCATGGTCTACATCTCCTGTACATATATTTCAAGAGTAGTCATACTCAATGAAGTGAAAATTGGAAAATTCAGCCCATACCAAGAGGAGAACATCTGATTGCTGGGATGCACCTGACATTATAAGATCCAGTATAGTGTCCATTTCTGTTTGGTAAGGCAGGTCCATGTGTGATTTCTTGCAAATTTCATCAACCTCTGCTCTCTTTTTTAGGTATAGATCTTTCATTTTGCTTGCCTTCAACTGGTCTAGTCGGTTAACTTCTGATTCAACCTATTTTATTCAATACGATAAATTGAAAACACATCAGCTCTAAGACTACTCATTATCTTAGTTCAAGATTTATTGTGGGGTCACTGGGATTTACCTGCTGAATTGTCTCTAATGTGAGGTTTCCAGGACCTAGCATACCATTTGCAGAAGTTGTTGCAAATATCTTAATTTGTCCAAATGGTTGGCGCTCCTCCATGTTGGTATCCAGAATATTCCATAAGTTTGTCAACGCTTTTACAAGGCTGTGAAGCTACAAAGGAATGCATGCATTAGTAGGCAGGAGAACTGGCAGTTCATGTTTCTTGAATATTTGCAATGGGATATTTCCTGTTACAAGTTAGAACTGGCAACGCCATTAACTAGCTAATGTTATAGGCACATTACTAATGAGTTGAAAAGTGGATTTGTGTAAGACTAGTGTAGTGTCTGGTAACTGCATCAAGTCAGTTTGCTTTATGGCATTACTGAACTACATGTGCTCGGGAAATTTATTTTTCTTCAGTATTTAGCACTCCCTGAGAGATTGGATATCTGCTCTGATCTTTGTGCTACCTCTTTAAGTGTTGCCATATCCAAGATAGTTGGCTGCACAGGTCGTTGCCAGAAGGATAAAAAATCACCTTGTCTCTTCTACTGTTCTTCTCTTCTTGAAGCTGCTGAACAGTCATGTTGAGCTTTTTGAGGATGTCATCACTGATGTTCTTCGTCTGTTGTTCATTTGGTCCATCTAGCAACCTTGGGTGAACATTTGCAAGTATCTTTGAAGGATCCATTCCCATAACTTTTGCAAAATTGTGAATTAGGACTTTGTATTCTTCCACTTTGCAGAGGCGATCACTCTGGAGAAAATTGTCAGATCCAGGCTGGTAAAATATACTGATTATAATACATGTTTTTTCGTGTGTGCGTGTGTGTGTACCTTTTCTCTTTTCAGTCTTTGCAATTCACTTTGGTACTCCTCCAGTTTCTTCAGTGACAGATCTTCTTCGTTCACAGTAACAGCTTCATTTCCCGCATGACCTGCTATTTCAGATGCAATTCTTTGTATTTCAGTTTGAACCTCCATGAACTGCTTTACTCTGGCTTCTTTTCTCATCTGCATTTCTTGTAGGGCTGGTGTAATGGCATTCAGCTGCTCCTTTAGAGTGCCTGTCATTTTCTCAGGCTGCATAAAGAGGTTTCAAGTTAGCTTTGAACTGTTTTTTGTTCAATATGATTTCATGATGAGACATATAAGATGTAGATGTTACTCGGCCTGGGAATGATCTTTCTCCAAGTGAAAGAAGTAGATTTGTAAATTCAGCCTCTGATTCAGCCAATGCTTGATGCAGTTGAATACGGGACATATTTGCACTATTTACTTTTCTTCTGTAAACTTCTTGGCATTCCTGCTCGAGCTCTTGCAGTATTCGCTCCCTCTCATTTTTGTCTTGCCCAACTTCATCCCATATCATCTGACGCCATACAGAATTAAGACCGGGAACAAATATAGGTACTGCTATGAAAGAAATTTCTGACCTTTAGTTCTTGAAGCAAGTAGGCACATGAAGACTCTGGCAGCGCTGCACCAGCTGCTTTTCCAGTCATCCTGAGTGATCCCATCTCAACGATCTTCTGACAAAACTAGAGCCGATATTGATGGGATCAATTGTTAGGCGCAGTGCATGCTTAGAACTGGCCCTGGAGGGCACAGATTTAGCGAGTGTATGACCCAAAAGCTGCGAAATACAGGAGTGGCTGCTGCGAGTGGCCTTAGATGCTAGTCTTGCTTGCAAGACACGTAGCTTATGTGTGGTTGGTGTCGCCATGAGAGCTGGAAGCATGAAGCTTTGAGGGGAAGGGTCTTTCTAGCTGATCTGTTGGCTCTTACATTTTAATATCAGCCTTCTTATTTTCAAAAAAGGAAGAACAGGTACCGTCTCTTCAGACCTTCTTCTTTGCATATGTTTCTATCTCATGAAACAAAAAGATATGTGCTATTTATTTTCACGTTGATGGCTGCGGCGCATCTTCAATGGATTGAATTCCGGGGCTTCGATTGTGAGTTGAGCTTACAGCTCAAGCCACGCACTAATTGTGTATTGGGTGCTGCCTTTAACTTTTTGGACATGTGCACTGTTCGGAGAGTGAAATGCCACTTGTGGGCTTGTGGCTACTGTCTGGTAGATCTGAAAGTGCTTTGCTTGGTGACGGTTAGCCATAGACGGCAGTTAGCAGTGAACTTTCCCCTGCACATGCAATTGTTGTTGTTGTTGTGTTCTAACCATGGGATATCTTTTCAGGGTATCAATTACGTTAGGTTCACAGAGATCAAAGCAGCGTGCTTCTATCTAATTGTACTTTTCCTGAACTGTAATGTCGTTTACTGGAATTCCACCTTGAGGGTAAGTCGGCATCTTATGTCGGGTCGTGCTTCTTGCGTTGGCATGTCACGTTGGGGGAACCTGCCGTCAGCTAAAGAAGTACAACAACGCCCCATCTTACCGCAATATCGATGAGTTATGACGAAAACGATGTGGCAGTAGCCGGCTCTGTCGGTTCAGGGATTGCGAGTTGCAATCGAAACAGACGGGTCATCCGGAACGTCAAAAAACAGTAAGCAGGTTGCCGCGGCCGTATCGAACATTGGTCCCACTCTGCGGACAAAGAGCATCGACCAAACCGGGTTGAGCTGCCCTGTGGGAAGTTCTTGCGGAAATAGGCTCACATGGAGTAAGATTGGTACAGTAGTCCATTAAGAGCTGAAACGAAAATCGTCTCCCCCATTTGCCCGTGAGATCAGGATTTATTATGGGCCTTCTTGACACGGATGGGCCTTCCTTTTTTTGACACGGATGGGCCTTCCATTGAAATGCTGCCTGGAAAGAGGCATAATCGGTGGCGGCAATGACTCTTCTCGACACATACCTGACCCTCCTAATTTTTTTTTTGAGCATAGACCCTCCTAATTTTGTGGCTGTAAGACAGCCGGCAGTTAAATCTGAAGATTATTACTTGACCAGCTGCTAACAGTTTATTACGACGCGAACAATGGAAGCTACAGAAACCAACTTCGCGGTCGACGTGCAGGGCACACTGCACTAGGGCACACAAGATCGATCTCCAGCTGCTGCCTAGAACTAGAAACGATTTCAAGTGGCGAGCGTGGTGGGGAAGCAGCTGTCGTGCACGCATCTGAGCACGTCGCGGTAGTCCCTGTCGACGGTGAAGGAGTCGTAGACCTTGCCGTCGCTGCTCTTCTTGTACTCGAACAGCAGCGACGAGTGGTTGAACGCGGTGAGCTTGACGAAGCCGTAGTCTTGGTCGCGGAACACGCTCCACTTGGGGATCGCCGTGGTGTACTCCGACAGGTGGCTGCCGCCGCCGCCGGCGACGACGAAGATGGTGCCGTTCATGGTGCCCGAGTACCGGCTTTTTTCGGCGGTGACGCACTGGCTCTGGTACATCGGGCAGGTGCGCTCGTAGTTGTGCACGTGGCCGAAGAAGGCGATGTCGACGCGGTACTTCTGCCACAGCTTCTGCAGGCTCTCCCGGCCTTCCGGCTCCTCGAAGGAGCCCTGCTGCGCGTACCACGAGTTGGAGGAGTAGCCCAGCACGCGGTGCGCCGCGAAGATGAGCCACGGCTGGTGCTTCCGGTCCACCGTGGACAGGCAGTGCTCGATGAACTTGTACTGCGCCGTGCCTTCACGCCAGTCGTGCTCCGAGTCCGCGATGCAGAACCGGAACATCCCGTAGTCCACCTTGTACCTGACCACACAACATATTTTACCATATCGTTTTTTTAAAAAATTTTGTTCTCTGAACACATATTCATCGGAAGAGTATATATGTTCTTCAGTTTGGTTCACTACCAGAAGTTTGCTCTGTTCTCGGCCGGGTAGTAGTAGTAGGTCTCGGCCGGCACGCCGCACTCGCCGCCGGAGTCGTTAACGTCGAAGAATCCACCAGTGTTGGGAGTGTCCCTCTCGTGGTTACCGCTGCGCAGAGTTGAGATGCAAAGTTACTCGTTTTCATGCTGTTTCTTGCATTTTACTGACCTAAAAGACTCATGGCAAGCAGTCGGGTTGGCGTACCTGGCGATCATGTAGGGCTTCTTGGCGGTGATGGGCGCGACCTGGGCCGTGAACTGATCCCACTGGGAGATGTAGCCGTTGGCGTAGGGCAGGTCGCCGATGTGGAACACGATGTCGTAGTTGTCCAGGTCCTCCACCAGCGTGTCGGTCGTGTTCAGCGACCCCGGCTGGTAGTTGGCGAACTCGTTCGATCCGTCCCTCTCCGCCTGAAAACGTTCCGAACAATGTCAGGAGTCTCAGCTGTAATGCTTACAGCTGCTCTTTTATGCATTCAACATTTGTGCACTTTAGTCAGAAACTTACCTTGCCCATGTCACCGAAGACAATGACGCGCTGAAGCGAGTTCTGCCCCGGGGACGGGGGAGCGCGGAACGAGTAGGGCTTGCCCCACACGACGGACCCGTCCGGGAGCTCGTGTCCGATCTTGTAATAGTACCTGGATCACAAGCCAAACAGAGCACACTTGTGAGAAGTTGTGACAACATGATTGATAGCACGTTGGCCGGGCCGTGCGCAAAGCCGCGAGGCGCTGCACCGTGAGTCCGTGACAACATGAAAAGCAGACAGTTGCCGCGACAAACACAAGCGGCAGACATGGCTGTGATACTCACTCTTTGTTTGGCCACAGGTCCCTCATGAACGCCGTGTGGATGAACCCGGGGTCCCTCCACCCAACCGTGCGCGCCGGCTCACCTGATGAAAACCAAACACGCTCAGCACGTCTCCCATTGCCCAAATCCATGGAATTGTGTGCGAAACCACAGGGATTAGCCGCGCAATGCATCAGCCAGCCTTACCGCACATGCTGCCGCGGTTGAAGGTGAGCGTCCCGGCGGGCGTGCGCGTGGGCTGGGAGCCGCCGACGAGGCCCCACTCCACGAACGGGTACGCCTCGCTGATGTCGTAGCCGCTCGTCCATGTCACCGTCATCTGCATGCGTCCACGCCCATTTCCATCGTCAGATTCAGAAGCAATCACAAGGACAAGGGGCTCACGCCGCTCACCTCGTCGTCAGATTCAGATTCAGAAGCAATAACAAGGGGCTCACCTCATCGTGGGACTTGCCCTGCGCGAGGCGCGGGTACACGGGCGCCTTGGGGTTCTTGAACGCGATCGGCTCAGACACCGAGATCAGCTTCGGCTGCTCGGACGTCACGAAAATGCAACGAAACACACACGCTAGGTTAAGGTTTGCCATAAAAAACGTTTTTGGTTAAGGTGCAGAGTGCAGGGGAGCTCGATCACGTACGTTCTCGAGGCCGCCGGTGAAGAGGGCGAAGGCGAAGTCCTCGCGCTGGTTGATGAGCTGGAACCGGATGCTGCCCTTGCCCCAGTAGATGTAGTTCGCCGAGTAATTGGCGTATTGGTACTGCACCCATGCAACTAGTACACATTAAGGTTCAGCTAAAAAAACAAATAATGAATAAATTCAGGCGTGTTGGCAACATAACGACCTTGATGGGTGCCGTGCAGAGCAGCGGTTCTCCAGGGTACCTCGTAGGGTTAGGGCACGCACCCGAGCTGCATTGTTCCACACAAGATGCGTCAGCGATCGGTTTCTTCAAAAAAATGTCTGAGAACGAAGAGGAGTAATGGATCGATGAATGAAGCTTACTTGAAATTGGCTGGAGAGAAAACGGCAATCCAGTCGTCGACGGACGGGTTGGTCCGGCCGTACTTCACCGTCACCCATTCAGTGTCTTCTCCCTGTTAGAGGAAAATTTCAGAAGCACGCACAGGTGTGCCGACGATTAGGGATGAAAGCAAAAACGGAATTTATCGGCTAACCGATATTCGTTTCCGACTTCTCCCGACCGAAGTAGCTGGAAATGAAATACCGATAAAATGGAAACAAAAGCGGAAATATTTGGTGGAAACAAAAATGAAAACGATTTTAGACTTTACCGATCGTTTCCGACAATTTCCGTTTTAAGCCGGAAATTACCGTTGATATTTTACCGTAGTCTAGTCAATCAAATATATATATTATATTCTAAATTAAAATAGACAATAAATCAAGATTGGTCTAAACCTAATCTTAGCATTCCCTTCCAACGTGCCAAAAAAGATTGGCTGCACCGGAAAAGCCTAATGTAATGAGGGAAAGAAATCAAGCTCCTTCCTATCACGTGAAAACAGAACGAATTGATTATGACTTGTGTTACCGACATTTATTATCGATTCCCAATCGATACCGCATATTTCTATCGTGGTAATTTCATTTTCGATATTCCCGTAATACTGACGCCGTATTTATTTCCGCAAATACCGCTATCGGTTTCGTTACCGAGAAAAAATATGAAACTGAAAATAATTTAGCCCTTTTCCGACCGTTTCCCGACCGCTTTCATCCCTACCGACGATCATTTTGTTCACGTCCTATAATTTGTGCCGCTTATCTTTATAAGCTTATTTTCCTTTGAAAAGAAAGTTAAGTTACCGGGATTGGTCATATCAATGTTATTATGGGTTTGGATTTGCCTTTGAAAACATTTTCACAAAAGCATAATTCCATAACAATTTATCGATATAGAATTATCAAAAATAATGACCAAAGGCAAATCTTAGAGATTGCAATTCAGTCAAAAAACGTCAAAAATAAAAATATAGGATTTTCATTTTTCTTCTTTTGTGCACCTCTCTCTCTTCTCTGCTCTGGTACTTTTTTTTTCAAAGGTCTGCTCCAGTACTCATTGACAAAAGGTAGCAGATATTAAAGCAAAACAATTCAAATTCTCAGAAATTTCAAAAATAGTGAGTACCATGCACACCACACCGATTTAAAAGCAGCCGTAAATCTGCAGCTACCAGATCCATGGTGGTTGGAATGTGTGACTGCGATCAGCGAGCAAGCAACAGGAGCTAAAATATCTCGATGTCGTTGTCCAACCGAAATGGAAAATGAGTAACAAAGATTATATTTTTGTTTTGTGTCCTTTTTTCCTAATGAACAAAGAATATTTCTTGGTGAAACTCAGATCCCTTATATAGATTATTGGTTCCGTCCAGAAAGAAGCTAGCTCACCCCCATTCGTTCCAGCCAAGAAATGCAAAGATCACGACTCATTTTTTTTTCACCAGAACCGGGGGGGCCGCGCCCCCGGAATTTCATTACTTGCATGCGCAAGGAACCCAAAACGGGTCAAAGATCATGAGTCACGACCAACACTATGTCGTCATTTCCTTGCCATTGTGTGCTAACGGTGCAAACTAAAACTGCCGCCGCCTGGAGATATGACGTACCGGAAAAATCTTATGCACATACGTGTTAAAGAAAAAGAACGAACTTGACAACTAACAGTCAAACATGTACACTGCACATACGTGCACGCTCATCCTACGCCCGATGTCAAATTAACGAATGAAACAGCTAGAGCTAGCCTGGTGATGGTTCTAACCTGCTTGCCGAGCAGCGACTTCATCGCCTTCACGTACGCCGACGGCTGCATCTCGACGGTGGCCTTGTGGATGGCGATCTTGGACAGTGGCTGTAACCCTTCCGCCGGCGACCCGCTCGCCGCCGCCGGCGGCAGAAGCGTGGCCGCCGCGGCGAGCAGCACAGTCAGGGCAACCGCCGCCGCCGTCGCCCCGTCTCTCCTCCCCATGGCGCTACTAGCTGCTTGAAGTTGTGCTGGCAGCTGACGAGGCGTGATGGGCAGGGACGGCGGGATGGCTTGGCCTTCTTATACAAGTGGCGGGAGAGCCAGGAGGGCGAGAGTCACCGAAAGAAAATCTCAAGGTTGCCACAGTGCACGGGAAAAAAAAATCACGTGTTTCACGTGCCGACCGCGAATCTCAAGGTTGCTGATCATCTGCAGCGACGACGATTTGGCAGGCGGACTGAATGCAGCCTTTGTTCTGAATTCCCTATTCCCGTCTCTGTCGGTATCAGTTATTTTACTGCAGACCGAGCTGGGGTTTTTCCTGATTGGTATGATGTTGTCCATGGCTTTGGCTGAACAATTGCTCGTGGGTGGCTCCATTTGTGGAATCGAACGGATAGGTTTCTCGCTGATCGATTCATCAGCACGTGAGATCACGCGCTTGCCGCAAATCTCAAATTTGCTGATCATTTGCAGCGACGACGATTTGGCAGGCAGACAGAATGCAGCCTTTGTTCTGAATTCCCGTCTCTGTCAGCTACAGTAAAGTTTTAATACAGAACTCTATCAGTGACTGTATTTTACTGCAGCACGAGCGGGTGTTCCCCTGATTGGTTTCATATTGTCCATGACTTTTGCTAAACAACCGTACGTGGTGGCTCCATTTGTCGATTATAATGGCGTGGAATGAATGGAATAGGTTTCGCGCAGATCGATTCATCGGCATGTGAGATCACGTGCGTATAAGCTACAGTTGTATTACAGCTTTCCCAGTCGCCTCGCCCGCTGTGTGCGCGATTGATCGACGAGCCAAATAAAGCAAATTGAGATTATATGCATGCATGTTCACGTGCATGCCACACACTCTGGTCAAGAGTGCAGAAGTTTTGCCATCATAGATGCCAAGACGGCGGTCTGTGCTAATTTCCTTTTCTTTGCCATACGAGCTAATTTCCTTTTATGTGCCATACCAACGTATCTGCTCACGGTCATGAAAACGCCGAAACAATTCTACAAGGAGCGCGAGAAGATTATGGAAATTCCTCTGGGCAGGAAATCAAGAGCTGCATGGAGGAAAATGCAAAGTCAGATGGCCGAGGGTGGCAAGACCCCGGAACCGAGGTGGATTGGGCATCCACAATCTGCAGAAATTTGCTAGAGCACTCAGGCTGAGATGGCTGTGGTTCGAGTGGAAGAATCCGGATAGACCATGGCACGGTTCAGAGCTACCAGTCGACCAAACTGATCGAACTCTTTTCAGTGCGGCAACTAAGGTCTCTGTAGGAGACGGACGCACGGCCAAATTCTGGACGGCATGCTGGCTGGACGGTGTTGCACCGGCAAACATGTTCCCGGCGCTATACAAACACAGCAGGCGAAAGAACAGAACGGTGGCTGATGCTTTACAAAACGACCTCTGGATTTCAGATGTCAATCACCACCTCAATGTTGATCTCCTCTCGGAATTGGTCCTGCTCTCTGGAATGGTGGATGACTGCGGCTTCGGCCCGACATGTGCACGGCCTGATTCTATCACCTGGACAAGAACCTCTCATGGGGAATACACCGCTAAGTCAGCTTATGAGATGCAGTTCGATGGGGCCGTTATGTCTCTCTTCAAGAAATCGATTTGGAAAATCTGGGCGATACCGAAAAGCAAGGTGTTTGTTTGGCTAATCTTACAGATCCGAGTGTGGACTGCGGACAAGCTAATGCAGCGCCAATGGCAGAATGAGTATTTCTATCCGTTATGTTATCGGAACCTGGAGACAGGGCATCACCTGTTCAATGAATGCCCCTTCTCTAGAAGGGTGTGGTCTGAAATGAGCTCATGGACAGGCAGAGCGAGCATTGATCCAGCCTCATGGAGGCCTGGGGACTACTATGAGGATTGGTACAACTCCTTGCCAGGCTCAGGTGAGCAGCGGAAAGGTACACAAACGATTGTCATCCTGATTATCTGGGGATTGTGGAAGGAACGCAATAGCAGAATCTTTCAGTCAAAGCTCAAGAGCGTTGAGGCACTACTGATGCAGCTCAAGGATGAGGCACGGGAATGGATTACGGCAGGTGCCACGCAGCTAGCAAAATTCGTCCCTGCACTACAACCTACTGTAAATATTCCGGCGAACGGTGCTGGACCAATTAGTGAGTAATTAGTTTCATAGGCAGCCGGCTTAGTCTGTCTCACTAAGCCGGCTTTGATGTACAATGCGCTCGTCGCAATGTAAAAAACTCTGTTTCTTCTTATTAATACAGTGCCGGGAATTGCCCCGGGTCTTTCGGGGAAAAAAAAAGCTAGTACTGTGATTTTAGCTGACATCTTTGCATTGCGTCCCTTCAGAAGGGAGGGGAAATGTGAAGAGCCGTTGCGACGAGATCGTCAAGCTGGTGCACTTCTAGCTAGCTGCACACGGCCAGCTACAGCTACAATGCGACGGCCTTTTTGCCCTTGCACGGCACCTCCCGATCGATTAATATATATTGTATGACAATGACCCAAGGCGATTTCTAGATCGACCGACCATGCCGGCCGTTGTACCAACTCCGTCGTGCCCGCAACGCAGGGGGCGTCGCTCCGGATCGATCCAAGTGGAGCGGGGTGCCCGGCCTCGTGACGGATCGCGGTGATCGAGACCCCAGCTAGCTTCTCGTACGTCCCGCAACGATTGCACATTCAAATAGTTGCGCGCGTGTTGCACGCGCCCCTGGTTTCGGGGCGGGGCTCTTTCGTTTGATGTCAGTTTTTTGCTTGTGACTGGACGCTGATCGATCCTGCACTGACGACCGTTTCCGTATGCATGCAGGACGACCGTTGGATGCAGAGCGGACGGTCCGTTCTAGCGATTCAGTTAGCTAGCCGTCTCTATCGTCAGTGGTTGTAAAACATTTGATAGTACAAGAGATTATTGAAGCATATTCTTCTTACTCTATGGAGATATTCTTCTTTTTTTGGAGAACATGTCTGGGCATGCTTTTCGCTAAGTAGAAAGAGAGTTTTGCAACCACTGAATTATCCTAAGATGACACAACACAATGAGAACGAAAGTAGATTTAACGCACCTTACTATGTTCATCAATCATCAAACCACCTGTCAAATGAGGTTTTCAAAAGTAGATTTAACGCACAGAAGGATCGCGTAAAAGTGACCGGCCGGCAGGGCCGGGGTATCTTTAACATCACTCACACTTTTTTAATCCCAATCCAGAACGTGATCGTTTGCAACTAACATTATCGCAGAAGATTAGAAAAAAAAATAGAGATCATGCATATAGCCAACACGATGAGTATAAAATTGAATCAATTTTTTATTCTCATTTGAACGAAGAAACTATAATAGCTCCATCTATCATTTGTAGATCACATATCGTTACATGACTCGTCGTGCTCCTAGGTCCTAGCACTGAGGAATCTAGAGGGCAGGAGTAGTAACCATAATTTATAGCTTCTTTTGTGAGCAAATGAGACTGTGTGTGTGATCACTCTTGATGTTTTTGACTGAATGTTCACCCTTGATGTTAATATAGTGTGCACCAATCTTAATTAATGATACTATACACTCTTAAATTGCACATTCAGGCAAGAGCCACGGGAAAAGAAAAAGAGTAAAATGCATGGCCAATCCTTCAACTTGTCTTGGAGTGTCATATAAGTCTCCGGACACATTCAAATCGCCGAACTTGCTAGTTGTTTCACTTCAATTCCAAATCATCATAATTAGCGTTTATCTGCCGCAAGCATGCCACTCCAGTATATGAATTTACCATCTGAATAACTATCTAACTAACATTAAAGTTAAAAAATCATTCGATGTATAAAAATCTATGACTTGTTTAGGAAGCAAAAATAGTTCGGTTGATTTGACGAGGTCGTTAAAATGAATGACACAAATGTCACAAAGACACCATTTAGGCGAATCAATGCTAATTAGAGAGATTTGGACCTTGAATAAAATACTTAGCAAGTTTAAGGACCTCAATATGCAAATTAAGAGTTCAAAGACATAGATGACACTCCGAAATAAGTTTGAAGATCGACCATTCATTTCACTAAAAAAAAAAAAAATCTCAAGGTTGCCCAATTGGTCGCGCTTGTGTTTCACGTGCCGACCGCGAATCTCAAGGTTGCTGATCATCTGCAGCGCTCCGATTTGGCAATTGGCAGGCAGCAGGACAGAATGCAGCCTTTTGTTCTGAATTCACGAGCTGGGTGTGTTTCCCGATCGGTTTCATCCGGTGCATGATTTGGCTGACAATTGTACGTAGTGGCTCCATTTGTCGATTATAATGGCGGGAATGGATCGATAGGTTCCTCGCAGATCGATTCATCGGCACGTGAGATCACGTGCGTATAATTAAGCTACATAGTACTCCTATTACAGCTTTTCCAGTAGCCTCGCCCGCGGTGTGCAATAGATCGACGAGCCAAATAAAGCAAGTGAGATTGTATTCGTACATGCCACACACTTTGGTCATCATCAGCTACCGGGCAGAAACAGGAGGCGACCAAAGTACAGAAGTTGCGACGCACTGGCATACGAGCGACGCACTGGCTGCCAGTTTCCTTCTCTTTGCCATACGAGCGACGCACTGGCTGCCAGAGTGCCAGCCCGTTGCGACGAGATCGACAAGCTGTACGTGGTGCACTAGTAGCTGCACACACGGCCGGCTACAACTAGCTAGAATGCGACGGCCTTTTTTTGCCCTTTCACGGCATCTCAATTACATATATATTGTGTGACCTAAGGCGTTATCAAGATCGACCAATCATGCCGGCTGATGCAGGCGCTCCGTCATGCACATCGTGACTGATGATCGAGGCTCTAAGCTCGTACGTCCCGCGGCGATTGCACATTACAATAGTCGCGCGCG
This sequence comes from Eragrostis curvula, assembly GCA_007726485.1. Lineage (NCBI taxonomy): Eukaryota > Viridiplantae > Streptophyta > Magnoliopsida > Poales > Poaceae > Eragrostis > Eragrostis curvula. The sequence goes on from RWGY01000419.1 coordinate 24,520, forward strand.
TGTTGCACGCCGCTCGGCTCTTTCATTTGATGTCAGCTTTTTGCTTGTGATGACTGGACGCTGATCGATCCTTCATTGACGACCGTTCCCGTAGGCACGCAGGACGACCGTAGGATGCAGAGCGGACGGCCGGTTTGTTGTAGCGATTCTGTTAGCTAGCCGTCTCTGTCAGTGGTCGTACGTACAGCACTAACTAGTTGCATAGATATATATAGGCTTTTAATTACTAAACCGAGCATATTCCTCTTACTCTGTGGAGAGATTCTAACTGTTTCGTCCTATGGATGCTTTGGTTATTATACAAGACGTGTGGTTTGCCTAATCATTTTGTTTGATCGTACTGTGTCCCCCATTCATTCACCCTTCATTCGCATTCGCATGTGATTCACGCGCATGCTTGACCGTGTACCCTTGAATAACCCTCGGTTCGTATGGCCGGCCAAAGGCAATCCACCGACTAGCCACGCCCGCCGTTCAGTGCGACGACGGTCGACGGCCGAGTTGTCATGCAAATGTACATGCCAAAGAACGTGAACTTTACAGCTTGTTTGGTTTGAGGAATGGCCTCATACAGGATCGGGTGATGCATCATGAGCTGATTCTCTGCAGGATCGGATGATGCACTCTGAGAGAAGAACGACGTCGTCCGGTCGATTTGGTGGAACGAACAGGTTACGGGCTTTGTATTGTGGGTCGGACGGCTCGGTGATGCACGGACTCGTTCCGTGACGCAAACCAAATGGCCGGGTTAGGTTCGGACATAGGTTCGGATGATTCCGCACCGGTTCATGTTGCAAACCAAACAAGTTGTACGTAATTAAACAGCAGAGGCACTCATCGCTGCAAGAGACAACGAACCGGTTCTTGAAGCCCCCGCCACCACGTAATCTAGCTAGGAGGAAAGCGTGCATGCATGGTCGGGAAGCAACTGTCGTGTGCGCAGCTGAGCACGTAGTCCCTGTCGAGTCCGCTGCACGTTAACGTGATGCACGTTAATTTGTGGACGTTGGATTCGACGGGTCCCCTGTTTTTTTGCACTTTTGAGTGATCATCTACACGTACGCGGTTCTAGAGAGCTCGGCGTTTCATTTCGTTGTGTAGGGCGCACGCACCTTGGTATGTCCATCCAGGTTTTCAAAAGTAAATCTAACGCATAGAAAGATCGTGTAAAAGTGTTCTGCGGGACGGGTTATCTTTAACACCAATCGCATTTTTAGTTCCAACCGGGATAATGGTCGCAGTCAACACTTTGTCAGAAACATCTTTAAAAAATACACGTGAACGTTAGTTCTTTTTTTTTTAAAAAAAATGTCATCGCAAATAAATAATTAAAATTCGTACGTACATATAGCAAATGCAATATAAATTTGAATAAAAATGTCTAGCCTAATTTAAAACAAGAAGCTAAAACGAGGCCTTAGTAATTCACCTTCAAAACTTACAGATGTTAACAACATATGTCTGCGCTTAATCGATGGAGATTCGGGTGGGTGGGGTGGGTGGGTGCGGGGGGCGCATGGCCACCCATCAGCAAATGGGAGAAATCCACTTTGCTCCCCCTATGCCAAATCCTCTAATATTTTGTTTGGTTTACTTAACTCCTAGTTTCATTAAACCGTTTCACTATTCACCTTTGTTGTGAACCATTCACCCTTTTCACATTATTAGTTCCAACCGAACGCTATCACATAATTAAAGGCCATATAAAAAAATGTGCGGTATCAACTTAAAGAAAAAAGAGCCATACACACAGCATACACTACATGTATAAATCTGAATCAATATTTTTACTCTAATTCAAAATGAAGAAGCTATAACTGCTCATCAATCCTCTGTAGATCACATGGCATTGTGATTCGTCACATTGAGATACCTAGACAAATCCTTTTTTTTTTTGTGAACCATATCTAGACGAATTCTGATCTAAAAGAAAAAAAAATAGTAACCATAACTTTTCTTCTGTTCAGTGGTTACTCTTTATGGCACCTTTTGGCATTATAGCAACTTTTCAAAGGTGCTTAGTTTTTCTGATTTAGAGTACTATTATTAATTGGGAACATTTAAGGAAATTGTAGCAACAGAAATCACACTAGGAACGTAGGACTAACAAATTTCCTCTAACTAATTCCAAAGCACAAAACAGCAACATCAAACAAAGCCATTATGGTACTCATTAATATGGGGGAATTGCCCAGATAGCACTGATAAGGGGCGCCTTCTCTGAAACAGCATGAGTAAAGCTGCCATTCCCGAGACGCCATCAACGAGTGCATCTGACTTTCCCAAATACAAACAGCCTATCGCACATCATTTTCTCTTCCAACTTTAGCCCCGCGTCGTCTTCTTTCACGAGAAGCTGCCCCTTCTCTTTCATGGCGTGCGGCCCTCGGCAGCCGCCCATGCCGCGCATCGTCCCCAACCTGCCCGCGCGCGGACCCTGCGTTGCCCCCTGCTGCGCCCCGTTGCCGGCTTGCCAGCGCGCGCTCGTCACGCTTCCCCCGAAGCGCCCCGTCGCCGCCCTGCGCGAGCGCGCCCGCCGCGTGCCGTCGCCCGCTCCGTCCCCTGCCAGCGCGTGCTTGCCGCGTCACTGGGCGTGCTGGTCGCCCGCGCCGTCCCTCGACCTCCACCTCCTCCTCGGCAAGCTCAGCATCATGGCGTGCAGGCGCGACCGGAGCACGAGCGCGCGGCGCGTCAGGGGGCGGGGCTGCGGGTGCGCGCGGCAGGACCGGCTACTGCAGGGCTGCACGCCATGGAAGAAGAAAGGATGCTTCGCGTGGAAGAAGACCGCCGGGGTAAAATCGGAACAGAAGGTGTTGTTTAGGGGGCTGTTGGTATGTGGGAAAGTCATATGCACTCATGGATGGCGTCTCGGGGATGACAGCTTTAGTAATGCTGTTTCGGAAAAGACGCCCCTTACCAGTGCTATCTGGGCAATTCCCCCCATTAATATCAGGTAATGATAATATGATACTGGCATAATCTACTCTTCCTTTTTAGGGACTGGTATATATAATCTACATCTGTGAAAGGGGTCTTGGCCTAGTGGTTAAGGCACCCGAGTAACACCTTCGAGGTCCTGGGTTCGACTCCCGGTGGGAGCAAATTTTCTAGGATTTAACGGCTTCGTGCTTTCAGCGGTAGGCGACGTGGCCGTCGACAGCGAGGCGCCAGTGATGACTTCGTCAATCTCGAGGATTTGCCGGCTCAGTCTTCGAAGATGCTCATAGGGGTAGGTTTGCGTATGTGCGTTCATAGGGGTGAGTGTGTGTGCGTTGTGAGTGTCTGAGTTTTACTGTGTAATAAAAAAAATCTACATCTTTTTTTTTTTAGCATCTGGTATAATCTACATCTGGGCCAGCAGCCTACTGTGCCGCCCACTAACTCCGAATGCAGGCCTCCATTAAGCAAATTCTGAACAGGCCTCCATTTTCATGGGGCAGCTCCGGCCCACAACAAACCGTTCTCCTCCCACCTCGGCTTGGCTCAGCCTGGGCGGCGGAGTAGAATCCGGCCGGTGATGGAGCGGGAGCGCGGCGCGGCGGCGCTGTGGGGGCACGGGCACCTCCCGCTGCTGGCGCGCGCGCGGTCCAAGGAGTCCGTCGAGTACATCCTGCAGGCGCTCTGGCGCACCCGCCGCACCGGCCTCGACGCCGCCGACCGCGCCGTCGCCCGCGACATCCTCCAGCTCTCCGACGACGCCGACCTCGACCCCGTCCGTAACCACACCTACCACCTCCGACGTCTCCCATCTGCTAATTAATCGCCACCCCTTCCTTCCATCCTCTCTGCGCCGCTGCTCTCGTCGCGGATGGCAACTGGCAAGTTCAGTTCCCGAGCCTGAGATTATTCGACCTTTCTGCTGCAGCTGCTGGTGTGCCTGAGGATACTGATCCGGAGATGCGTCAACGAGAACGTCGCCAAAGAGGACATCCCCAAGCTTTTCCCCCGGGAGGTGTCGCCCGAGTTGCAGAAGCTGCTCACGTTGCTGCTGCAGAAGTTTCAGCCCGAGTGGCAAGAAGATGCTAAAAAGGATCAGGTAACTGGGCTGCCACGATGATTTGATGCTTAGATGACATGTTAATATCGTTGCCTTGATCATGTTTTACTCGTTCTTAAACATTAAGTTATTCTGTAGGCGTCTGCGCCGGGGCCGCATTCGGAAACAACAGACGGTCAGTTGAATCAAAACGGAGACACATCAGAGCAGCCAGCTGCTTCTACTGCAGAGGTAGTTAGAACAATTGTTGTCAATTTTTCTGAACATGATGCTAAATGTCCCACTATCCTTTTCATGTCATGCTAGAAACGAGTGCAATGGAAGCTTGACAGGTTTTCCTGTTGACAAAGCCATTTCGATTATTTACCAGAACTGCACAAAACATACTGTCTAGAATGCATATCTGATCATGTTGAACTGTTGTCACCGCAGCTTCAGAATGGTACTACACATGCTAAGGATTCTGTAGAACCAAGAGAAAGAGAAGTGAAGAAGTTTCCATTGGCCAAGGATTCTTTAGACAAAATGCTAAAGGATTCGTTCCCAGTCAAGGATCAGACGCCAAATGCTGTAAGTATAGATGTGCTGTTGTAAACTAGATTGATAGGGTGATTTGTTTTTATGCTTTACAATTCTATATTTTTGTCGTAGTAAGATTCCACATCAGGATGTTTTTCTCATCACTTATGCAGACCAACAACAATGGACATGAAGAGAGACCACGAAGCTCTTAGAAATGCCACTTTTATTGTCCATTTCTGTGGAATTTGCCACAATCAGAAGCATAGCTAAAGTCGGGTGCTTGTCTGCAGCTCGTTCGGTGCTTCGTTGTCTTTGTTCGTTTTAGATCATGACAGCCACGGTAGCGGCATTCCGTTTCCTGCCAAGTGACCAATGTAAATTGGAAGAATGTTCTTGTAATATACTAGTAATGTGGTGCCTGGTGTGTTTAGTGATTTTATACAAGTAATTTGAAGCTCAAGCTCATATGCGGAGTGCATCTTTTTCTTCCCCCTGTTGGCACTTAACCGATGAAGCTATCGATGCTGCAATAGTAATTCTTATTGCAAGATGCAATGATAATTTCTTGATATCAGATCAACCAACAGCAGTTATCTTATCTTGATTAAGGTACAAGAAACAGCAATAGCTAACAGCACATTTGAGATGAAATACACACAAATTTCAAACCAGCAACACAGCTCCGGCAATTATGGATACCTAATTTGAAAAACACAGAAATCTGCAACAACTTTTTATTATGCTGGTACATTTATTAGACCCTCAAGGATCTCCACCATGATTGTTCCTGAGCTGTCAGTAGTGTACTTATTTTCATATCTTGGATCTTCCTACGCATGATGAATTCTGTATTTTGATTCGATGCCAAGATGTGTTGAGGATTCCTCTCAGATTCCATATGTCTTCCACTTTTTCGGGTTGAACATTTGCAGCCGAGTCCACCTGTACACCAGAAGATGCATTTTTAGACTCTTCTATACAACGAAGTAAAAGTTGGGTGAACATATGAATCAGCGGTCAGCAGCATCACTTACCGCCTTAGCTACTATCTCAGCATTTGGTGGTATGTCTAATGTAGCTTCGAAGAGAACCCATGCCCACTTGTCACTTTGAGGTCCATCAGACACATACGGCACATTGTCTTTCTGATATCTACGAGCCTCAACCCAGGTTTTACCCCCATCAACAGATACATCCACTCTCTCAATGCCACGACCACCACCTGAAAGCGCATACCCAGCAATTCTGGCCTGCAGAAAGCAAACATTGCAGCGTGAGTGTGTAATTAAGAAGCCATTTCAAATTTGCCCGTGGTATATACACATGATGCAATCTGAGTTCATATTATGGAAGTATTGCTGACCTTTCCTTCCTTGATAACATCTACATCTTCCAGTGTACAGATGGCAGACTACGAATCAAAAGTAAGTGAAGATAAGTAATCCAGAAACCTAGCAGAACAAAATTTGAATTTGTTGCATACCTGCACAGGAAAATCCATTTGTGGCCTTCTAGTTGACCAGTTAATATTGTCCCAGTCCACTGATGGTGGAAACATTTTGTAGTCTTTTTGAGTAAAAAAACCCTGGTTGAGAATAATAGTAAGCTATGAACATGAAAACAAAAGGGGATGAAAAGGCATTGCATTCACGTTTTCCGAAAACCTGGCATTCTTCCTCGATTATGTTGATTCTGTCCAGCCATTTTACGGAGCGCGCGCCAATAACGCCAGGCACAACAACACGGAGTGGGTATCCATGATCACGGTTGAGGGTCTAAGCATGGTAATTAGTGAAAAGTTAACTACGTAACGCATAAAACGAAGCATCAGGAGAGTACTAAAAGTACAGAATTGCATAAAAACTCAAGGAAAGTAATATTTAACAACACAATTTTCAAAATCTTGTATGCACATGCTTGACAGGAGCAGTATCACATAAAACAAAAGGTCAATGTTGGGTCACCTCTCCATTCATTTCATATGCAAGTAATACATCAGCATCAGGATCAGCTGCCTGCTTCAATGGAATGGATGCTGTATAAGGACCACCGTTTTCTTCCTGAACACAAACAACATGAGATCAGTGTGATCTCCATAAAAGCTGCTGCAGTCAATAAGGACCAACATACTCACTTTGCACTTGTCAACACTAACAAACTCAACGTGCTTCCCTCCTAAAGATGTCACTGAACTAAGTTTAGGTATTCCAACTAGTTCAAGGACATCACATAATTTTGCTCCTCCCCAGGTTGCTGGAAGGACACAAAGAATCAGAATAGAACAGTAATAACTTGAGCATCACATAAGAGAACCAGGTTGCATTTCAACAACACTGCATAACATGCAATGCATGATATCGACATTATAAAAAAAAAAGAAACACAGATCATCTCTTACCGGTTCCAAGAGCAGAGATGCCCCACCCAACACCTCTCACTTTCCGCACCTTACTCATAGCAGTCCTCCGGTTTCCAGCACACTGTTAATTTCAGAGTCTCATGGTCATGCTTTGGTTACTTGAAATACCGATATATTAGCAACCACAGAGAGATCAGAGGAACAAGGCATATAATGTATATGTCAAAAGACCTGTAAAGTAGCCGTGACAGTGTACTTCGGAAGAGCCCTGAATGCAGAGTTTATGTCAATTCTTTAGTCGAGATCCAAGAATATTCATGTCACGTGGTAATATCAAAAACACATTACCAAATGTCGGCCATGGATATCTGAATAGGCTTGTTGACAAGACCAGAGATGGAAACGCTGTATCTGTTGATCCATACACAATTAAAAAAAAATGTGAGGATTTGTAACAGAAGCAACAGATCACAATGACAAATGAAGGTTCACAGTCTGCTGAAAACCTTATGAGGTCATCGACTTTTGGAATTGGGCCATGATTCCTCTTGTAGAAGAAATCCACCGGGGTGATGTAAGATGCGACTAATGCTGATCGGTGAGGCTCAGCATTAAAAGGCTCCTGCACAACAAAATTATGTTATCAGTTCACTCTATCTTACTGAATTATTCTGGACCAGCCCTTGCTAGCTACATGCTTGTTCAGGAATGATTGACTAGCTACTGCCCCACTGATATTCAGGACTTGCTACTGCCTCTTGCCAATCCACAAACTGCTGCAGGAGGTGACGGCAAACGGAAATCAAGCCCAAGCACATCGAAATGAGCCCAAATCCTGAAAACCCACTCCACACTAGTCACTAACAGCACGCGGACGCGTATGGGCAGGCAGGGGGGGCGCTCCCTGAGCAACAAAAACGGCGATGCCCGTAATTCGCTGATTCAGCGGCAGAAGCAGTGCTGCTGCAACATTCGCAGTTGCAGGCATCCCACCCAGCGGTCCAAACAGCGAATTAGCAGGATTAGCGACATCGAAGACCCGATCTCTCTTATCCTCGGGCGGACTGAAAGAGAAACACTGACGCGAGGGGTGGGCTGACCTTGGAGTTGATCTTGAGGGCGGGATGGCGAGGCGGCTCCTCCGCGTAGTTCGACGGTGCCGTGAGCCCCGGCATCTTCCCCCCTCGATCTCCCTCTCCTCTCTCCTCTCGCAGCCTCGTGCTCCTTCGTCCGCTTCGTTTGATTCGCTGCTGCCTTCGCAAAATGTTGGGGAGACGATGACGCCTAGGCGGCCGGCGGCACGGGCCCACATCCTCAAGTGGGGGTGAGTCGGCAAGTGCGAGGCCGCCACTTCCCGAACTAACGATAGTACTGTACATGACAGGTGGGCCCCTCACCTTCACTTTTTTTGTGTGTTGAGAACACTTCACTTTTGTTTTTGTTTTGGAGTTCGCATTATGTGGGCTTTGGATTCTATCGGGCCCTGATTTTATAACGTTAATATATGGATAAAATGGGCCAGAATGGGTTGGGCCTCCCGGCGAAAGGCGACTCGTATCGTGTCAGACGAATCGAAGCGGCGAGTCATCTTGCCGCGCCGCCTCCTCCGCCGCTCGTCTGCTCCAATTCCGTCGTCGCCGCTCGTCTTTCTCCAAGCCGTACCTCCTTCGAGATCAACCTTCTGTTTGGCCTCCAAGCAGTACAGGTCCAAGGATGTTCGCTTGGTGTTGTGAATCATTTTGGCCGGTCGATCGAGCGCCTACCTTAGTGTGCTTTACGTTATCATCAACTCACTGTTATGCATTTCGTTCCTTGTTGATGGACTAGTAGCTTGTAATAAGAGACTCATCGGAGAGATCGGATGTTGTCACTCAGATGTAGTGGTCTGAATAAAGAATTGTGTCTTGTTTCTCGAAAAAAAAAAGGGGCGATAAGTGGTCTCCAAATCTCACAGTTCACATAATCCGCCATGTCAATTCCATCTTTCCATACGGTGTGGCAGACTGATTGGCAGTCCATATCATGTCACCGTCTTTGACAGCAAGAGCATGAGTAAGCGTTACTCCTCCGCATTTGCACTACCAGTCTTCCAATCAATGACTGAATGACACGAAATCTGTTGCGCTTTTTTGTTTCTGAAATCTGATGGACTCCATGACCCAATGTTCTGAACAGACGAGCTGTTGTCACGATTCCACAGAGGCTCGGCACCATTGAGCAGCCAAGCCCAAGCATCACCATTCACAACTGAAGCTTTAAAGGAACATAATCGCCTCACGCTTCCCGTATGTCTTCATTGAGCGATTTAACAGTCGAAGATCCAAAAGAATGTAGTACGATATATACACTCCTGCTGAAGTTATGTATATTTACATCTGTATAACCCAGAAATGAGGATGAATCAACGGTTACAGAATCTAATCGAACAACAACTGTGGCAAAATCACCACGATGCAGAAGACATGACACGATCCTGACGACCCTCTGGTCCTCATCACCTGACGAATTTGGGCACACCTTCGAAGAAATCCAGCACGTAGTTCTCGAGGTCCTCGAGGCTGAACTTGACGTGCCTCGCCGGCAGCCGGCTCGCCCGGCCAAGGAACGAGCGGTACGCCGGGATGAGGCGCTCCGACACGGCGATGCGCAGCTCCTCCCGGAGCTGCGGGTCCGACACCTTCCACGCCGTCTGGGCGCGGTACATCTCCTCGAACGCGGCGCCGAAGCTCTTGGCCTGGTCCCGGAGCGCCCTTTGCGCGGCCGCCGCCGCCGCGCCGCCGTCGTCGCGGAGGCCGGACAGGACGGCGATCCACGACGCGCGGAGGTAACCCGCCTCGTACTGCCGGATCTGGCCGCGGTGGCGGCGGAGCCAGTCGTCGCCGAGGAGCTCCCGGAGCGGCGGCGAGTCCATCACCTTCTGCACCACGTAGTAGAGGTTGTTCATGAGGAAGATGTTCTGCAGCCCGGCGTCGTCGTACAGCCGGGCCTTGTCGTCCAGCTTGCGCAGCAGCAGCGTGAGCAGCTCGCGCATGCAGCGCGCGGACGGCGTCGTCGCTCCGGCGGCTGCGGCGTTTGTGTCGTCGTCGAGGCCGACGGCGGCGGCGTCGCCGAGGACGGCGTCCAGCGTTCCGCGGCAGTCGGCGAGGAGGCCGCAGTAGTTGAGCACGTAGCGTGTCATGGGGTGGATCTCCCCGCCGTGCACGGGCTTCCGCGACGACTCGCCGCGGATGGCGTGGCCGAACTCCTCGATGGTGAGCCGCACCGTGCGGCCCAGCTGCGCGACGGCGCTGGCGACCTCGCCGGCAAAGAAGTCGCGCGCGTCGGCGCCGTTGTCGTCTGCTCCGGCGAACAGGGCCTCCAGCTCCGGCCGCACGTCGGCGAGCGCCTCGTACATGCCGAGCGTGCGGTACAGCTTCTCGGTGGCGCGCGCCGACATGGCGACGGCGTCCGCGAAGCCCAGCAGCTGCAGGACGCAGCCCCTGGCGACGTCGGCGAAGCACTCGCGCCCGAGCTCCTCGTCCGACTCGAAGACCTCGTCGCAGAGCCGGCGCTCGACGGCGAGGAAGCTCCTGACCACGGCGCGGACGGCGTGGCTCCACCGCCGCATCCGCTGGTCCAGCGCCGCCCACTCCATCCTGAGCACCTCCTCGATGGAGACGGCGTCGACGCCGAGGAGCGCCGCCACGGCCTCCGCGAGCGCGTCGCGGCGGACGGCGACGTACACCTGCGCGAGCTCCGGGCCGTACCCGGCGCGCAGCATCCGGTCGGCGACGCCGCGGACGGAGGCGGCGGCGGCCGGGGAGAGCGCGTCGTCGTGGCGCGGCGGCGACGCGTCCCCGGTGGCAAGGTCGTCCGACGACGAGAGCGAGAGGCGACGCGGAGAGGAGCTTGCGGAGAGCAGGGAGCGCGCCTCCTCCTCCAGGCGCGGCATGGCGGCGTGCACGGCGGCGGCGGCGCGGGCCGAGTGCGCCGACGCGGCGATGGCGTCGTCGACGGCGTACAAATAGTTGGTCATGCCGCCGGAGAACGACGATGACGACGAGTTGCACCGGCGGATGACGTCCTCCACGGAGGCGATCAATTCCTCCTCATCATCATCGCCGTCGTCGCCGCGGTCGGGCGCCTCCTCGCCGGCCTCGGGAGGGGAGAGGGGGATCAGGCGGGGGTCGTAGGTAGACAAGAAGCGCATCATGTCATCGGCGGCGTTCTTCGACACCGCCAGGCTCTTCGCTGCGGCCATGACCCGCTCCTGCCCGGCGTCCACGGCGGGCGGCGGCGAGGATGAGGACGACGCGCTCGACATGGACGCAGCAGTAGTCGTCGGACCAAAATGAAGGAACTTTCTTGGTCGTCGTCGCGACTGGAACAATTACGGAGATGAAATCTTGGGACGCAAAATATCGTTGGAGCAATTTATACTTGCCGTTCATACATGTAAACATGACCATTTCTTTCTTTCTATTGAAACGGTGATTTCTTTTCTTTCCTTCCCCAAAAATAAACATAAAAAATGCAAAAAAAATAGACCAAGTACAGTGAATCCAATTGTCATTTGTCATCTTTATTTTTTTCTGAAACGATTTTTTACATCTTTGTTGGACCAGTCGTGCTTTTGGGTGACAATTGGGTGGTTGACGTGTAGATGTGGGGGGTACACGAGAACTTCGACAGGTATATTATACGAGCTTCGTATGCAGTTCGACTCCTTGAGCAGATGTAGACCGCTGCTGTCTGCAGAACAAAGTTTGTTGGGTGTGAAAATTTCGTTGCAACTTCATAGGGTTTTCTTTTTTCCCAAAACTAAGAAGCTTTCATTGAAATCGAGGCACGAGTGGGAAATATAAGCTTTGCTGACATCTCGGTGCTTTTCGCTCCACGGAGTACGTACACGAGACTCGATTAAGCTCTTGGATTTCTCGAAGGACTGAGAGGATATCCGCACGAACGTTGTTCTGTCTGATTCTTCCTCGCAACTTCTTGGAAGATGCAGACAGCACCCTAGGAACCAACATATCCTATGAAAAATAGACGGGTTTTAAAATATGCACTCTCCATGAAAAGTAATGTGTGTATCATTATTATAAAGAAAAGTCAGAACATTGTGATACGATAAACATGACGCTTATCCAGCTTCCTGCGTATTAGAAGAGAAAATATGCATTTATCTGCATGGGAACCCCGTGATGAATTGACCAGAGCTAACCTATTACGATTATTTCACATTTTTGTTTTCATTTAACTCTCATTCTGCGCAGTCAAACACTTTATTAGTGGCTTATTATTAGTGCATCGTGGTCAAATGGCTACTTATTGTGAAAGGGGTCTTGGCCTAGTGGTTAAGGCTTCCGAGTAGCACCTTTGAGGTCCTGAGTTCGACTCTCGGTGGGAGCGAATTTTCTAGGATTTAACGGCATTTGTGCTTTCAGCGGTTGGCGACGTGGCCGTCGACAGCGAGGCGCCAGTGGTGACTTCGTCAATTTGGAGGATTTGCCGGCTCAGTCTTCGAAGATGCTCATAGAGGTAGGGTTTGCGTGTGTGCGTTTATAGGGTGAGTGTGCGTGCGTTGTGAGTGTCTGAGTTGTACTGCATAATAAAAAAAAAATAGCTACTTATTCTCTTATTCAAGTCAATGGTCCGCGTTTACTCGGTCTCTGATGGCAGTTTGCTCTGCGGCCCACCGGACCAGAAACTCCAAAATATTGGGCCACCAAATGCCAAAAAATAGTGTCACAATCTAATGTGATTTGATACCGTCAAATCGATTTTGATATTCGATATAGGAGTTCTTATCTATTTTGCACGAAACATTTCGAATTCCCACATGATAAAAATATTCCAATGTCTTTGTGAGGTCTAAAATTAAACTAGGTGTTTAGCTTTCATAAAAGTTTAAACAGAGTGCCAGGATTTGGCTGCGGAATCATCACTATGTAGATGTCTAAATCCGGTCGTCGGAATCCACACCGAAGCATTTGATTGTGACACTTAAGAAACTTAATTTAAATGTAAACGTTTACACGTATCATTATTATGAATGCATGCACGAACACCTTGTCAATGTTGGTGTCTCCCTTCTTTGGATTTGTAATTTGTGTAAGGATGATGACAAACGAAAGTGCTACAATTTGATATAAGACGAGGGTTGTAGCCTCCTAGAAGGTCTAGGCTGGGACACATTTTTTTTCATTATTAAAAATTGTGAGCGGCTACAAGCATATCACCTAAAATTGAGAAAGCAATTAGCATAGAGGTAGGTTCCACCATGAGGACATAACCCCTCTAATTACTCCCTCCATTTCTTTTTTATATGACATTGGTTAGTTTAAATTTGAACTAACCAACGTCATATCAAGACATCTCTATAATTACCCAGCTGTACTACTTTCTTTAGGCTTGACGGCTTGACATTCGATGCAAATATAATGTTTTGATATGTTTTACTCCTAAGTCTGCTAGTTGCGAAAAAAAAATATGCTTAGCAATCTAGCTTTTGGATCATGGAAGATCGTGGAAACAAAGAAGCCTTTACTTCCGAAAAACATTAGGTTCCTTTTTTAGGTGGGTCTGGTCTCATATATGAACCTCTACGAGTCACAATACCGCAGGCTCACTATTTGGTCCATCTAGAGCTGAAAGCTAGAGCTTCCCTCCCCACTCACTCACTTCTCAGGGCGGATTGTCGTGCTCGCCATCTAGTTCTCTCTGTGGATGGAGGCATTTGGGTTGGAAATTCTCTAATGTTGAAGGCTCCTGACGCTCATCTCCATGTGGGGGCGCTGGTTGTGTCCTCTTCCTCGGTGTTGGATTTGCCAAGAGTTTGATTGCAACTGTAATTTCTCTTTTGTTTTTTTTTTTTTGGCTGGTTGAAGGACCTAAACGAAAATTTTACTTCTTGTAAGAAGCATTTTTTAAAAACGCTGATGTACCTGACCAGCACGAGTAATGGAGAACCTTCTAGTGCCCTCGTGGGCGGCTTGCCTTCTGGGGGAAAAAAAGGAAGAGGCAAACTCTTCTTCTATCCCCACCGCCGCACTCCGACCGACGGTGGCATGGTCATGACACTCTCCTGATGCCTCAGACCTCATTTCTCTCCTTCTCCGATACAACCATCCGCCGTGATTTTAACATGCCGTTATTAGCATGTGAAATACTCTCGGGAACCGGCTAACCCTACCACAGGTAAGATATCGCCCCACCTGTTCATACAATGAATCAGTCTTGGCTCTTGTTTTTTCTTCCTCTCGTGGTGGTTCTGATGATCTTTGGTTCTGTTGACGCGGCTGCTAAGCCCTATGCAGGGCGACTATCAGAGGATCCACTACAAAGTGCGTCTCTTCACCCTCCAATGTGATCTTTTTGGAGGAAACTGCTTATTATGATCTTAGTTTCAGTCTGAGTTGTTTTATAACCAGTGACTATGCATTTCGTTTGATGTGACACTGGTTAACTAGGGTTGGTCACGGAAGTTCTTTGAACTTGTAATCGCTTAGTGCTGGGCAGTATACACGTGGCAATGTGGCATGAACCTAAAGAGTAAAGGCTCTGTTCTATTCTTCACATGAGCAGTTCCCACGTTACTTTAGGGATATTAACACATTGTTAATATTTGATGAGCCATTGTTAATATTCCATGAGAAATGGTTCACAAACAATGTGACATTTTGCCACCTGCAGTGTGCCTAAGGGAATTTGCATTTCATCTAAAAGAATTCATGTTTTAAGGGAAACTTTGCGCCTTAATTTCAATAATGTTTTTATAAGATAAAACATTACCGGTCTTGCTGATGCTGTGATATATATTGATTGGTATCGAACTCAAACTTCTTGATTTATATTTATTGGTATCCCATCATGGGCCTTTATAGTGAAGCTCCAGCTCCCAGAAGTAGTGGAGCTGGGTATACATAGCTTTGGGTTTTGGGGTGAGATATCCTGTTCCCATTTTTTTACTAAAAACAAACGCACATATCGCTTTATTTTAGCCTATAAGCTTCAAACCTCACTAGAATTTAAGCCGGGGCGCATCAAATTGCTGTGTCTTCCACCTTTTTTTTTTTAAAAAAATCTTTCTTGGTAATAAATGAAATACCATACACTTCCCCTGCGAAAAGCAATAAAAGCTAGGTGTGCTCATCATAACAAATTCTGTTTACTTGTTCTATAGTCTTGTCATCTTGTCAGTAGTCGCACACAAGTATACCCTGAAGGGTCAAATATGCTGATAGATTGAGTAGTGATAGAATTGTAGGGTATTTGGCCTTCTGTCGAGTGTCGACCTGCATTTTACTTTATTTTTCTATTTTTTTCTTTTTAATACGCGTGACATTCTGTACCTTTTGAGTTAACATGTGCTGTTTGCTGGTTAAATGATTGGATCCGAAAAAACACATCCAGCTGAACCAAGTCCAGAAGCAGAGGAACCGTACATGCCGTGCTCATGGACGCATTGTGTGTAAGCTACGAATAAGTTTTTTCCTTTCTGTTTTTGGCTCTATGCAGTAGTATAATATATTGCTCTTTCGCCAACTTACAGGTCCTCGGCTGATTTTGTCAGAGCAGGAAGAGCCTGTGAAGAAAGAGCTGTGTCTCTTTCTTCCCTATGAATTCATTTCTCTTAAGTTCATCAGACGCTCTAAATTATCTGGACGCATAGTTTGTATTATTCTATCATTTCGTTTTGGTTTAACTATCTAAGCAAAGAAAACCAGAATGGTTTGAGAAAATTGCATCTTCTGGTAAACAAACTTATCACATTGAAGGATAAAAGAAACCGTTCATAATCGTCAATTTGAGGGTTCTCGTTTTCAGGAGTTAATTTTGGTAGAGAACACTTCTGTATATTGTTACCATTTCGTTCAGACTTTCATTCAGCTGTTTCTCCTAGTCTTTATGATTGTGTTCTTTCGCAGCCTGACCACATTTTCGCACCAAGGAAGCAGTGAATTATGTTACCTCGTGGAGCGAGGATGTTTTATACAGGAATGATAGCTGTAGCTCTGTTCTGTACTTCTTATGGCAGTGTTGCCACATTTTTTTTTTTTTGAGATATTACACAGTACAACTCAGACACTTACAACGCACGCACACTCACCCCTATAAACGTACATACGCAAACCCTACCCCTATGAGCATCTTCGAAGACTGAGCCGGCAAATTCTCCAGATTCCCGAAGTCACCACTGGCGCCTCGTTGTCGACGGCCTCGTCGAATACCGCTGAAAGCACAAATGCCGTTAAATCCTAGAAAATTCGCTCCCACCGGGAGTCGAACCCAGGACCTCAAAGGTGCTACTCGGTTGCCTTAACCACTAGGCCAAGACCCCTTTCACGGCAGTGTTGCCACATGATGTCTCTGGTGCCAACATTATGAGCCAGAAGTTGTTTTAAGGTTGGTGGGTGTATGCAAAAGTTGTAATCTCTATTACTACTATGATCTCATGTCACCTCAAAGAAAATTTGAACACTTGCCTACTAGTTTGGCGCCACATTTATGGAATGGCGTATGGTTTCTCTCAACCTGCGACCATCGTTTTCCTAGTGAATTCTTTCAAGCTGGGCCATACAACGTTCTTTTTACGATCCCGTATCTGTGACAAACAAGCAATGTCGAGCACCGATCAACGGAAGCCATTACTACTCAAAATCACAAATCACCACTAGTCTGTCGAACATAATCTGTTCTCACTGGCAGCTGCTGCATTCGCGTGTTTGTCATTGTCAATGCTACGACGGCTGGAGCAGTACTGCAGTACTACCCGGGATTGATGACACTCCGGCGTATATCTTTTGGACTAATGTTTTGTTGCAAAGAAGATCCATTTCTTTGTAATCAATTAAGCTGAGCCATGTTAGCATTTCATAATTCAGCAGCAGCAGCAGAAGAAGAAACAATTGATTGATCAGTTTCTTCACGGACTCTGGTTGCAGACTTGCAGTCTTGCCGATCACAGAACACAGTATAGAACACTAGCGCCGACACTGTCCGGGAGGAGCCCAAAACGTCGTACGGACCAAGCCGGCAACCGCCATGGCCCCGCCCGGCCGCATGAGCTCAAGCGTCAGGCTGCTCACCCGGATCGAATGGCGGCGAGTCGTGCGATCGACTCGGTCCTTGCTACGGGAGACGGAGCAGAGCAGTCAAGTCCTTATTCTGGTGTCTTATCGGGGGATAGAAGGATTAGGGCTTCGCGAATCGCGACTCCGGCGGGGACGACGCCGGCGGATCGGCCGCCGGTGAGCGGGGAGAGCCGAGGGGCGAGCAGGCCGTCCAAACCAGCATATTTTGCAAAATTCTGGATAATGAGGGGGCTTTGTGAAAATATTTGGATCGCGATTCCAAATCAGGGGTCTTATTGCAAATATTTGGATCGCGATTATTAGTCGCGATCCAAACCAGGGGTCCGTTTACAAATTTCCCTCTCGGCAGCGAGACGGCATCCGGCGAGGTCGCGCTGCCGCCGGCCACTCCTATCGGCCACTCTCCACGCTTCCCGCCTGGTCCCCCGTCAAATCCACTTGCCCCGCTACTTCCCCCACATTCCCGGCCCTAGGTGCTGTCAGGATCAGTGTAATCTAGACAAGAATGGAATTAAAGAACAGCAAAAGGTAGAGTAAAATCAAGGTAAATCGCGGAAATAATGGAGGAACAAAGAAGAACAGGAGGGGAAAGTAACTTTGATATAAAGCAAGTGTTCACTTTTCTGATGATAAGTCTCTTCGCGAGCTGGCAGTTGGCTTTTATAGCCCAGCCGAATTACAGTTTACTGGACAAGCTACAGCTGTCCCAAACATTACACAGTAAAAAGATGGATCAATCCTGACCCTATGATTTAAGTAAAGAGGTAACTGGCCATCTCAGCCGTCAAGGTAATTCCCGCCTCAGCTACGAGTCCTGACAATTGCTCCCTCCTTTGAGACCCTTGTCCTCAAGGGTGAAAAGCCGGAAATACTTTTCGGATGAAGTCCGCGTCTTCCCAAGTAGCAGCTTCAGGTGGAAGGTTGACCCACTGGATTAACCATTGGACTACAGGTTCGTTGTTCCTGGGAATGAGCCTTCTCTGCAGAATCTCTTGTGGTTCCATTTGAATGTTTCCCTCAGCGTCAGTCAGTGGTAGATTGTCAGTAGCAATGACTTTGTTTCCTCGATGCTTCTTCAACTGACTGACATGGAAGACTGGATGAATAGTGCATCCTTCAGGCAGCAGCAGCTTGTATGCAGCATTGCCAATTCTTTGCAGCACTCTGAAAGGCCCATAATACTTGGAATGCAGTTTAAGTGAAGAGTGCAATCCCAAGGATGTGTGTCTGTAAGGTTGCAACTTAAGATATACCATATCACCTACTGAGAACTCTCGTTCAGATCTCTTTTTATCAGCATATTTCTTCATGCGTTGTTGGGCTTGCAACAAATTGTTTTTGATGTTTTGAAGGGCCAAGAGTTTAGCCTGCATCAGGTCTTTCACTTCAGGTATGGCAGTATCAGGTAGTATGCCTTCATTGACCAGAGGTGGAATCATATTGTATAGAGCCTGAAATGGAGTCATCTTTAGTGCTGTATGGAATGTAGTGTTATACCACCATTCAGCCATGGATAATTTGGATTTCCACTTTTTAGGGCTTTGGAAAACCATGCACCTCAGATAGTTCTCTAAACATTGGTTGACTCTTTCGCTTTGGCCATCTGTTTGTGGGTGATAAGCACTGCTGAACTTGAGCTTAACTCCCATGGACTTGAACAGATCTTGCCACAATGTGCTGGTGAATATCCTGTCCCTATCAGTGATAATAGCCATTGGTAGCCCATGCAACTTGAAGACATTATCTGTAAACACTTGTACAATAGTATGTACTGTAAATGGGTGAGAGAGGGCTATGAAATATGCATATTTAGTGAGTTTATCCACTACCACCAGAATAGTATCCTTCCCTTCAGATTTGGGCAATGCCTCAATGAAGTCTATGGTTATGTGTTGCCAAGCCATGTCTGGTATTGGAAGAGGCTGAAGTAAACCAGGATATGGGACATGTTCAGATTTGTTCTTCTGGCAGGTAGGACAGTGTTTGACAAACTCCACAGTTTGAGCTTTCATTCCAGGCCAGTGAAAGACCAACTTCAACCTTTGATAGGTGGCTCTTTCACCAGAGTGACCACCCAGTGAGGAATCATGGAAGGATGTAATGAGTTGTTCTCTGAGGTTTGTGTTGCTACCAATGTAAAGTTTCCCTTTGTGCCTAAGTATCCCTTTTGAGAATGTGAAATTTGGCACAACAGATGAGTTGATGCTTAACTTTTCCATCAGTTCCTGACACTTGTCATCACCTTGGTAACTGAGTACTACATCAGTAATCCAAGTTGGCACAGCAGTGGATATAGCAGTTGGCTTGAGTTTTCTTGAAAGGGCATCAGCTGCTTTATTGGTGCAACCCTTTTTGTACTCTATCTTGTAATTATAGCCCAATAACTTGATCAGGAGTTTGTGTTGAACCCCATCAATTAACTTCTGATCATTGATGTATTTCAAGCTTTGCTGATCAGTTCTTATGAGCACTTCAGATTCCACTAGATAGTGTTTCCATTTCTTTAAAGCTTCCAATATAGCAATTGCTTCTTTATCATAGGTGGACATTCCAGCTGCCTTTGGGCCTAAAGCTTTGCTCAAGTAAGCTATTGGCTTGCCAGCTTGCATCAATACAGCTCCAATTCCAGTACCACTGGCATCAGCTTCCAAAATGAATGGCTGTGTGAAATCAGGTAGGGCTAAGACTGGAGATTCTGTTAGAGCTTGTTTCAACTGCATGAAAGTTTTTTGTTGCATTTCAGTCCACTGAAATTCTCCTTTCTTCAAGCTATCAAAGAGGGGTTTGTAGATTATGCCATAGTTCTTTATGAATCTCCTATAATAGCCTGCCAAGCCCAAGAAGCTTCTCAGCTGGGTGATGTTTTCAGGAGAAGGCCAATCATGTACAACTTTGATCTTCACTGGGTCTGTTGCTACACCATCAGCTGATATAATGTGGCCCAAGTATTCAACCTTGTTCTGTCCAAAAACACACTTGCTTAGCTTACCAAAAAGCTTGTTTGTCCTCAGAATTAGTAACACCTTCTGGAGGTGCTCACAATGTTCCTTCTCAGTTTTGCTGTAGATGAGAATATCATCAAAAAATACAAGCACAAACTTTCTGAGGTATTTAGCTAGTATCTTGTTCATGAGAGCCTGAAAAGTTGCAGGTGCATTAGTAAGCCCAAAAGGCATTACTACATATTCATAATGGCCTTGATGTGTGCTGAATGCAGTCTTTTCAATATCAGCCTGATTCATTCTTATTTGATGGTATCCAGACCTAAGATCAATTTTGCTGAATATTGTAGCTCCTTTCAACTCATCCAGTAGATCTTCAATAACTGGAATAGGGTACTTGTTTTTAATAGTGAGCTTGTTCAGTCTTCTATAATCAATGCATAACCGCCATGTTCCATCTTTCTTCTTCACCAGAATTGCTGGAGATGAATATGGACTGAGGCTTGGTCTTATCACTTTGTTGTGCAGGAGTTGTACTATAAGATCTTCCATAGCATTTTTCTGGTGGTGAGATAACCTATATGGTCTCATGTTAACTGGCTGAGCATCAGATTGCAATGCTATTTGATGATCAATTTCTCTCTCTGGAGGTAGTTCAGTAGGTTCCTTGAACACATCATCAAACTGTTGTAATACCTTTTGGATGCATTTTTGTTTAGGATTGACAGTGCTGTCACATTCATTGATCTGATGTAAACTACAGCTCCCACTGCACCTTGAGTCAACAGCTTCTTCATCTTCTTGTGTGATATCAGAAAGTCCCTATTAGGAAGGGTTTCATCTTTGAATACAACTGTTGTGCCTTCTTTCTCAATAGAGAATTCTCTTGTCTTGAGATTTAGTCCAACTGGACTATACTCATATATCCAGTCTGCACCCAATATTACATCATATCCTTTCAGTTCCAAGACTCTGAAATCAGAAGAAAATTTTTCACCCTGAATTTCATAGTGGCAGTCATTGCACATAGCTTGAGTCCACAAGGTTCCACCATTTGCAACTGTTACTTTAATAGGATCATGATTTTGAACTTCAAATTTAGCTTTGGTGATGAGCCAAGGATCAATAAATGTGGTGGTGCTACCACTGTCTACCAAGGCTACAGCTTTAATATCACCAAACTGTAAGAATAATGGGAATGTCTTGCCTTTTGTACTAGTTCCAGATAAGGCGTGCATAGAAATCTGCAGAACTGTGTTGTCCTGTTCAGTTTGTTCCTCTTGCTGCTGTTCATCAGTAGTGTGATGTTCTTCATCATCGTCATCATCATCTTGGTGCACATTGATTTGGTTTAACTGATTTTGAACTTTACACACTTTGTTATGTCCAGGAACCCATGGTTCTTGACATTTGTAACACCTGTCTTTGTTCACATTTGGCTTGGCTACAGACCCATTTGATGCATATTTGTCCCATGTATCCTTTTTGACAGGTTGTTGAGAGTACTTGTTGTTGCTGTAAGTACTTGGCTTGTAGTGGTATTTGTTATACTCTCCCAGATTCTTCTTGATTGACACTGCAGGCTCATAGTTCTTGGCATGATTGTAAGCTTGAACTAGAGTTGTGGGATTATGGGACTTAATGGGGTTCTTGATGCTGTCCTTCAGTCCAGCAATAAAGCAGGCCAGGAAGTAATCCTCTCTCAAAGTTGGGTTGATCATTCTCAGCTTTCCCATGATCTCTTCAAAATGGTCAATGTAATCATCTACAGATCCCACTTGCTGCAAGTGCTTAAATGCATCAACTAGGTCAATATTTGATTCTGCTGCAAATCGACTGAGGATCATTGTACACAATTGTTGCCAAGACAAGGTTGTAGTATTCACTGCATTACTTCTGAGCCAGTGATTTGCCTTCCCAGTGAAGAATACCTCAGCAAATAATACCTTTTTATCCTCAGGAGTGTCAGCCAGAGAAAAGCATTTTTCAGCTTGTCTTATCCAACCAGCAGGATTTTCACCATCAAACTTAGAAAATTCCAGTTTAAGGCCTTTGTTAAATGATTGGGCAAAAGGATTTCTGTCCTGGTGGTTATGAAAGGTATTGTGTGCTTGTGGTGGGTTGGGTGGGTTTTGGTTTGAGGTTGATGGGTTTGAGGTGGCTGTTTGTGGTAATGATACTGGTTGTTGGTTCATTTGGATTGATGTGTTTTGGTATCTGGTGGCAGTCTGAGTGATAGATACTTCAGGTCTAAATGGTATCATGGCTTGGGGTGAGGGTGGGGGTTGGTATGTGGTTTGGTTGTATGGTAATTGGGAAACATAGGCAGGTGTAAATGTTGAAATGACAGTGAATTGTGGGTACTGATGTGGGTAAAAATTGTTGGCCATTGGGTTGAATCCCAGTGGAAAAGAGTTGTATGGGTAATTGCTTGTAACTGGTTGGCTATGGTGCTGTGGAGGCCACAATGATGTGGGCATTCCATACTGCATGTTATCACTAGGTGGTATGATAGGAGGCAATTGGGCTAATGGGGGTGTACTGGTAGGGTTTAGGGTGTGTTTTTGCATGTTGGGTGGTAAGGTAGTAGGATTGGTTCCCATGTTTCTTTGGACAGGTTGTCCAGCAGTGGTAAATATTGGTCTTCTCACACTTGGGTTACCAGGGGTTTCAGGTTGGCTGTGCATGGGTGTGACAGGAGAATTCTCACCAAAACTGCCTGCATGTCCACCTGCATACTGACCAATAGCACTCTGCATAGTGTCAGCTGGAACTTGCTGTGCAGTGTTACCTTGGCCTTGTATCTGCAGCAACTTGTTGAGAAAATCATCCATTTGACTCTTCATATCAGCCTGTGATTGCTTCAACTGATCTTGCACAGATTGAGATTGGCTTTCCAATTTTGTCTCCAAGGCAGCTACTTGTTGTTTCAATTCTTCAATTTTAGTGAGGTCTTGTTCGTCACCTTCGTTCACTACTTGGAGTTTCGGCATCTTGGAGTAGTGGTGTTACAACAAGCAGAGTACTTGCTCACCACCGAAATCCAAAATCCGAACAGATCTAATCTCAAGGGAGGCTGGTTAGGATTCACAGAGAGTAGATCTCAAACCATCGCCAGTTCATACCCAAAAGACTGATCTCAGTGCTTCAATTGTTTGACAGTTGCAGAGTAGAAGGGTTTACAAAGAGCAGAATACCCTCACACCTTCTATCAGAACTGGAACTAAATCTCGCAAGAAGAGGCTGGCTAGGATTCACAGAGTATAACTCTTACCATCACCAGTTCATACTTCTCGACGAAATCCAACAAATCAGATTGGGATTTTACAGAGGGACTCGACAGATCCACTCCAACCAATTGACCTGTTCGTCAGAGCAGAGCAGCGGAACTGAAATTGGCGAAGGAATTTTACGGGAAATACTTGTTTCCCCAACCCAGACCAAATCAGAACGACTAACTCCGACTGGACGCCATCACGGAAGCCTGTGGGAGATCGGCGAATTGCGAATAGGGTGGGAACAGGGTGGGTGTTTTCTCTTGGGCCGAGGAACGCTCGCTCTTGATACCAATTTGTCAGGATCAGTGTAATCTAGACAAGAATGGAATTAAAGAACAGCAAAAGGTAGAGTAAAATCAAGGTAAATCGCGGAAATAATGGAGGAACAAAGAAGAACAGGAGAGGAAAGTAACTTTGATATAAAGCAAGTGTTCACTTTTCTGATGATAAGTCTCTACGCGAGCTGGCAGTTGGCTTTTAGGCCAGTCTCAGTGGATACTTTCATTTCACACTTTTCAAAGGTGCCACATCAGATTTAGAGTTTCCACATGATAAATGAAATGGTCTCTCTCAATGCACAATTTCATCTCACGGTTTCATAAGCAAAGTATAATATTAAATTCTTGCATTGAGATTGGTCAAAACATGTTAGGATGAAAGTTTTTGCTCTCAATGGGTCTTTCAATAAGCTTTCATATATGAAACCGTGCCAACTTCCTTTCATTAGAATGAAAGGAACTTCTCATCTTTCATCTTAATTGATGTGCCATGTCATCTATTTTGTTGATGTGGCACCTTATTTAATGTTGATGAAAGGCCCATTGAGACTGGCCTTATAGCCCAGCCGAATTACAGTTTACTGGACAAGCTACAGCTGTCCCAAACATTACACAGTAAAAAGATGGATCAATCCTGACCCTACGATTTAAGTAAAGAGGTAACTGGCCATCTCAGCCGTCAAAGGTAATTCCCGCCTCAGCTACGAGTCCTGACAGGTGCCCCAGAGATTCGACCGCGGCCGCGCCGGCGCTCTGCCGGAGGCGGTGAGGGATCTTTCGAGCCACCGTACGGGCTACAGCTCGGATAACGGCGGGGCGGCGCTCGTTGACAGCAGTGGGTGGCGCGACGGCCGTTACAGCTGGGAGTGAGTTCAACCGCAGGGACCGTGTGCTCGGCCATGGCAGGGATGAAGGTCCGCTCGTCTCCGCTCCTCGTCGCCCCTCGATCATCTCCAGGTATTCATCCGTGCTTGAAAACTCAAGTACCCTGCGCAGAGCATAGTCTCCGCATGTTTGCTCCGCGATCTCGTTAGCTAGTGGCTCCGAATTGTACCGTGGCTGCTAATAGCGCCGGCTGATGCGCATCAGTTGTTCGATGCTTTGCCTAGGAGGCAACTGTTCGATGCTTTTCCTAGAAGATGTCACTGATGAGGAGTGTGACATTGTGGTGGGATAACTGTATGGACTTTGCTGTGAGCAAACACTTGCATTCAAGTTGAGGAGGGCGGTTTGACCTCTATGAATTTTGTGGAATTGACCCATTCATAGTGAATTGTGTGCGTGCCTGCTTCTGCTTTTTGTTTACAAATTCAGAGTTTGTGTTGGTTAAGGTACAACTGTTTAATTCCTTCTTGAAACCAACCATTCAATGAAGTTATTATACTAGATAAATCAGATGGGATATATTTACTTCAAATGATTGTAAACACAATCCTTTGCTTTTCACCGCATGTCTCGGCACTTTGACTTATGGTTTGTGCTTATTAGAGAAGTAGTACTTGATTCATCTAGCTATCCTATCATCCCAATGGGGTGTCCAACATGTGTTTTCTGTGTGGTGGTCTTGACAATTTCAACTTAATGCTATAAATAGTTACTCATTTTTTTCTTTAAAAAAAAGTGATCACCCACAATAATGGTCGTGCCTGCTCCCTGCTGGTAGCACAATTAGTCTAAAAATGATTGTGCCGGCTGGTAGCGCTGTCTGCTACATATCAATTTCAACTCTTGTTTCTTCCAAAAAAAAAAAAAACAGCTATCAATTTAGTTTTCTCATCCTTATTTTCTTAGTTCATTATGACTTTTGCTTAGTCCGTGAATTCTGCATTTGACGAATTTGCAGTCATTGATTCAGGTTTGAGCATTGAAGAGGTCTGAAGATATACAACACAGCACAGTCAGGGATGGGGCAAGACGGGACAGCAACTGAATCAATGACTGGGTCAAGGGTGAATGAGTTTGAGAATCACATTGTTGCTCAGGATATGGAGCCAGAGGATGTCTACAAGATAATAAAAGACATTATGGCTTCACAAGCGCAAATAATCATCCATGGAGAAGATGGAGAAGATATATTTTTTGAAATTCCAAAGCGGGGTAGAAAATATATGGATCACAGCCATAGCAGTACTATACCTCTTCTTCGGGCTGGCAACAACTCCATCCGTTCATTCATCCATGACAGAACTACTCATGATTATTGCATGACCATATGGGTCATGATGGTGATAACTGAGATTATTGCGAACCGAGTGACTATAACAGAGCTTGAGCTGTACCATATGAACGAAGTGTTATTCGACAATAAACAAACAGTGGATAGGATTTTAAATGATATTTGCTGCATGATTCGGTGCAAGAGGAGATCACTCAATGTTGTTTCAGCCCAGAGAGGTTCAGTTGTCGGAGATATTAGCATGAGGATGAACAACGGTCGAGTCGTGGAGTGTTCAGAGGTAGCTCTAATCCCAAATGATACTAGAAAGATATCTGAGATTATGGTCAACAAAAACGCGACAGAGATAAAATTTATTCTCATTGTCCAGACAGAATTTATGTTTCAGCATCTTCAGAAAATGAAGTTTCATACTTTGCAGCATTGTATTATTGTCACGGCATGTGGGGTGCCTGATTTTTCAACACTTGAATTTATTCAGCTTCTAAAGTTAACAATAAACCTCCCAATCTATGCTTTGACTGATCCAGACCCACTTGGAATCAAAACATTGACTGTATATGCCCGAGGGTCGATTAAGACTGCTCAAGAAAACTTTAATTTAGCAATCCCTGATATTCAGTGGCTTGGGATCTCCACTCTAGATTATGAAGACTTTGGCCTGGTGTTGAACTGTCAAAATAGTGTGGCATTATCTCAGACAGAGATAAAGAGGTTGTCTGATTTGCTCACAGACGAATATCTTCAACTACCTGATGTATGGAAAAAACGGATTAGGCATATAGTAGATTCGAAAAGAAAGATGTGTTATGAGGATTTACACTTTTATGGATGTGAATTTGCTGCGAAGACATTTCTTCCGTGGCTCATCGATCGGCTGAGGGAGCCAAGAAGGCCATCTTGTGTAATTAACATCTGAGAGGTATGTTAGTCTACTCTGAGCCTTAAACTTGCTTCTGTTTGTTTGTTGCCTTTGCATTCGGCGCACAGTTCCACAGACTCTTATCTTTCCATTACATGTAGCAATTCTCATGTAACAAATGTGAGGAGAAGAAGCTGTCCATTTGAGTAGATAATGCTTGTTACGCCTATTGTTTTAATCAAAGTTTGGAAACTGGACCTCTGTTATTTCTGTCAGTAAATATGCATCAATTTTCTTGAGCATTTTTTAACGTATGCAGCTGGCAACACGAACCTGATTTACAATCTGTCTTGCCAACGGGAACGCTTGCCTGGAGCCTCTTGGCAAGGAAAGTGATCATGTGCACATAATCGCCCTATCAGATGCATTAAACATACCAATCTTTGTGATGTACCTTGATTGCTCTTGTGATGCTGGTAATTTGAGTGTAAACCTCCATAATTTATGCCTGCAGGCTAAGGGTGATGCTGTAATGAAATCAACTCTTGCTTGTGGGGGACATTAAATCAATCTTCTCGACCAGCTTGGTCACTGTTATTCTCTACCCAGATCTCTCTGGCTAGCTTCATGGATTTCAAAGCCTATCTGAACACTGTAGATATGCTGCTTCTACATGCTGTCAAAAGTGGCCTTAACAAGTGGGGTTAGTGTCCTTGGGATGCAGCCAAGAAGGCTTTACTTGCTAGTGTCCTAGTCATTTCTCCTTTCTGTAGGTCTTAACTCCGTACAGTGATTTGAGATTGTATTGATTGTTGGTAAGCTTTAGATATTGCTACTAATTGGGTTTGTTTAGAACTTGTTGATGTAATGTGGTGAATTACTGTATTTCTCGCATACCCTGATGTCTGAATGCTGTCAAAGTCCTGAACCTTTCAAATTGATGTGGGCAGTGATTCGCTTGCGTTTCAGAACCATTTCTGCTCCGGTATGATTGCTTGCAGTTGTGTGGTCATCCTGAATGGCCAGTTTGCTGAGCCTTGGAGAATCCTGAGTGCGATGATATTTGGATGTTTTGAAGCAATGTATTGCTGTGCTCTTGCTCCGGTGAACGTTCAACATGATAATCGATGAGTTGCACCTTTTTATTTCTCGTCCATGGTGACTGAAACTGGACTGTTACTTGCTGGTACATATGCGCATGCTGAATGAGTTGAATTAACTTGAGATTTCAAGGTGATGCACATAAGCGCATGCTGAATGAGTTGCGTCAAAACATTGATGTTGTTTGCTGATGTTTGGCGTCAGCAAGCCTACAACTAGTTGGCATGAGCAGATAATTACATCTGAAGCAGGCAAGGCGATGAAAGCAGGGGATTTCTTCTGCCAAAGATACTGGCAGTGTAAAACGAAAGTACTGAACAGAAAGAAAAAAAAAAGAAGCGGCATATCCGTCGCATCACAAGTCAGTCGTCAACAGCAGCTGCATCATATTCACGCGTCTGTCAGCGGATGCACTTGCCGGGCTTTGTCCACCGGACCAGCCGCCTGTCCGCCGGCGCCGCCGCCGTGAAGTTCCTCCAGTCCTTGAGCACGCTCCGGAGGTCGTGCACCTTGTTGTCGAGGCCGGTGCAGCAGTTGGCGTGCATGGTGGCCACGCGGCGCAGGTCGCCGCTGAGCTGGCAGAAGCCGCCGCAGTGCTTGGTGTCGAGGAACTGCATCCGCACGCCGAGCCGGCGGCTGAGCGCGGCCTGCCTCTTCTCCAGGATGACCTGCTCGTTGGTCCGCGGCGGGAACTCGCCGCGCAGCATCCGCCATTGCCGGTAGAACTCCACCGTCCGGTTCGCGGACCGGACGAACAGGAAGCCGCCGTTTGGGTGGTTGCGCAGGCTGTCCGGGTCGCCGTTGAAGTAGTCGCTGGCGATGGCAATGTCTGACGTGATCGCGATGTGCCGCATCGGGTTCCGGAGCCACATGATGTCAATGTCCTGGTGAAGAAAAAAAAGCATCGTGATTGAGCAAAGTTACTACTACATGTGAACTGCACTACTGCCCAATCATGGCGTACTTACTGTGAAGAGGAAGTTGAAGCCGAGCTCGAGGATGGTCTGCTGGAACCGGTTCCTGGCCCACATCATCTCGAGGTATTCCTTGCTCATGTAGAACTTCTCGGCACTGTAGTCGACGGCGCCGTCCGACGGGAGGAGGTAGCAGTGGCGGTGCACCGACCGGCACGTCGCCAGCGCGCCGGGGTCGACGGCCACGATCAGGACGTGGTTCAGCAGCGGCGCCGTGCCCTCGCCGAGCCGGAAGCTCTCAAGGAAGAGGTCCAGGAGGGAGCCTGGCGCCGCGTACGCCTGGTTGATGGACGTCACGATCACCGTCTTGTCCTCCATCGATGCGTTCTTCAGCAGCTCGGCAAGCTCTGCGAACGGTTTCACCTGGACATTCGGAGCACAATCATATGTACTAATCAGATGCCAATGCTAGTGGATTGGGTTCAAAAGTTTAAAAAGAAATTTAAGTGACATTGGAGTTGACAGATTACTGCAAATTGCCTCGATCGTCTCAGGTGACTAGAATAATCAACAGGCATGCGTGGTCATCAGGTTAGCATATTCTTTGCCTGTCCAGTGATCAACTTCAGAAGCTTAGGCTTAGAACTCTTGATAAATATTAGGAGGCTCAACCTAGAATTTCAGTTCTAGGCATCACTGGGCAAGGATTATCATTTTGTTCGTCGAGTCACTTCTTATATAAGCTATAACTATGAACATTATCCAGGACAGAAATGACATTCATCTACTGGCTACCGCCCATTACGCCACCGACCGTAATACTAATACCACACTAATTTTGATAGATACGAAGATAACCGGATTGCATCATCTGAATCTATCAGAAGTATCTTGCATGATAATAGAAGCAGAAATCTCAATGAAAAATAGAAGAAAAAGGGATTGCATTTCCAAGAGCAAGCAAATTCAGGTAAACAGAGTCTCTTCTTCTGTTCTGAACATTCGACCACACGCCCCCCCAAAAAATGCAGCAAAATGTACAGTACCAAGTTTCATTGCTCCTTTCGATGCGTCAGTGTGTCACCATTCAGAAAACAGTTTACTTCTTACAAAGCAATCAAACGATTTTGGTCTTCTATCCCTCAAAGTTGAAATTAGCCAGAACTCTGGCCTCAAAAGTAAATCCACGAACATGCTCTTTTCTTGCAGTCTAAAAATTTACCGGATGAGCACTTACGCATGTACAAAGTCCAAGATTTACACCTTTTTCTGACAGCAGTGAAGTACGCACTTTAACAAACGAAAAACTATGCATCGAAAGAAGTGGTCAGATCGCTAACCTCGTCTCCGTTGCCCCATGAGGCCAGCTCGGAGATCCTCCGGTTCACATCCATAGTTGCACTGAAGAAGACGAGCGCCGCCGTCAATGCGGCGCCAAGGAAGAAGGAGATAACCGGGAGGAGCTTGGCCATGTCCGCTCTCGCTTTGCAGGCCATCTTTTTTCTCCGTGGAAGGGAGGGGGAGAAACAGAGTAGCTCGTCAGAGAAGATCGGCATGTTTTATATGGCAACTGCCAATCGGCAGTATCTATTACTTCATATATATATTGGCTACAGTACTGCATGCTCTTTTGGAAAGTGAGGTAGCAAGTCATGTGCTGTCCATGCCAAGAAGGAAAACCTGGCAGCGCAATCTCCATCCATAAATTTTCCCGTTCTGAGAAAATTTATTCTTAATGATGATGGTTAAGGGCTCTGAGTTGGGATCGAGTGCTGAAGATTTGTTCTATAAGCCTAGGTGCGGCCCAGATAAAAATTTAGGCTCGCGAACATGTGATCCAGAAGAAAATGTAAAAGTGTGAGTGATGGAACGGGGAAGAATATGCTGTCCGAACGTACAAGCAACAGAATTTGTGCAATGCCAATGGATCACTCAAGTTTTGTTAACTTTGGTTCACTTTCCCTGAAACTTCACTAGCCCTCTACTGCCTATATATGAATCTGAACCGGTGAGCTTAGATTATATTTTGCGCTAGTTACCAGCTAAAGAATTGAATTAGGGCCAAGTTAATCTTCCATGACGAAGATTTGTTTTTTAGAGAGAGCAGTCTATAGGGTTTTACAACATGCCAAAAATGACTTCGTAGGTAGCAGGTTGTCCACATGAAAACTTCCCCAATGACAGGCTATACTTGAGAAAGCATTTATAATTGTATCTGCGACTTTAATGCTCATGGTGGAAATATTGGTGTACTCCTTTATGTAGTTGAGTAATTCCTATTTTTAGACTAAGTTTCTTGCGATGCTATATTGAGAGCAAAATAGTAGCCTACTGCATTAATCTACGCCAGCATACTTTCGTAAAACAGAAACGAGGTGCAGAGTTTGATCCTCGTGTCAGGATAAATCGTAGTGTTTGATCTTCTTTCGGATTTTTCTGTAAGTTTCTAGCAGGAAAAGGGGAATCTTAATCTCAGTAGCTGCAGAGTTTTGCGTTCGAGAAAAAGTGGTTACGATTCTTACGAAGTCTGTATGTATTGTCCTGACACAGGATATCTACTGGCTGTCTGACTATACCTGCCTTGAGTTTTGATAGAAATTGCCAAAAAAAAAAAAATCAGAGAGGGAGAAAAATACGCCTAAGCAAGCAACAAGATCGGTTCAACGCCACGATCTCGCTGCTGCACTCTCAATCAAGTTTGGATACAGATGACTAGATGAGGCAGAGTTAAGAGGAACTCTCCAAGTGTGGAAAAAGAGAGACAGAGGGACTCTGCAATTACCAGAGAGGATTACGACGGCGCCGTTTGCTCTGAGCTGCCGCTGCGGCCGGCGGTGACGACGAACGCGCGGTCGGTTCAATGCCAGCGAGATCGTCGAGGCTGTCCAACTTCGCTGGGAAGCTCCAGCAACGGCGTCCACGAACGCTTGAGCAGGGGTCGTGGCGCCGTTCTCGGATGCCCAGCAATTGGTCTCACCAATGCGCACCAGTGGTCCCCTGGCTCGTTTTGGTTAGATGGGCCAAATCCGGGCTCAGGGAGTTTGATCCTGTCACGGCCCACGGGGCAGTGGGTTGCGGCCCGCAACCGCCCGCGGTCACTTCATGCGCACAGAAGTGCTGCTGACCGGGCCGTGCCCATGCGCCCAGTGAGATCGCAGATCAGTGCCCGGCCGGAAGCCCGGAAGCAACAGAGGAGGAATGACACGAACGCGACCTGTCGAAACTCTTTCATACTCTTGTCCATGCATTGTTAAGAAGGCTTCAGGAATCAGGAGGCTACAGGAATAATAACAGTTCGTGCGCAGGGCTATTTCTACCTGTCAGAGGATTGTTACAGGAATATCTAAGTATGAAGGATCTAGATACAAATCCTATATACTTAGCTTGAATAATAACAGTTCGTGCGCAGGGCTCCTGCCCACACTGTAGCCTACTGTTAGCAAAAGTGCGCAAACAACGAGTTGAAGTTCGTCTCACAATCAACGCATATGAAAGTGATTTCTCGATGGATCGGCAATGCTCAACTGCGCACGCGAACATAAAATTAAGGATGATTAGAAATGCCAATTACGCACCATAACCACTGCAACATAACTAAAGGCAACGCGAAAAGGAAATGCAACATACGATAGAACAGACCATGCAGAGCAGAACCATGAGCCTTGCCATTGTGTCTGAGTTTCATTTGAACATTTTAATCATAGCTGAGATTGCCCGGCATCCGCCGCAGGCCTGGAAACTGGATTTGTCATGCATTTTACAGGCTATATATATAACTGACGATGAAGTATGTTTCGCCAGTAGCATCAAAATTCAACGCCCGAGTTTGTTTGTCACACACAAGGAAAACAACACCACGTCCGTATGATAACGGACAATACCACATGTACCTACGGTAACCTTTCCCCGTTTGCTTACAGTATACCATAACCAACCAAACACCAGTATACCTGTCACGGTAATGTCAGCTCTAACTTGAGTATCTTTTCACAAGGCCAGCGATACCAGCATCAATCGTCAATTAGTCTGTGCCGAAGTAGCGATCACCATACTCTCCCAGTCCAGGTATGACCCGATATTCCTCATTCAATCCAACATCAATCTCTGAGGTTATAATCTTCAGTCGAGGGAAGCGCTTGCAGACACAATGAACTCCTTCAGGGGTCTGTTTATCAGAAAGCTATAAACAAACTGGCCAAATTGAAAAGGAACAAGTCACAGTAACTAATATATGATTCAGCTTAAAAACTTTACCGAGATGAGATTAAGGAAGATGATCCGGTCCTCAGGAACTCCTTTCCTTATAAGAAGTTCTATTGCTTGATTAGCTGAATTACCTGCGGAAATGACAAGAAACTTCAGCCAATAGCAATAACCAGTATATTCATAGGAACCATGGATTTGCAACACTAACCTGTTCCAAGCACAGGATCTAAAAGCAAGACATGGCGTTCAGCAATATCCATGGGAAGTTTATGGTATATGATCTGGATATAGAAAGTAAATTAGGTTTATTCACAGTATAATAACGAGTTGGATTATGGTTATTAACTTTTAAGTAAAACTTACTTGTTGTCCATCGTCTCCAACCCGATGTATTAAAATTTTACCAATTTTTATCCCCTTACAACAAGCACGCAAAGCATTTTCCATGCTTTCACCACTGTGTATAGATATCAATAACATGCAATAAAAAATGAGAGAACAGCGTCACTTATTGCAAGGGATTTAATTGATACCAATAGCTAAACAAAAAGGGAAAGCGAAGAGAAAACAACCCATAAATTCATTATAGAGTATCATAAATACAAACTGCTTGTAAAGTTGAACTGTTAAGAGTGACCAATAACGTACTAGATAAAATTGATCAGAAATTAAAGCTATATAATCAGGATTTCAGAAAACTTTGAAATACCATAAAATGTAATAAAGTTAAATCATCTTCATTGCACAAGAATGAAATTTGAAATATTTCTTCATTGAGCATTCCAGGACCACAAAAATCTGGATTTGAAGATCCATCAAGAGCTTACAAAATGCAATACACTAAAGTTGTGTTGAAGCTGATGAACTACGTGGAAACTAAAATGATGCTATAAACACTTCAAATCTTGACTCATACATAATAAAAAGTTCCTTTTACAAAAAGTATTCCAGGCTTACCTTCGAACAATGGACACTCCACAGAGCTTCTTACAGAAGTCAACCCCAGTATAAGTAGATCCTGTATACGAAATAACAATAATGATGCAAAAGTTTGTAAAGTTCAATTGCTTATGCTAACCAAAAATATGAAAGAAGGTTGTTCTACAAGAAATGGACAGTAATACAAAGTAGATAGAACAGAAAACCGAACATTTTAAGAAGTGACTGTGCTTCCATGTCCAGAAGATTTTGTATCACCAGTACATACAGCAAAGGAAAAAAAAAATCACAATGCACAACAGCTATGCAATCTGCAGAATCTTAGCAGAGGGGATAAGCTATAAAATATCTCTACAATTACTCTAGTAGCTGATGATATGGAGTTAAGTGTGACATTTGAATGGGGCTGATGCCAGCTTTTCAACCATCAAACTTAATATTTTCTTCTGCAAAGAACATTTCAATGGTATGCTCTTACAATGTTATAATTCAATTTTACCTAAACATTTCTTTCCCTTTGTTAACATCATCTTATATCAGATGCCTATATTAGAAAGCTCATTTGAAGCAAGAAAACTCGGTAAATCTGACCCAACTAAGCCAAAGAATTTCTATGTGACAAACGCATAAAACTAAATAAATAAAAAAAGAGTGTGCAACAAAAGGTCGGAGTCAAGCATATACCTGTCGGTGTAACAACTTGCTTCTCAGTAAATGGCAAATGCCCCAGACCGTGCTCAACTACCTACAAGACATGTGCCGTACAAACAATGAATTAGCATACCATTAACCAGATTTCTAAGCTATACAACCCAAACTGTCTGATAATTTAAATAAGGCAATAGAGGTAAAAACAAATTAAAGGCGCTACCAGACGAATCAGCCGATCTGAGTAGAAAACAAAGTCAGGTGTGGTAATGTCCCTGTCACGAATGAGGGTATGCATTCCTCGTATCTGTTCAGATGAATCATCAGAAGCATCACGAATTTGGAAGTCTAAGTAACATCATAAGGCTTATGAGGAACAATGTTAAGTGTACCTGGAAAGTTGTGTGAACGACATGGATATTTGGGTAAATTTTGCACAAGTCATGTTGCCCAAGTTTTGTACGAATATGTTGCACAATTAAATCAAT
>RWGY01000420.1:0-34264 GCA_007726485.1 Eragrostis curvula
TGCACAAAATGGCTCCGGAACATCCTGTTTGCATCGACCGCAAGTAAATCATGTTTTTGAGTGTTTTCCTATGGGAACCCTCCAATTACATCAAAACATCATAACGAGTGAAAACGAGCGCTTCCCGTGCTGTTTTTGGTGCGTTTGCCATGAAACCGCACTATGCACCAAAACGGCTCCGGAACATCTCCCGGTTTGCATCGATCCGCAACGGAACTCATGTTTTTGAGTGTTTTCCTATGGAACCATCAATTACATCAAAACATCATAACAGTGAAAAGGAGCGCTTCCTGCATCGCTTTGCATGAAACAACACTGTTGCACAAAAACAGCTCCGGAACATCCCGGTTTGCATCGTCCGCAGGTAAACTCATGTTTTTGAGTGTTTTCCTATGGAACCATCCAATTACATCAAAACATCATAACGAGTGAACATGAGTGCTCCCGCGCCGTTTTGGTACGTTTTCCCCGAAACAACACTAATGCACCAAAACGGCTCCGGAACATCCCGGTTTGCATTGTCCGCAAGTAAACTCATTTTTTTCAGTGTTTTCCTATGGAAACAATCCAATCACATCAAAACATCATAGCAAGTGAAAATGAGCGCTTCCTGCATCGTTTTGCATGAAACAGCACTGACGCACAAAAACAGCTCCGGAACATCCTGGTTTGCATCGTCCACAAGTAAACTCATGTTTTTGAGTGTTTCCCTATGGGAACAATCCAATTACATCAAAACATCATAACAAGTGAAAACAAGAGCTTCCCGCGTCGTTTTGATGCGTTTTGCACGAAACAGCACTAATGCACCAAAATGGATCCGGAACATCCCAGTTTGCATCGACCGCAAGTAAACTCTTGTTTTTGAGTGTTTTCCTATGGAAACAATCCAATTACATCAAACATCATAACGAGTGAAAATGAGCGCTTCCTGCATCGTTTTGCATGAAACAGCACTGATGCACAAAAACGGCTCCGGAACATCCCGGTTTGCATCGTCCGCAAGTAAACTCATGTTTTTTAGTGTTTTCCTATGGGAACCCTCCAATTACATCAAAACATCATAACGAGTGAAAACGAGCGCTTCCCGTGCCGTTTTGGTGCATTTTGCATGAAACAGCACTAATGCACCAAAACGGCTCCAGAACATCCCGGTTTGCATCGACCGCAAGTGAACTCATGTTTTTGAGTGTTTTCCTATGGGAACCCTCCAATTACATCAAAACATCATAACGAGTGAAAACGGAGCGCTTCCTGCATCATTTTGCATGAAACAGCACTAATGCACCAAAACGGCTCCGGAACATCCCGGTTTGCATCGTCCGCAAGTAAAGTAATGTTTTTTAGTGTTTTCCTATGGGAACCCTCCAATTACATCAAAACATCATAACGAGTGAAAACGAGCGCTTCCCGTGCTGTTTTGGTGCGTTTTGCATGAAACAGCACTAATGCACCAAAACGGCTCCGGAACATCCCGGTTTGCATCGACCGCAACTGAACTCATGTTTTTGAGTGTTTTCCTATGGGAACCTTACAATTACATCAAAACATCATAACAAGTGAAAAAGGAGCCCTTCCTGCATCGCTTTGCATGAAACAACACTGTTGCACAAAAACAGCTCCGGAACATCCCGGTTTGCATCGTCCGCAGGTAAACTCATGTTTTTGAGTGTTTTCCTATGGGAACCCTCCAATTACATCAAAACATCATAACGAGTGAACATGAGTGCTCCCCGCGCCGTTTTGGTACGTTTTCCCCGAAACAACACTAATGCACCAAAACGGCTCCGGAACATCCCGGTTTGCATTGTCCGCAAGTAAACTCATTTTTTTCAGTGTTTTCCTATGGAAACAATCCGATCACATCAAAACATCATAGCAAGTGAAAATGAGCGCTTTCTGCATCGTTTTGCATGAAACAGCACTGACGCACAAAAACAGCTCCGGAACATCCTGGTTTGCATCGTCCACAAGTAAACTCATGTTTTTGAGTGTTTCCCTATGGGAACAATCCAATTACATCAAAACATCATAACAAGTGAAAACAAGAGCTTCCCGCGTCGTTTTGATGCGTTTTGCACGAAACAGCACTAATGCACCAAAATGGATCCGGAACATCCCAGTTTGCATCGACCGCAAGTAAACTCTTGTTTTTGAGTGTTTTCCTATGGAAACAATCCAATTACATTAAAACATCATAACGAGTGAAAATGAGCGCTTCCTGCATCGTTTTGCATGAAACAGCACTGATGCACAAAAACGGCTCCGGAACATCCCGGTTTGCATCGTCCGCAAGTAAACTCATGTTTTTTAGTGTTTTCCTATGGGAACCCTCCAATTACATCAAAACATCATAACGAGTGAAAACGAGCGCTTCCCGTGCCGTTTTGGTGCATTTTGCATGAAACAGCACTAATGCACCAAAACGGCGCCGGAACATCCCGGTTTGCATCAACCGCAAGTGAACTCATGTTTTTGAGTGTTTTCCTATGGGAACCCTCCAATTACATCAAAACATCATAACGAGTGAAAACGAGCGCTTCCCATGCCGTTTTGGTGCATTTTGCATGAAATAGCACTAATGCACCAAAACGGCTCCGGAACATCCCGGTTTGCATCGTCCGCAAGTAAAGTAATGTTTTTTAGTGTTTTCCTATGGGAACCCTCCAATTACATCAAAACATCATAACGAGTGAAAACGAGCGCTTCCCGTGCTGTTTTGGTGCGTTTTGCATGAAATAGCACTAATGCACCAAAACGGCTCCGGAACATCCCGGTTTGCATCGTCCGCAAGTAAAGTAATGTTTTTTAGTGTTTTCCTATGGGAACCCTCCAATTACATCAAAACATCATAACGAGTGAAAACGAGCGCTTCCCGTGCTGTTTTGGTGCGTTTTGCATGAAACAGCACTAATGCACCAAAACGGCTCCGGAACATCCCGGTTTGCATCGATCAGCAACTGAACTCATGTTTTTGAGTGTTTTCCTATGGGAACCATACAATTACATCAAAACATCATAACAAGTGAAAAAGGAGCGCTTCCTGCATCGCTTTGCATGAAACAACACTGTTGCACAAAAACGGCTCCGGAACATCCCGGTTTGCATCGTCCGCAGGTAAACTCATGTTTTTGAGTGTTTTCCTATGGGAACCCTCCAATTACATCAAAACATCATAACAAGTGAAAACGAGCGCTTCCCGTGCCGTTTTGGCTGCGTTTTGCATGAAACAGCACTAATGCACCAAAACGGCTCCGGAACATCCAGGTTTGCATCGACCGCAAGTAACTCATGTTTTTGAGTGTTTTCCTATGGAACCATCCAATTACATCAAAACATCATAACGAGTGAAAATGAGCGCTTCCTGCATCGTTTTGCATGAAACAGCACTGATGCACAAAAACGGCTCCGGAACATCCCGGTTTGCATCGTCCGCAAGTAAACTCATGTTTTTTAGTGTTTTCCTATGGGAACCCTCCAATTACATCAAAACATCATAACGAGTGAAAACGAGCGCTTCCCATGCCGTTTTGGTGCATTTTGCATGTAATAGCACTAATGCACCAAAACGGCTCCAGAACATCCCGGTTTGCATCGACCACAAGTAACTCATGTTTTTGAGTGTTTTCCTATGGGAACCATACAAATACATCAAAACATCATAACGAGTGAAAAGGAGCGCTTCCTGCATCATTTTGCATGAAACAGCACCGATGCACAAAAATGGCTCCGGAACATCCCGGTTTGCATCGTCCGCAAGTAAAGTAATGTTTTTTAGTGTTTTCCTATGGGAACCCTCCAATTACATCAAAACATCATAACGAGTGAAAACGAGCGCTTCCCGTGCTGTTTTGGTGCGTTTTGCATGAAACAGCACTAATGCACCAAAACGGCTCCGGAACATCCCGGTTTGCATCGACCGCAACTGAACTCATGTTTTTGAGTGTTTTCCTATGGGAACCATACAATTACATCAAAACATCATAACAAGTGAAAAAGGAGCGCTTCCTGCATCGCTTTGCATGAAACAACACTGTTGCACAAAAACAGCTCCGGAACATCCCGGTTTGCATCGTCCGCAGGTAAACTCATGTTTTTGAGTGTTTTCCTATGGGAACCCTCCAATTACATCAAAACATCATAACGAGTGAACATGAGTGCTCCCCGCGCCGTTTTGGTACGTTTTCCCCGAAACAACACTAATGCACCAAAACGGCTCCGGAACATCCCGGTTTGCATTGTCCGCAAGTAAACTCATTTTTTTCAGTGTTTTCCTATGGAAACAATCCGATCACATCAAAACATCATAGCAAGTGAAAATGAGCGCTTCTGCATCGTTTTGCATGAAACAGCACTGACGCACAAAAACAGCTCCGGAACATCCTGGTTTGCATCGTCCACAAGTAAACTCATGTTTTTGAGTGTTTCCCTATGGGAACAATCCAATTACATCAAAACATCATAACAAGTGAAAACAAGAGCTTCCCGCGTCGTTTTGATGCGTTTTGCACGAAACAGCACTAATGCACCAAAATGGATCCGGAACATCCCAGTTTGCATCGACCGCAAGTAAACTCTTGTTTTTGAGTGTTTTCCTATGGAAACAATCCAATTACATCAAAACATCATAACGAGTGAAAATGAGCGCTTCCTGCATCGTTTTGCATGAAACAGCACTGATGCACAAAAACGGCTCCGGAACATCCCGGTTTGCATCGTCCGCAAGTAAACTCATGTTTTTTAGTGTTTTCCTATGGGAACCCTCCAATTACATCAAAACATCATAACGAGTGAAAACGAGCGCTTCCCGTGCCGTTTTGGTGCATTTTGCATGAAACAGCACTAATGCACCAAAACGGCGCCGGAACATCCCGGTTTGCATCAACCGCAAGTGAACTCATGTTTTTGAGTGTTTTCCTATGGGAACCCTCCAATTACATCAAAACATCATAACGAGTGAAAACGAGCGCTTCCCATGCCGTTTTGGTGCATTTTGCATGAAATAGCACTAATGCACCAAAACGGCTCCGGAACATCCCGGTTTGCATCGACCGCAAGTAAACTCATGTTTTTTAGTGTTTTCCTATGGGAACCCTCCAATTACATCAAAACATCATAACGAGTGAAAACGAGCGCTTCCCATGCGTTTTGGTGCATTTTGCATGAAACAGCACTAATGCACCAAAACGGCTCCGGAACATCCCGGTTTGCATCGTCCGCAAGTAAAGTAATGTTTTTTAGTGTTTTCCTATGGGAACCCTCCAATTACATCAAAACATCATAACGAGTGAAAACGAGCGCTTCCCGTGCTGTTTTGGTGCGTTTTGCATGAAACAGCACTAATGCACCAAAACGGCTCCGGAACATCCCGGTTTGCATCGACCGCAACTGAACTCATGTTTTTGAGTGTTTTCCTATGGGAACCATACAATTACATCAAAACATCATAACAAGTGAAAAAGGAGCGCTTCCTGCATCGCTTTGCATGAAACAACACTGTTGCACAAAAACGGCTCCGGAACATCCCGGTTTGCATCGTCCGCAGGTAAACTCATGTTTTTGAGTGTTTTCCTATGGGAACCCTCCAATTACATCAAAACATCATAACAAGTGAAAACGAGCGCTTCCCGTGCCGTTTTGGCGCGTTTTGCATGAAACAGCACTAATGCACCAAAACGGCTCCGGAACATCCTGGTTTGCATCGACCGCAAGTGAACTCATGTTTTTGAGTGTTTTCCTATGGGAACCCTCCAATTACATCAAAACATCATAACGAGTGAAAATGAGCGCTTCCTGCATCGCTTTGCATGAAACAGCACTTATGCACAAAAACGGCTCCGGAACATCCCGGTTTGCATCGTCCGCAAGTAAACTCATGTTTTTGAGTGTTTTCCTATGGGAACCCTCCAATTACATCAAAACATCATAACGAGTGAAAACGAGCGCTTCCCATGCCGTTTTGGTGCGTTTTGCATGAAACAGCACTAATGCACCAAAACGGCTCCGGAACATCCCGGTTTGCATCGACCACAAGTAAACTCATGTTTTTGAGTGTTTTCCTATGGGAACCATACAAATACATCAAAACATCATAACGAGTGAAAAGGAGCGCTTCCTGCATCATTTTGCATGAAACAGCACCGATGCACAAAAATGGCTCCGGAACATCCCGGTTTGCATCGTCCGCAAGTAAAGTAATGTTTTTTAGTGTTTTCCTATGGGAACCCTCCAATTACATCAAAACATCATAACGAGTGAAAACGAGCGCTTCCCGTGCTGTTTTGGTGCGTTTTGCATGAAACAGCACTAATGCACCAAAACGGCTCCGGAACATCCCGGTTTGCCTCGACCGCAACTGAACTCATGTTTTTGAGTGTTTTCCTATGGGAACCATACAATTACATCAAAACATCATAACAAGTGAAAAAGGAGCGCTTCCTGCATCGCTTTGCATGAAACAACACTGTTGCACAAAAACAGGCTCCGGAACATCCCGGTTTGCATCGTCCGCAGGTAAACTCATGTTTTTGAGTGTTTTCCTATGGGAACCCTCCAATTACATCAAAACATCATAACGAGTGAACATGAGTGCTCCCCGCGCCGTTTTGGTACGTTTTCCCCGAAACAACACTAATGCACCAAAACGGCTCCGGAACATCCCGGTTTGCATTGTCCGCAAGTAAACTCATTTTTTTCAGTGTTTTCCTATGGAAACAATCCGATCACATCAAAACATCATAGCAAGTGAAAATGAGCGCTTTCTGCATCGTTTTGCATGAAACAGCACTGACGCACAAAAACAGCTCCGGAACATCCTGGTTTGCATCGTCCACAAGTAAACTCATGTTTTTGAGTGTTTCCCTATGGGAACAATCCAATTACATCAAAACATCATAACAAGTGAAAACAAGAGCTTCCCGCGTCGTTTTGATGCGTTTTGCACGAAACAGCACTAATGCACCAAAATGGATCCGGAACATCCCAGTTTGCATCGACCGCAAGTAAACTCTTGTTTTTGAGTGTTTTCCTATGGAAACAATCCAATTACATTAAAACATCATAACGAGTGAAAATGAGCGCTTCCTGCATCGTTTTGCATGAAACAGCACTGATGCACAAAAACGGCTCCGGAACATCCCGGTTTGCATCGTCCGCAAGTAAACTCATGTTTTTTAGTGTTTTCCTATGGGAACCCTCCAATTACATCAAAACATCATAACGAGTGAAAACGAGCGCTTCCCGTGCCGTTTTGGTGCATTTTGCATGAAACAGCACTAATGCACCAAAACGGCGCCGGAACATCCCGGTTTGCATCAACCGCAAGTGAACTCATGTTTTTGAGTGTTTTCCTATGGGAACCCTCCAATTACATCAAAACATCATAACGAGTGAAAACGAGCGCTTCCCATGCCGTTTTGGTGCATTTTGCATGAAATAGCACTAATGCACCAAAACGGCTCCGGAACATCCCGGTTTGCATCGTCCGCAAGTAAAGTCATGTTTTTTAGTGTTTTCCTATGGGAACCCTCCAATTACATCAAAACATCATAACGAGTGAAAACGAGCGCTTCCCGTGCTGTTTTGGTGCGTTTTGCATGAAATAGCACTAATGCACCAAAACGGCTCCGGAACATCCCGGTTTGCATCGTCCGCAAGTAAAGTAATGTTTTTTAGTGTTTTCCTATGGGAACCCTCCAATTACATCAAAACATCATAACGAGTGAAAACGAGCGCTTCCCGTGCTGTTTTGGTGCGTTTTGCATGAAACAGCACTAATGCACCAAAACGGCTCCGGAACATCCCGGTTTGCATCGATCACAACTGAACTCATGTTTTTGAGTGTTTTCCTATGGGAACCATACAATTACATCAAAACATCATAACAAGTGAAAAAGGAGCGCTTCCTGCATCGCTTTGCATGAAACAACACTGTTGCACAAAAACGGCTCCGGAACATCCCGGTTTGCATCGTCCGCAGGTAAACTCATGTTTTTGAGTGTTTTCCCTATGGGAACCATCCAATTACATCAAAACATCATAACAAGTGAAAACAAGAGCTTCCCGCGCCGTTTTGATGCGTTTTGCACGAAACAGCACTAATGCACCAAAATGGATCCGGAACATCCCAGTTTGCATCGACCGCAAGTAAACTCTTGTTTTTGAGTGTTTTCCTATGGAAACAATCCAATTACATCAAAACATCATAACGAGTGAAAATGAGCGCTTCCTGCATCGTTTTGCATGAAACAGCACTGATGCACAAAAACGGCTCCGGAACATCCCGGTTTGCATCGTCCGCAAGTAAACTCATGTTTTTTAGTGTTTTCCTATGAGAACCCTCCAATTACATCAAAACATCATAACGAGTGAAAACGAGCGCTTCCCATGCCGTTTTGGTGCATTTTGCATGTAATAGCACTAATGCACCAAAACGGCTCCAGAACATCCCGGTTTGCATCGACCACAAGTAAACTCATGTTTTTTAGTGTTTTCCTATGGGAACCATACAATACATCAAAACATCATAACGAGTGAAAAGGAGCGCTTCCTGCATCATTTTGCATGAAACAGCACCGATGCACAAAAATGGCTCCGGAACATCCCGGTTTGCATCGTCCGCAAGTAAAGTAATGTTTTTTAGTGTTTTCCTATGGGAACCCTCCAATTACATCAAAACATCATAACGAGTGAAAACGAGCGCTTCCCGTGCTGTTTTGGTGCG
The DNA here is from genome assembly GCA_007726485.1 of Eragrostis curvula. Classification (NCBI taxonomy): domain Eukaryota; kingdom Viridiplantae; phylum Streptophyta; class Magnoliopsida; order Poales; family Poaceae; genus Eragrostis; species Eragrostis curvula. The sequence continues at coordinate 8,723 of RWGY01000420.1, forward strand.
TTTTGCATGAAACAGCACTAATGCACCAAAACGGCTCCGGAACATCCCGGTTTGCCTCGACCGCAACTGAACTCATGTTTTTGAGTGTTTTCCTATGGGAACCTTACAATTACATCAAAACATCATAACAAGTGAAAAAGGAGCCCTTCCTGCATCGCTTTGCATGAAACAACACTGTTGCACAAAAACAGCTCCGGAACATCCCGGTTTGCATCGTCCGCAGGTAAACTCATGTTTTTGAGTGTTTTCCTATGGGAACCCTCCAATTACATCAAAACATCATAACGAGTGAACATGAGTGCTCCCCGCGCCGTTTTGGTACGTTTTCCCCGAAACAACACTAATGCACCAAAACGGCTCCGGAACATCCCGGTTTGCATTGTCCGCAAGTAAACTCATTTTTTTCAGTGTTTTCCTATGGAAACAATCCGATCACATCAAAACATCATAGCAAGTGAAAATGAGCGCTTTCTGCATCGTTTTGCATGAAACAGCACTGACGCACAAAAACAGCTCCGGAACATCCTGGTTTGCATCGTCCACAAGTAAACTCATGTTTTTGAGTGTTTCCCTATGGGAACAATCCAATTACATCAAAACATCATAACAAGTGAAAACAAGAGCTTCCCGCGTCGTTTTGATGCGTTTTGCACGAAACAGCACTAATGCACCAAAATGGATCCGGAACATCCCAGTTTGCATCGACCGCAAGTAAACTCTTGTTTTTGAGTGTTTTCCTATGGAAACAATCCAATTACATTAAAACATCATAACGAGTGAAAATGAGCGCTTCCTGCATCGTTTTGCATGAAACAGCACTGATGCACAAAAACGGCTCCGGAACATCCCGGTTTGCATCGTCCGCAAGTAAACTCATGTTTTTTAGTGTTTTCCTATGGAACCCTCCAATTACATCAAAACATCATAACGAGTGAAAACGAGCGCTTCCCGTGCCGTTTTGGTGCATTTTGCATGAAACAGCACTAATGCACCAAAACGGCTCCGGAACATCCCGGTTTGCATCGACCGCAAGTGAACTCATGTTTTTGAGTGTTTTCCTATGGGAACCCTCCAATTACATCAAAACATCATAACGAGTGAAAACGAGCGCTTCCATGCCGTTTTGGTGCATTTTGCATGAAACAGCACTAATGCACCAAAACGGCTCCGGAACATCCCGGTTTGCATCGTCCGCAAGTAAAGTAATGTTTTTTAGTGTTTTCCTATGGGAACCCTCCAATTACATCAAAACATCATAACGAGTGAAAACGAGCGCTTCCCGTGCTGTTTTGGTGCGTTTTGCATGAAACAGCACTAATGCACCAAAACGGCTCCGGAACATCCCGGTTTGCCTCGACCGCAACTGAACTCATGTTTTTGAGTGTTTTCCTATGGGAACCTTACAATTACATCAAAACATCATAACAAGTGAAAAAGGAGCCCTTCCTGCATCGCTTTGCATGAAACAACACTGTTGCACAAAAACAGCTCCGGAACATCCCGGTTTGCATCGTCCGCAGGTAAACTCATGTTTTTGAGTGTTTTCCTATGGGAACCCTCCAATTACATCAAAACATCATAACGAGTGAACATGAGTGCTCCCCGCGCCGTTTTGGTACGTTTTCCCCGAAACAACACTAATGCACCAAAACGGCTCCGGAACATCCCGGTTTGCATTGTCCGCAAGTAAACTCATTTTTTTCAGTGTTTTCCTATGGAAACAATCCGATCACATCAAAACATCATAGCAAGTGAAAATGAGCGCTTTCTGCATCGTTTTGCATGAAACAGCACTGACGCACAAAAACAGCTCCGGAACATCCTGGTTTGCATCGTCCACAAGTAAACTCATGTTTTTGAGTGTTTCCCTATGGGAACAATCCAATTACATCAAAACATCATAACAAGTGAAAACAAGAGCTTCCCGCGTCGTTTTGATGCGTTTTGCACGAAACAGCACTAATGCACCAAAATGGATCCGGAACATCCCAGTTTGCATCGACCGCAAGTAAACTCTTGTTTTTGAGTGTTTTCCTATGGAAACAATCCAATTACATTAAAACATCATAACGAGTGAAAATGAGCGCTTCCTGCATCGTTTTGCATGAAACAGCACTGATGCACAAAAACGGCTCCGGAACATCCCGGTTTGCATCGTCCGCAAGTAAACTCATGTTTTTTAGTGTTTTCCTATGGGAACCCTCCAATTACATCAAAACATCATAACGAGTGAAAACGAGCGCTTCCCGTGCCGTTTTGGTGCATTTTGCATGAAACAGCACTAATGCACCAAAACGGCGCCGGAACATCCCGGTTTGCATCAACCGCAAGTGAACTCATGTTTTTGAGTGTTTTCCTATGGGAACCCTCCAATTACATCAAAACATCATAACGAGTGAAAACGAGCGCTTCCCATGCCGTTTTGGTGCATTTTGCATGAAATAGCACTAATGCACCAAAACGGCTCCGAACATCCCGGTTTGCATCGACCGCAAGTAAACTCATGTTTTTTAGTGTTTTCCTATGGGAACCCTCCAATTACATCAAAACATCATAACGAGTGAAAACGAGCGCTTCCCGTGCCTGTTTTGGTGCATTTTGCATGAAACAGCACTAATGCACCAAAACGGCTCCGGAACATCCCGGTTTGCATCGTCCGCAAGTAAAGTAATGTTTTTTAGTGTTTTCCTATGGGAACCCTCCAATTACATCAAAACATCATAACGAGTGAAAACGAGCGCTTCCCGTGCTGTTTTGGTGCGTTTGCATGAAACAGCACTAATGCACCAAAACGGCTCCGGAACATCCCGGTTTGCATCGATCCGCAACTGAACTCATGTTTTTGAGTGTTTTCCTATGGGAACCATACAATTACATCAAAACATCATAACAAGTGAAAAAGGAGCGCTTCCTGCATCGCTTTGCATGAAACAACACTGTTGCACAAAAACGGCTCCGGAACATCCCGGTTTGCATCGTCCGCAGGTAAACTCATGTTTTTGAGTGTTTCCCTATGGGAACAATCCAATTACATCAAAACATCATAACAAGTGAAAACAAGAGCTTCCCGCGCCGTTTTGATGCGTTTTGCACGAAACAGCACTAATGCACCAAAATGGATCCGGAACATCCCAGTTTGCATCGACCGCAAGTAAACTCTTGTTTTTGAGTGTTTTCCTATGGAAACAATCCAATTACATCAAAACATCATAACGAGTGAAAATGAGCGCTTCCTGCATCGTTTTGCATGAAACAGCACTGATGCACAAAAACGGCTCCGGAACATCCCGGTTTGCATCGTCCGCAAGTAAACTCATGTTTTTTAGTGTTTTCCTATGAGAACCCTCCAATTACATCAAAACATCATAAAGAGTGAAAACGAGCGCTTCCCATGCCGTTTTGGTGCATTTTGCATGTAATAGCACTAATGCACCAAAACGGCTCCAGAACATCCCGGTTTGCATCGACCACAAGTAAACTCATGTTTTTTAGTGTTTTCCTATGGGAACCATACAAATACAACAAAACATCATAACGAGTGAAAAGGAGCGCTTCCTGCATCATTTTGCATGAAACAGCACCGATGCACAAAAATGGCTCCGGAACATCCCGGTTTGCATCGTCCGCAAGTAAAGTAATGTTTTTTAGTGTTTTCCTATGGGAACCCTCCAATTACATCAAAACATCATAACGAGTGAAAACGAGCGCTTCCCGTGCTGTTTTGGTGCGTTTTGCATGAAACAGCACTAATGCACCAAAACGGCTCCGGAACATCCCGGTTTGCCTCGACCGCAACTGAACTCATGTTTTTGAGTGTTTTCCTATGGGAACCTTACAATTACATCAAAACATCATAACAAGTGAAAAAGGAGCCCTTCCTGCATCGCTTTGCATGAAACAACACTGTTGCACAAAAACAGCTCCGGAACATCCCGGTTTGCATCGTCCGCAGGTAAACTCATGTTTTTGAGTGTTTTCCTATGGGAACCCTCCAATTACATCAAAACATCATAACGAGTGAACATGAGTGCTCCCCGCGCCGTTTTGGTACGTTTTCCCCGAAACAACACTAATGCACCAAAACGGCTCCGGAACATCCCGGTTTGCATTGTCCGCAAGTAAACTCATTTTTTTCAGTGTTTTCCTATGGAAACAATCCGATCACATCAAAACATCATAGCAAGTGAAAATGAGCGCTTTCTGCATCGTTTTGCATGAAACAGCACTGACGCACAAAAACAGCTCCGGAACATCCTGGTTTGCATCGTCCACAAGTAAACTCATGTTTTTGAGTGTTTCCCTATGGGAACAATCCAATTACATCAAAACATCATAACAAGTGAAAACAAGAGCTTCCCGCGTCGTTTTGATGCGTTTTGCACGAAACAGCACTAATGCACCAAAATGGATCCGGAACATCCCAGTTTGCATCGACCGCAAGTAAACTCTTGTTTTTGAGTGTTTTCCTATGGAAACAATCCAATTACATTAAAACATCATAACGAGTGAAAATGAGCGCTTCCTGCATCGTTTTGCATGAAACAGCACTGATGCACAAAAACGGCTCCGGAACATCCCGGTTTGCATCGTCCGCAAGTAAACTCATGTTTTTTAGTGTTTTCCTATGGGAACCCTCCAATTACATCAAAACATCATAACGAGTGAAAACGAGCGCTTCCCGTGCCGTTTTGGTGCATTTTGCATGAAACAGCACTAATGCACCAAAACGGCGCCGGAACATCCCGGTTTGCATCAACCGCAAGTGAACTCATGTTTTTGAGTGTTTTCCTATGGGAACCCTCCAATTACATCAAAACATCATAACGAGTGAAAACGAGCGCTTCCCATGCCGTTTTGGTGCATTTTGCATGAAATAGCACTAATGCACCAAAACGGCTCCGGAACATCCCGGTTTGCATCGACCGCAAGTAAACTCATGTTTTTTAGTGTTTTCCTATGGGAACCCTCCAATTACATCAAAACATCATAACGAGTGAAAACGAGCGCTTCCCGTGCTGTTTTGGTGCATTTTGCATGAAACAGCACTAATGCACCAAAACGGCTCCGGAACATCCCGGTTTGCATCGTCCGCAAGTAAAGTAATGTTTTTTAGTGTTTTCCTATGGGAACCCTCCAATTACATCAAAACATCATAACGAGTGAAAACGAGCGCTTCCCGTGCTGTTTTGGTGCGTTTTGCATGAAACAGCACTAATGCACCAAAACGGCTCCGGAACATCCCGGTTTGCATCGACCGCAACTGAACTCATGTTTTTGAGTGTTTTCCTATGGGAACCATACAATTACATCAAAACATCATAACAAGTGAAAAAGGAGCGCTTCCTGCATCGCTTTGCATGAAACAACACTGTTGCACAAAAACGGCTCCGGAACATCCCGGTTTGCATCGTCCGCAGGTAAACTCATGTTTTTGAGTGTTTCCTATGGGAACCATCCAATTACATCAAAACATCATAACAAGTGAAAACAAGAGCTTCCCGCGCCGTTTTGATGCGTTTTGCACGAAACAGCACTAATGCACCAAAATGGATCCGGAACATCCCAGTTTGCATCGACCGCAAGTAAACTCTTGTTTTTGAGTGTTTTCCTATGGAAACCATCCAATTACATCAAAACATCATAACGAGTGAAAATGAGCGCTTCCTGCATCGTTTTGCATGAAACAGCACTGATGCACAAAAACGGCTCCGGAACATCCCGGTTTGCATCGTCCGCAAGTAAACTCATGTTTTTTAGTGTTTTCCTATGGGAACCCTCCAATTACATCAAAACATCATAACGAGTGAAAACGAGCGCTTCCCATGCCGTTTTGGTGCATTTTGCATGTAATAGCACTAATGCACCAAAACGGCTCCAGAACATCCCGGTTTGCATCGACCACAAGTAAACTCATGTTTTTGAGTGTTTTCCTATGGGAACCATACAAATACATCAAAACATCATAACGAGTGAAAAGGAGCGCTTCCTGCATCATTTTGCATGAAACAGCACCGATGCACAAAAATGGCTCCGGAACATCCCGGTTTGCATCGTCCGCAAGTAAAGTAATGTTTTTTAGTGTTTTCCTATGGGAACCCTCCAATTACATCAAAACATCATAACGAGTGAAAACGAGCGCTTCCCGTGCTGTTTTGGTGCGTTTTGCATGAAACAGCACTAATGCACCAAACGGCTCCGGAACATCCCGGTTTGCATCGACCGCAACTGAACTCATGTTTTTGAGTGTTTTCCTATGGGAACCTTACAATTACATCAAAACATCATAACAAGTGAAAAAGGAGCCCTTCCTGCATCGCTTTGCATGAAACAACACTGTTGCACAAAAACAGCTCCGGAACATCCCGGTTTGCATCGTCCGCAGGTAAACTCATGTTTTTGAGTGTTTTCCTATGGGAACCCTCCAATTACATCAAAACATCATAACGAGTGAACATGAGTGCTCCCCGCGCCGTTTTGGTACGTTTTCCCCGAAACAACACTAATGCACCAAAACGGCTCCGGAACATCCCGGTTTGCATTGTCCGCAAGTAAACTCATTTTTTTCAGTGTTTTCCTATGGAAACAATCCGATCACATCAAAACATCATAGCAAGTGAAAATGAGCGCTTTCTGCATCGTTTTGCATGAAACAGCACTGACGCACAAAAACAGCTCCGGAACATCCTGGTTTGCATCGTCCACAAGTAAACTCATGTTTTTGAGTGTTTCCCTATGGGAACAATCCAATTACATCAAAACATCATAACAAGTGAAAACAAGAGCTTCCCGCGTCGTTTTGATGCGTTTTGCACGAAACAGCACTAATGCACCAAAATGGATCCGGAACATCCCAGTTTGCATCGACCGCAAGTAAACTCTTGTTTTTGAGTGTTTTCCTATGGAAACAATCCAATTACATTAAAACATCATAACGAGTGAAAATGAGCGCTTCCTGCATCGTTTTGCATGAAACAGCACTGATGCACAAAAACGGCTCCGGAACATCCCGGTTTGCATCGTCCGCAAGTAAACTCATGTTTTTTAGTGTTTTCCTATGGGAACCCTCCAATTACATCAAAACATCATAACGAGTGAAAACGAGCGCTTCCCGTGCCGTTTTGGTGCATTTTGCATGAAACAGCACTAATGCACCAAAACGGCGCCGGAACATCCCGGTTTGCATCAACCGCAAGTGAACTCATGTTTTTGAGTGTTTTCCTATGGGAACCCTCCAATTACATCAAAACATCATAACGAGTGAAAACGAGCGCTTCCCATGCCGTTTTGGTGCATTTTGCATGAAACTAGCACTAATGCACCAAAACGGCTCCGGAACATCCCGGTTTGCATCGTCCGCAAGTAAAGTAATGTTTTTTAGTGTTTTCCTATGGGAACCCTCCAATTACATCAAAACATCATAACGAGTGAAAACGAGCGCTTCCCGTGCTGTTTTGGTGCGTTTTGCATGAAACAGCACTAATGCACCAAAACGGCTCCGGAACATCCCGGTTTGCATCGACCGCAACTGAACTCATGTTTTTGAGTGTTTTCCTATGGGAACCATACAATTACATCAAAACATCATAACAAGTGAAAAAGGAGCGCTTCCTGCATCGCTTTGCATGAAACAACACTGTTGCACAAAAACGGCTCCGGAACATCCCGGTTTGCATCGTCCGCAGGTAAACTCATGTTTTTGAGTGTTTTCCTATGGGAACCCTCCAATTACATCAAAACATCATAACGAGTGAAAACGAGCGCTTCCCGTGCCGTTTTGGCGCGTTTTGCATGAAACAGCACTAATGCACCAAAACGGCTCCGGAACATCCCGGTTTGCATCGTACCGCAAGTAAACTCATTTTTTTAGTGTTTTCCTATGGAAACCATCCAATTACATCAAAACATCATAAGCAAGTGAAAATGAGCGCTTCCTGCATCGTTTTGCATGAAACAGCACTGATTGCACAAAAACGGCTCCGGAACATCCCGGTTTGCATCGTCCCAAGTAAACTCATGTTTTTGAGTGTTTCCTATGGGAACCCTCCAATTACATCAAAACATCATAACAAGTGAAAACAAGCGCTTCCCGTGCCGTTTTGGATGCGTTTTGCACGAAACAGCACTAATGCACCAAAACTGGATCCGGAACATCCCGGTTTGCATCGACCGCAAGTGAACTCATTGTTTTTGAGTGTTTTCCTATGGAACCATCCAATTACATCAAAACATCATAACGAGTGAAAAATGAGCGCTTCCTGCATCGTTTTGCATGAAACAAGCACTGATGCACAAAAACGGCTCCGGAACATCCCGGTTTGCATCGTCCGCAAGTAAACTCATGTTTTTTAGTGTTTCCCTATGGGAACAATCCAATTACATCAAAACATCATAACAAGTGAAAACAAGAGCTTCCCGCGCCGTTTTGATGCGTTTTGCACGAAACAGCACTAATGCACCAAAATGGATCCGGAACATCCCAGTTTGCATCGACCGCAAGTAACTCTTGTTTTTGAGTGTTTTCCTATGGAAACAATCCAATTACATCAAAACATCATAACGAGTGAAAATGAGCGCTTCCTGCATCGTTTTGCATGAAACAGCACTGATGCACAAAAACGGCTCCGGAACATCCCGGTTTGCATCGTCCGCAAGTAAACTCATGTTTTTTAGTGTTTTCCTATGGGAACCCTCCAATTACATCAAAACATCATAACGAGTGAAAACGAGCGCTTCCCGTGCCGTTTTGGTGCATTTTGCATGAAACAGCACTAATGCACCAAAACGGCGCCGGAACATCCCGGTTTGCATCAACCGCAAGTGAACTCATGTTTTTGAGTGTTTTCCTATGGGAACCCTCCAATTACATCAAAACATCATAACGAGTGAAAACGAGCGCTTCCCGTGCCGTTTTGGTGCATTTTGCATGAAACAGCACTAATGCACCAAAACGGCTCCGGAACATCCCGGTTTGCATCGACCGCAAGTAAACTCATGTTTTTGAGTGTTTTCCTATGGGAACCCTCCAATTACATCAAAACATCATAACGAGTGAAAACGAGCGCTTCCCTGCCGTTTTGGTGCATTTTGCATGAAACAGCACTAATGCACCAAAACGGCTCCGGAACATCCCGGTTTGCATCGTCCGCAAGTAAACTCATGTTTTTTAGTGTTTTCCTATGGGAACCCTCCAATTACATCAAAACATCATAACGAGTGAAAACGAGCGCTTCCCGTGCTGTTTTGGTGCGTTTTGCATGAAACAGCACTAATGCACCAAAACGGCTCCGGAACATCCCGGTTTGCATCGACCGCAAGTGAACTCATGTTTTTGAGTGTTTTCCTATGGGAACCCTCCAATTACATCAAAACATCATAACGAGTGAAAACGAGCGCTTCCCGTGCCGTTTTGGTGCATTTTGCATGAAACAGCACTAATGCACCAAAACGGCTCCGGAACATCCCGGTTTGCATCGACCGCAAGTGAACTCATGTTTTTGAGTGTTTTCCTATGGGAACCCTCCAATTACATCAAAACATCATAACGAGTGAAAACGAGCGCTTCCCGTGCTGTTTTGGTGCGTTTTGCATGAAACAGCACTAATGCACCAAAACGGCTCCGGAACATCCCGGTTTGCATCGACCGCAAGTAAACTCATGTTTTTGAGTGTTTTCCTATGGGAACCATACAATTACATCAAAACATCATAACGAGTGAAAAGGAGCGCTTCCTGCATCGCTTTGCATGAAACAGCACTGATGCACAAAAACGGCTCCGGAACATCCCGGTTTGCATCGTCCGCAAGTAAACTCATGTTTTTGAGTGTTTTCCTATGGGAACCCTCCAATTACATCAAAACATCATAACGAGTGAAAACGAGCGCTTCCCGTGCCGTTTTGGTGCATTTTGCATGAAACAGCACTAATGCACCAAAACGGCTCCGGAACATCCCGGTTTGCATCGACCGCAAGTAAACTCATGTTTTTGAGTGTTTTCCTATGGGAACCCTCCAATTACATCAAAACATCATAACGAGTGAAAACGAGCGCTTCCCTGCAGTTTGGTGCATTTTGCATGAAACAGCACTAATGCACCAAAACGGCTCCGGAACATCCCGGTTTGCATCGTCCGCAAGTAAACTCATGTTTTTGAGTGTTTTCCTATGGGAACCCTCCAATTACATCAAAACATCATAACGAGTGAAAACGAGCGCTTCCCGTGCTGTTTTGGTGCGTTTTGCATGAAACAGCACTAATGCACCAAAACGGCTCCGGAACATCCCGGTTTGCATCGACCGCAACTGAACTCATGTTTTTGAGTGTTTTCCTATGGGAACCATACAATTACATCAAAACATCATAACAAGTGAAAAATGAGCGCTTCCTGCATCGTTTTGCATGAAACAGCACTGATGCACAAAAACAGCTCCGGAACATCCGGTTTGCATCGTCCGCAAGTAAACTCATGTTTTTGAGTGTTTTCCTATGGGAACCCTCCAATTACATCAAAACATCATAACAAGTGAAAACAAGCGCTTCCCGTGCCGTTTTGATGCGTTTTGCACGAAACAGCACTAATGCACCAAAACGGATCCGGAACATCCCGGTTTGCATCGACCGCAAGTAACTCATGTTTTTGAGTGTTTTCCTATGGAACCATCCAATTACATCAAAACATCATAACGAGTGAAAATGAGCGCTTCCTGCATCGTTTTGCATGAAACAGCACTGATGCACAAAAACGGCTCCGGAACATCCCGGTTTGCATCGTCCGCAAGTAAACTCATGTTTTTTAGTGTTTTCCTATGGGAACCCTCCAATTACATCAAAACATCATAACGAGTGAAAACGAGCGCTTCCCGTGCCGTTTTGGTGCATTTTGCATGAAACAGCACTAATGCACCAAAACGGCGCCGGAACATCCCGGTTTGCATCAACCGCAAGTGAACTCATGTTTTTGAGTGTTTTCCTATGGGAACCCTCCAATTACATCAAAACATCATAACGAGTGAAAACGAGCGCTTCCATGCCGTTTTGGTGCATTTTGCATGAAACAGCACTAATGCACCAAAACGGCTCCGGAACATCCCGGTTTGCATCGTCCGCAAGTAAACTAATGTTTTTTAGTGTTTTCCTATGGGAACCCTCCAATTACATCAAAACATCATAACGAGTGAAAACGAGCGCTTCCCGTGCCGTTTTGGTGCGTTTTGCATGAAACAGCACTAATGCACCAAAACGGCTCCGGAACATCCCGGTTTGCATCGACCGCAAGTGAACTCATGTTTTTGAGTGTTTTCCTATGGGAACCATACAATACATCAAAACATCATAACAAGTGAAAAGGAGCGCTTCCTGCATCGCTTTGCATGAAACAGCACCGATGCACCAAAACTGGCTCCGGAACATCCCGGTTTGCATCGTCCGCAAGTAAAGTAATGTTTTTTAGTGTTTTCCTATGGGAACCCTCCAATTACATCAAAACATCATAACGAGTGAAAACGAGCGCTTCCCGTGCTGTTTTGGTGCGTTTTGCATGAAACAGCACTAATGCACCAAAACGGCTCCGGAACATCCCGGTTTGCATCGACCGCAACTGAACTCATGTTTTTGAGTGTTTTCCTATGGGAACCATACAATTACATCAAAACATCATAACAAGTGAAAAAGGAGCGCTTCCTGCATCGCTTTGCATGAAACAACACTGTTGCACAAAAACGGCTCCGGAACATCCCGGTTTGCATCGTCCGCAGGTAAACTCATGTTTTTGAGTGTTTTCCTATGGGAACCCTCCAATTACATCAAAACATCATAACGAGTGAAAACTGAGTGCTCCCGCGCCGTTTTGGTACGTTTTCCCCGAAACAACACTAATGCACCAAAACGGCTCCGGAACATCCGGTTTGCATTGTCCGCAAGTAAACTCATTTTTTTCAGTGTTTTCCTATGGAAACAATCCAATCACATCAAAACATCATAGCAAGTGAAAATGAGCGCTTCCTGCATCGTTTTGCATGAAACAGCACTGACGCACAAAAACAGCTCCGGAACATCCTGGTTTGCATCGTCCACAAGTAAACTCATGTTTTTGAGTGTTTCCCTATGGGAACAATCCAATTACATCAAAACATCATAACAAGTGAAAACAAGAGCTTCCCGCGCCGTTTTGATGCGTTTTGCACGAAACAGCACTAATGCACCAAAATGGATCCGGAACATCCCAGTTTGCATCGACCGCAAGTAAACTCTTGTTTTTGAGTGTTTTCCTATGGAAACAATCCAATTACATCAAAACATCATAACGAGTGAAAATGAGCGCTTCCTGCATCGTTTTGCATGAAACAGCACTGATGCACAAAAACGGCTCCGGAACATCCCGGTTTGCATCGTCCGCAAGTAAACTCATGTTTTTTAGTGTTTTCCTATGGGAACCCTCCAATTACATCAAAACATCATAACGAGTGAAAACGAGCGCTTCCCGTGCCGTTTTGGTGCATTTTGCATGAAACAGCACTAATGCACCAAAACGGCGCCGGAACATCCCGGTTTGCATCAACCGCAAGTGAACTCATGTTTTTGAGTGTTTTCCTATGGGAACCCTCCAATTACATCAAAACATCATAACGAGTGAAAACGAGCGCTTCCCATGCCGTTTTGGTGCATTTTGCATGAAACAGCACTAATGCACCAAAACGGCTCCGGAACATCCCGGTTTGCATCGACCGCAAGTAAACTCATGTTTTTGAGTGTTTTCCTATGGGAACCCTCCAATTACATCAAAACATCATAACGAGTGAAAACGAGCGCTTCCCTGCCGTTTTGGTGCATTTTGCATGAAACAGCACTAATGCACCAAAACGGCTCCGGAACATCCCGGTTTGCATCGTCCGCAAGTAAAGTAATGTTTTTTAGTGTTTTCCTATGGGAACCCTCCAATTACATCAAAACATCATAACGAGTGAAAACGAGCGCTTCCCGTGCTGTTTTGGTGCGTTTTGCATGAAACAGCACTAATGCACCAAAACGGCTCCGGAACATCCCGGTTTGCATCGACCGCAACTGAACTCATGTTTTTGAGTGTTTTCCTATGGGAACCATACAATTACATCAAAACATCATAACAAGTGAAAAGGAGCGCTTCCTGCATCGCTTTGCATGAAACAACACTGTTGCACAAAAACGGCTCCGGAACATCCCGGTTTGCATCGTCCGCAGGTAAACTCATGTTTTTGAGTGTTTTCCTATGGGAACCCTCCAATTACATCAAAACATCATAACGAGTGAAAACGAGCGCTTCCCGTGCCGTTTTGGCTGCGTTTTGCATGAAACAGCACTAATGCACCAAAACGGCTCCGGAACATCCCGGTTTGCATCGACCGCAAGTGAACTCATGTTTTTGAGTGTTTTCCTATGGAACCCTCCAATTACATCAAAACATCATAACGAGTGAAAACGAGCGCTTCCCGTGCCGTTTGGTGCATTTGCATGAAACAGCACTAATGCACCAAAACGGCTCCGGAACATCCCGGTTTGCATCGTCCGCAAGTGAACTCATGTTTTTGAGTGTTTTCCTATGAGAACCCTCCAATTACATCAAAACATCATAACGAGTGAAAACGAGCGCTTCCCATGCCGTTTTGGTGCATTTTGCATGTAATAGCACTAATGCACCAAAACGGCTCCAGAACATCCCGGTTTGCATCGACCACAAGTAAACTCATGTTTTTTAGTGTTTTCCTATGGGAACCATACAAATACATCAAAACATCATAACGAGTGAAAAGGAGCGCTTCCTGCATCATTTTGCATGAAACAGCACCGATGCACAAAAATGGCTCCGGAACATCCCGGTTTGCATCGTCCGCAAGTAAAGTAATGTTTTTTAGTGTTTTCCTATGGGAACCCTCCAATTACATCAAAACATCATAACGAGTGAAAACGAGCGCTTCCCGTGCTGTTTTGGTGCGTTTTGCATGAAACAGCACTAATGCACCAAAACGGCTCCGGAACATCCCGGTTTGCATCGACCGCAACTGAACTCATGTTTTTGAGTGTTTTCCTATGGGAACCTACAATTACATCAAAACATCATAACAAGTGAAAAAGGAGCGCTTCCTGCATCGCTTTGCATGAAACAACACTGTTGCACAAAAACGGCTCCGGAACATCCCGGTTTGCATCGTCCGCAGGTAAACTCATGTTTTTGAGTGTTTTCCTATGGGAACCCTCCAATTACATCAAAACATCATAACGAGTGAAAATGAGTGCTCCCGCGCCGTTTTGGTACGTTTTCCCGAAACAACACTAATGCACCAAAACGGCTCCGGAACATCCCGGTTTGCATTGTCCGCAAGTAAACTCATTTTTTTCAGTGTTTTCCTATGGAACAATCCAATCACATCAAAACATCATAGCAAGTGAAAATGAGCGCTTCCTGCATCGTTTTGCATGAAACAGCACTGACGCACAAAAACAGCTCCGGAACATCCTGGTTTGCATCGTCCACAAGTAAACTCATGTTTTTGAGTGTTTCCCTATGGGAACAATCCAATTACATCAAAACATCATAACAAGTGAAAACAAGAGCTTCCCGCGCGTTTTGATGCGTTTTGCACGAAACAGCACTAATGCACCAAAATGGATCCGGAACATCCCAGTTTGCATCGACCGCAAGTAAACTCTTGTTTTTGAGTGTTTTCCTATGGAAACAATCCAATTACATCAAAACATCATAACGAGTGAAAATGAGCGCTTCCTGCATCGTTTTGCATGAAACAGCACTGATGCACAAAAACGGCTCCGGAACATCCCGGTTTGCATCGTCCGCAAGTAAACTCATGTTTTTTAGTGTTTTCCTATGGGAACCCTCCAATTACATCAAAACATCATAACGAGTGAAAACGAGCGCTTCCCGTGCCGTTTTGGTGCATTTTGCATGAAACAGCACTAATGCACCAAAACGGCGCCGGAACATCCCGGTTTGCATCAACCGCAAGTGAACTCATGTTTTTGAGTGTTTTCCTATGGGAACCCTCCAATTACATCAAAACATCATAACGAGTGAAAACGAGCGCTTCCCGTGCCGTTTTGGTGCATTTTGCATGAAACAGCACTAATGCACCAAAACGGCTCCGGAACATCCCGGTTTGCATCGACCGCAAGTAAACTCATGTTTTTGAGTGTTTTCCTATGGGAACCCTCCAATTACATCAAAACATCATAACGAGTGAAAACGAGCGCTTCCCGTGCCGTTTTGGTGCGTTTTGCATGAAACAGCACTAATGCACCAAAACGGCTCCGGAACATCCCGGTTTGCATCGTCCGCAAGTAAAGTCATGTTTTTTAGTGTTTTCCTATGGGAACCCTCCAATTACATCAAAACATCATAACGAGTGAAAACGAGCGCTTCCCGTGCTGTTTTGGTGCGTTTTGCATGAAACAGCACTAATGCACCAAAACGGCTCCGGAACATCCCGGTTTGCATCGACCGCAAGTGAACTCATGTTTTTGAGTGTTTTCCTATGGGAACCATACAATTACATCAAAACATCATAACAAGTGAAAAGGAGCGCTTCCTGCATCGCTTTGCATGAAACAACACTGTGCACAAAAACGGCTCCGGAACATCCCGGTTTGCATCGTCCGCAGGTAAACTCATGTTTTTGAGTGTTTTCCTATGGGAACCCTCCAATTACATCAAAACATCATAACGAGTGAAAACGAGCGCTTCCCGTGCCGTTTTGGTGCGTTTTGCATGAAACAGCACTAATGCACCAAAACGGCTCCGGAACATCCCGGTTTGCATCGACCGCAAGTGAACTCATGTTTTTGAGTGTTTTCCTATGGGAACCCTCCAATTACATCAAAACATCATAACGAGTGAAAAGAGCGCTTCCTGCATCGTTTTGCATGAAACAGCACTGATGCACAAAAACGGCTCCGGAACATCCCGGTTTGCATCGTCCGCAAGTAAACTCATGTTTTTGAGTGTTTTCCTATGGGAACCCTCCAATTACATCAAAACATCATAACGAGTGAAAACGAGCGCTTCCCGTGCCGTTTTGGTGCGTTTTGCATGAAACAGCACTAATGCACCAAAACGGCTCCGGAACATCCCGGTTTGCATCGACCGCAAGTGAACTCATGTTTTTGAGTGTTTTCCTATGGGAACCCTCCAATTACATCAAACATCATAACGAGTGAAAACGAGCGCTTCCTGCAGTTTGTCGTTTTGCATGAAACAGCACTAATGCACCAAAACGGCTCCGGAACATCCCGGTTTGCATCGATCCGCAAGTAAACTCATGTTTTTGAGTGTTTTCCTATGGGAACCCTCCAATTACATCAAAACATCATAACGAGTGAAAACGAGCGCTTCCCGTGCCGTTTTGGTGCGTTTTGCATGAAACAGCACTAATGCACCAAAACGGCTCCGGAACATCCCGGTTTGCATCGACCGCAAGTGAACTCATGTTTTTGAGTGTTTTCCTATGGGAACCATCCAATTACATCAAAACATCATAACGAGTGAAAAAGGAGCGCTTCCTGCATCGCTTTGCATGAAACAACACTGTTGCACAAAAACGGCTCCGGAACATCCCGGTTTGCATCGTCCGCAAGTAAACTCATGTTTTTGAGTGTTTTCCTATGGGAACCCTCCAATTACATCAAAACATCATAACGAGTGAAAACGAGCGCTTCCCGTGCCGTTTTGGTGCGTTTTGCATGAAACAGCACTAATGCACCAAAACGGCTCCGGAACATCCCGGTTTGCATCGACCGCAAGTGAACTCATGTTTTTGAGTGTTTTCCTATGGGAACCCTCCAATTACATCAAAACATCATAACGAGTGAAAAGGAGCGCTTCCTGCATCGTTTGCATGAAACAACACTAATGCACAAAAACGGCTCCGGAACATCCCGGTTTGCATCGTCCGCAAGTAAACTCATGTTTTTGAGTGTTTTCCTATGGGAACCCTCCAATTACATCAAAACATCATAACGAGTGAAAACGAGCGCTTCCCGTGCCGTTTTGGTGCGTTTTGCATGAAACAGCACTAATGCACCAAAACGGCTCCGGAACATCCCGGTTTGCATCGACCGCAAGTGAACTCATGTTTTTGAGTGTTTTCCTATGGGAACCATCCAATTACATCAAAACATCATAACGAGTGAAAAGGAGCGCTTCCTGCATCGTTTTGCATGAAACAGCACTGATGCACAAAACGGCTCCGGAACATCCCGGTTTGCATCGTCCGCAAGTAAACTCATGTTTTTGAGTGTTTTCCTATGGGAACCCTCCAATTACATCAAAACATCATAACGAGTGAAAACGAGCGCTTCCCGTGCCGTTTTGGTGCGTTTTGCATGAAACAGCACTAATGCACCAAAACGGCTCCGGAACATCCCGGTTTGCATCGACCGCAAGTGAACTCATGTTTTTGAGTGTTTTCCTATGGGAACCCTCCAATTACATCAAAACATCATAACGAGTGAAAACGAGCGCTTCCCGTGCCGTTTTGGTGCGTTTTGCATGAAACAGCACTAATGCACCAAAACGGCTCCGGAACATCCCGTTTGCATCGACCGCAAGTGAACTCATGTTTTTGAGTGTTTTCCTATGGGAACCCTCCAATTACATCAAAACATCATAACGAGTGAAAACGAGCGCTTCCGTGCCGTTTTGGTGCGTTTTGCATGAAACAGCACTAATGCACCAAAACGGCTCCGGAACATCCCGGTTTGCATCGACCGCAAGTGAACTCATGTTTTTGAGTGTTTTCCTATGGGAACCATCCAATTACATCAAAACATCATAACGAGTGAAAACGAGCGCTTCCCGTGCCGTTTTGGTGCGTTTTGCATGAAACAGCACTAATGCACCAAAACGGCTCCGGAACATCCCGGTTTGCATCGACCGCAAGTGAACTCATGTTTTTGAGTGTTTTCCTATGGGAACCCTCCAATTACATCAAAACATCATAACGAGTGAAAACGAGCGCTTCCCGTGCCGTTTTGGTGCGTTTTGCATGAAACAGCACTAATGCACCAAAACGGCTCCGGAACATCCCGGTTTGCATCGACCGCAAGTGAACTCATGTTTTTGAGTGTTTTCCTATGGGAACCCTCCAATTACATCAAAACATCATAACGAGTGAAAACGAGCGCTTCCCGTGCCGTTTTGGTGCGTTTTGCATGAAACAGCACTAATGCACCAAAACGGCTCCGGAACATCCCGGTTTGCATCGTACCGCAAGTAAACTCATGTTTTTGAGTGTTTTCCTATGGGAACCCTCCAATTACATCAAAACATCATAACGAGTGAAAACGAGCGCTTCCCGTGCCGTTTTGGTGCGTTTTGCATGAAACAGCACTAATGCACCAAAACGGCTCCGGAACATCCCGGTTTGCATCGACCGCAAGTGAACTCATGTTTTTGAGTGTTTTCCTATGGGAACCATCCAATTACATCAAAACATCATAACAAGTGAAAAGGAGCGCTTCCTGCATCGCTTTGCATGAAACAACACTGATGCACAAAAACGGCTCCGGAACATCCCGGTTTGCATCGTCCGCAAGTAAACTCATGTTTTTGAGTGTTTTCCTATGGGAACCCTCCAATTACATCAAAACATCATAACAAGTGAAAACGAGCGCTTCCCGTGCCGTTTTGGTGCGTTTTGCATGAAACAGCACTAATGCACCAAAACGGCTCCGGAACATCCCGGTTTGCATCGACCGCAAGTAAACTCATGTTTTTGAGTGTTTTCCTATGGGAACCCTCCAATTACATCAAAACATCATAACGAGTGAAAACGAGCGCTTCCGTGCCGTTTTGGTGCGTTTTGCATGAAACAGCACTAATGCACCAAAACGGCTCCGGAACATCCCGGTTTGCATCGTACCGCAAGTAAACTCATGTTTTTGAGTGTTTTCCTATGGGAACCCTCCAATTACATCAAAACATCATAACGAGTGAAAACGAGCGCTTCCCGTGCCGTTTTGGTGCGTTTTGCATGAAACAGCACTAATGCACCAAAACGGCTCCGGAACATCCCGGTTTGCATCGACCGCAAGTGAACTCATGTTTTTGAGTGTTTTCCTATGGGAACCATCCAATTACATCAAAACATCATAACGAGTGAAAACGAGCGCTTCCCTGCCGTTTTGGTGCGTTTGCATGAAACAGCACTAATGCACCAAAACGGCTCCGGAACATCCCGGTTTGCATCGTCCGCAAGTAAACTCATGTTTTTGAGTGTTTTCCTATGGGAACCCTCCAATTACATCAAAACATCATAACGAGTGAAAACGAGCGCTTCCCGTGCCGTTTTGGTGCGTTTTGCATGAAACAGCACTAATGCACCAAAACGGCTCCGGAACATCCCGTTTGCATCGACCGCAAGTGAACTCATGTTTTTGAGTGTTTTCCTATGGGAACCATCCAATTACATCAAAACATCATAACGAGTGAAAATGAGCGCTTCCTGCATCGTTTTGCATGAAACAACACTGATGCACAAAAACGGCTCCGGAACATCCCGGTTTGCATCGTCCGCAAGTAAACTCATGTTTTTGAGTGTTTTCCTATGGGAACCCTCCAATTACATCAAAACATCATAACGAGTGAAAACGAGCGCTTCCCGTGCCGTTTTGGTGCGTTTTGCATGAAACAGCACTAATGCACCAAAACGGCTCCGGAACATCCCGGTTTGCATCGACCGCAAGTAAACTCATGTTTTTGAGTGTTTTCCTATGGGAACCATCCAATTACATCAAAACATCATAACGAGTGAAAACGAGCGCTTCCCGTGCCGTTTTGGTGCGTTTTGCATGAAACAGCACTAATGCACCAAAACGGCTCCGGAACATCCCGGTTTGCATCGACCGCAAGTAAACTCATGTTTTTGAGTGTTTTCCTATGGGAACCCTCCAATTACATCAAAACATCATAACGAGTGAAAACGAGCGCTTCCCGTGCCGTTTTGGTGCGTTTTGCATGAAACAGCACTAATGCACCAAAACGGCTCCGGAACATCCCGGTTTGCATCGACCGCAAGTGAACTCATGTTTTTGAGTGTTTTCCTATGGGAACCATCCAATTACATCAAAACATCATAACGAGTGAAAACGAGCGCTTCCGTGCCGTTTTGGTGCGTTTGCATGAAACAGCACTAATGCACCAAAACGGCTCCGGAACATCCCGGTTTGCATCGTCCGCAAGTAAACTCATGTTTTTGAGTGTTTTCCTATGGGAACCCTCCAATTACATCAAAACATCATAACGAGTGAAAACGAGCGCTTCCCGTGCCGTTTTGGTGCGTTTTGCATGAAACAGCACTAATGCACCAAAACGGCTCCGGAACATCCCGGTTTGCATCGACCGCAAGTGAACTCATGTTTTTGAGTGTTTTCCTATGGGAACCCTCCAATTACATCAAAACATCATAACGAGTGAAAACGAGCGCTTCCCGTGCCGTTTTGGTGCGTTTTGCATGAAACAGCACTAATGCACCAAAACGGCTCCGGAACATCCCGGTTTGCATCGACCGCAAGTGAACTCATGTTTTTGAGTGTTTTCCTATGGGAACCCTCCAATTACATCAAAACATCATAACGAGTGAAAACGAGCGCTTCCCGTGCCGTTTTGGTGCGTTTTGCATGAAACAGCACTAATGCACCAAAACGGCTCCGGAACATCCCGGTTTGCATCGACCGCAAGTAAACTCATGTTTTTGAGTGTTTTCCTATGGGAACCCTCCAATTACATCAAAACATCATAACGAGTGAAAACGAGCGCTTCCCGTGCCGTTTTGGTGCGTTTTGCATGAAACAGCACTAATGCACCAAAACGGCTCCGGAACATCCCGGTTTGCATCGACCGCAAGTGAACTCATGTTTTTGAGTGTTTTCCTATGGGAACCCTCCAATTACATCAAAACATCATAACGAGTGAAAACGAGCGCTTCCCGTGCCGTTTTGGTGCATTTTGCATGAAACAGCACTAATGCACCAAAACGGCTCCGGAACATCCCGGTTTGCATCGTCCGCAAGTAAACTCATGTTTTTGAGTGTTTTCCTATGGGAACCCTCCAATTACATCAAAACATCATAACGAGTGAAAACGAGCGCTTCCCGTGCCGTTTTGGTGCGTTTTGCATGAAACAGCACTAATGCACCAAAACGGCTCCGGAACATCCCAGTTTGCATCGACCGCAAGTGAACTCATGTTTTTGAGTGTTTTCCTATGGGAACCATCCAATTACATCAAAACATCATAACGAGTGAAAATGAGCGCTTCCTGCATCGTTTTGCATGAAACAGCACTGATGCACAAAAACGGCTCCGGAACATCCCGGTTTGCATCGTCCGCAAGTAAACTCATGTTTTTGAGTGTTTTCCTATGGGAACCCTCCAATTACATCAAAACATCATAACGAGTGAAAACGAGCGCTTCCCGTGCTGTTTTGGTGCGTTTGCATGAAACAGCACTAATGCACCAAAACGGCTCCGGAACATCCCGGTTTGCATCGACCGCAAGTGAACTCATGTTTTTGAGTGTTTTCCTATGGGAACCATACAATTACATCAAAACATCATAACGAGTGAAAAGGAGCGCTTCCTGCATCGCTTTGCATGAAACAACACTGATGCACAAAAACGGCTCCGGAACATCCCGGTTTGCATCGTCCGCAAGTAAACTAATGTTTTTGAGTGTTTTCCTATGGGAACCCTCCAATTACATCAAAACATCATAACGAGTGAAAACGAGCGCTTCCCGTGCCGTTTTGGTGCGTTTTGCATGAAACAGCACTAATGCACCAAAACGGCTCCGGAACATCCCGGTTTGCATCGACCGCAAGTGAACTCATGTTTTTGAGTGTTTTCCTATGGGAACCCTCCAATTACATCAAAACATCATAACGAGTGAAAAAGAGCGCTTCCCGTGCCGTTTTGGTGCGTTTTGCATGAAACAGCACTAATGCACCAAAACGGCTCCGGAACATCCCCGTTTGCATCGACCGCAAGTGAACTCATGTTTTTGAGTGTTTTCCTATGGAACCCTCCAATTACATCAAAACATCATAACGAGTGAAACGAGCGCTTCCCGTGCCGTTTTGGTGCGTTTTGCATGAAACAGCACTAATGCACCAAACGGCTCCGGAACATCCCGGTTTGCATAGACCGCAAGTGAACTCATGTTTTGAGTGTTTTCCTATGGAACCATCCAATTACATCAAAACATCATAACGAGTGAAAACGAGCGCTTCCCGGCCGTTTTGGTGCGTTTTGCATGAAACAGCACTAATGCACCAAAACGGCTCCGGAACATCCCGGTTTGCATCGTCCGCAAGTAAACTCATGTTTTTGAGTGTTTTCCTATGGGAACCCTCCAATTACATCAAACATCATAACGAGTGAAAACGAGCGCTTCCCGTGCCGTTTTGGTGCGTTTTGCACGAAACAGCACTAATGCACCAAAAGGCTCCGGAACATCCCAGTTTGCATCGACCGCAAGTGAACTCATGTTTTTGAGTGTTTTCCTATGGGAACAATCCAATTACATCAAAACATCATAACGAGTGAAAATGAGCGCTTCCTGCATCGTTTTGCATGAAACAACACTGATGCACAAAAACGGCTCCGGAACATCCCGGTTTGCATCGTCCGCAAGTAAACTCATGTTTTTGAGTGTTTTCCTATGGGAACCCTCCAATTACATCAAAACATCATAACGAGTGAAAACGAGCGCTTCCCGTGCCGTTTTGGTGCGTTTTGCATGAAACAGCACTAATGCACCAAAACGGCTCCGGAACATCCCGTTTGCATCGACCGCAAGTGAACTCATGTTTTTGAGTGTTTTCCTATGGGAACCCTCCAATTACATCAAAACATCATAACGAGTGAAAACGAGCGCTTCCCGTGCCGTTTTGGTGCATTTTGCATGAAACAGCACTAATGCACAAAACGGCTCCGGAACATCCCGGTTTGCATCGTACCGCAAGTAAACTCATGTTTTTGAGTGTTTTCCTATGGGAACCCTCCAATTACATCAAAACATCATAACGAGTGAAAACGAGCGCTTCCCGTGCCGTTTTGGTGCGTTTTGCATGAAACAGCACTAATGCACCAAAACGGCTCCGGAACATCCCGGTTTGCATCGACCGCAAGTGAACTCATGTTTTTGAGTGTTTTCCTATGGGAACCCTCCAATTACATCAAAACATCATAACGAGTGAAAACGAGCGCTTCCCTGCCGTTTTGTGCGTTTGCATGAAACAGCACTAATGCACCAAAACGGCTCCGGAACATCCCGGTTTGCATCGTCCGCAAGTAAACTCATGTTTTTGAGTGTTTTCCTATGGGAACCCTCCAATTACATCAAAACATCATAACGAGTGAAAACGAGCGCTTCCCGTGCCGTTTTGGTGCGTTTTGCATGAAACAGCACTAATGCACCAAACGGCTCCGGAACATCCCGTTTGCATCGACCGCAAGTGAACTCATGTTTTTGAGTGTTTTCCTATGGGAACCATCCAATTACATCAAAACATCATAACGAGTGAAAACGAGCGCTTCCGTGCCGTTTGGTGCTTTGCATGAAACAGCACTAATGCACCAAAACGGCTCCGGAACATCCCGGTTTGCATCGTACCGCAAGTAAACTCATGTTTTTGAGTGTTTTCCTATGGGAACCCTCCAATTACATCAAAACATCATAACGAGTGAAAACGAGCGCTTCCCGTGCCGTTTTGGTGCGTTTTGCATGAAACAGCACTAATGCACCAAAACGGCTCCGGAACATCCCGGTTTGCATCGACCGCAAGTGAACTCATGTTTTTGAGTGTTTTCCTATGGGAACCATCCAATTACATCAAAACATCATAACGAGTGAAAACGAGCGCTTCCCGTGCCGTTTGGTGCGTTTGCATGAAACAGCACTAATGCACAAAAACGGCTCCGGAACATCCCGGTTTGCATCGTACCGCAAGTAAACTCATGTTTTGAGTGTTTTCCTATGGGAACCCTCCAATTACATCAAAACATCATAACGAGTGAAAACGAGCGCTTCCCGTGCCGTTTTGGTGCATTTTGCATGAAACAGCACTAATGCACCAAAACGGCTCCGGAACATCCCGGTTTGCATCGACCGCAAGTGAACTCATGTTTTTGAGTGTTTTCCTATGGGAACCCTCCAATTACATCAAAACATCATAACGAGTGAAAACGAGCGCTTCCCTGCCGTTTTGGTGCATTTTGCATGAAACAGCACTAATGCACCAAAACGGCTCCGGAACATCCCGGTTTGCATCGTACCGCAAGTAAACTCATGTTTTTGAGTGTTTTCCTATGGGAACCCTCCAATTACATCAAAACATCATAACGAGTGAAAACGAGCGCTTCCCGTGCCGTTTTGGTGCGTTTTGCATGAAACAGCACTAATGCACCAAAACGGCTCCGGAACATCCCGGTTTGCATCGACCGCAAGTGAACTCATGTTTTTGAGTGTTTTCCTATGGGAACCATACAATTACATCAAAACATCATAACGAGTGAAAACGAGCGCTTCCCGTGCCGTTTTGGTGCGTTTGCATGAAACAGCACTAATGCACCAAAACGGCTCCGGAACATCCCGGTTTGCATCGACCGCAAGTGAAACTCATGTTTTTGAGTGTTTTCCTATGGGAACCATCCAATTACATCAAAACATCATAACGAGTGAAAACGAGCGCTTCCCGGCCGTTTTGGTGCGTTTGCACGAAACAGCACTAATGCACCAAAACGGCTCCGGAACATCCCGGTTTGCATCGACCGCAAGTAAACTCATGTTTTTGAGTGTTTTCCTATGGGAACAATCCAATTACATCAAAACATCATAACAAGTGAAAATGAGCGCTTCCTGCATCGTTTTGCATGAAACAGCACTGATGCACAAAAACAGCTCCGGAACATCCTGGTTTGCATCGTCCACAAGTAAACTCATGTTTTTGAGTGTTTCCCTATGGGAACAATCCAATTACATCAAAACATCATAACAAGTGAAAACAAGAGCTTCCCGCGCCGTTTTGATGCGTTTTGCACGAAACAGCACTAATGCACCAAAATGGATCCGGAACATCCCAGTTTGCATCGACCGCAAGTAAACTCTTGTTTTTGAGTGTTTTCCTATGGAAACAATCCAATTACATCAAAACATCATAACGAGTGAAAATGAGCGCTTCCTGCATCGTTTTGCATGAAACAGCACTGATGCACAAAAACGGCTCCGGAACATCCCGGTTTGCATCGTCCGCAAGTAAACTCATGTTTTTTAGTGTTTTCCTATGGGAACCCTCCAATTACATCAAAACATCATAACGAGTGAAAACGAGCGCTTCCCGTGCCGTTTTGGTGCATTTTGCATGAAACAGCACTAATGCACCAAAACGGCTCCGGAACATCCCGGTTTGCATCAACCGCAAGTGAACTCATGTTTTTGAGTGTTTTCCTATGGGAACCATCCAATTACATCAAAACATCATAACGAGTGAAAACGAGCGCTTC
>RWGY01000043.1:0-12999 GCA_007726485.1 Eragrostis curvula
GCACGAAATGTAGCCGTTTTTGAACGTTGGAGGGGGCAGGTGACCGTTGGGAAAAAACAGGGGGGCAGCAACGGCTACCCCAGGTCGGCCGACCTGTCCTGGTGGGGTCGGCCGACCCCCTGCTGGGCCCACTTGTCCCCCCTCTTGACCCACAGCCTCCAACGTCATATAGTTCATGACCTTGGATGCTATGCCCAGTGAATCCTCGAAAATGTTGCTCAGAAAGATTTCCAAATAGAATCATGCCTCAAAATTCAAATGGTTTTCGGAAAATTTTGAAACTAGAAGAGAAAAAAGTGTTGGAAAATTTCCAATACGTGGAAAAACTTATTGTAGTGGTACAGAGGTAATCCAAAACCTTGCACAAAAGAGTGGAAAAGTTTTGAAGAACCAAGTATTTTTTTGGAAAATTGATTTTTGTATGCATGGCGAGATGAAAGTGAATATGCTGGCGAAGAAAAATTCAAACGATTGAAATAAAAAAAAATTCTTGTGGTGAAAATAAAATATGCAAGGTGATTTTGAAGTTTTTTAAATGCAAGTGGTGGGTTTGAAAAGGAAAATCCAAAAGGAATCAAAAGAAATGATAATGCCGATTAACCTGTCGGCCAGGGCTTCGCCGTTTTAAGTCTGGCGAGCAAGGACTTCTCCATTGGTTTCATTCTTGAGGTGCCGGCCCTGTCCTTGGAGATGAGGATGGCTGCACCTTCTTTACTTGCCATACTTGTTTGATCTTGGGCTGTGTAGGTGGCTTTTGAGGGGCTGATTTCTTGACCCATAATCCTGGTCGTGGTGTTGCAGGCTTCTTGGGTTGGTACCATGACGGGTTCTCGCGTTGTCAAGTTGCTTCCAAAAAGCAATGAGATTGTCCGTCTTTCTTGGAGTCACTTCGATTTCTTTGATGTTTGAGGGATTTGGCCCATACTTGATCTTGATCATTGAGCATTGTTCTTTTCGGGGTTGAAACTCGAATTTTTCCTCCTTCTCATTGATGTAGAAACGGATTTCTCCGGCCTCAACATCGATTTGAGCCTTCGCGGTGCTGAGGAAGGGACGTCCCAAAATGAGGGGCGTCTCCTTATCAATGTCCATCTCCAGCACCACGAAGTCCACCGGAATGAAGTTGCCCCGGATTTTTACCGGAATGTCTTCGGCTATCCCCGCGGGGTAGCGAACAGATGAATCTGCTAATTGCAATCTCATTGGTGTAGGAGTCAGCTCTGTGTAGCTCAATCGATCAAAGACTTCCTTGGGCATAACGCTGACGCTTGCCCCTAGATCACATAAGGCATGCTCGAAGTGATGTGCCCCGATAGAGCATGATATGGTGGGGCAGCCAGGATCCTTTTTCTTTTCTGGAAGCCGGTTGAGTATAGCTGCGCTACACTCCTCGGTGAGTTTGACCATCTCTGTGTTGGGTAATGGTCGTTTGTTGTTGAGGATGTCTTTGAGGTAACGTGCATATGTGGGCACTTGTACCATGTCCATCAAAGGCACGTTGACATGAATTTTTCTGATGACCTCAACAAAACGGTCAAACTATTCATCCACCTTTGGCTTCTTGTTTCGGTGTGGGAACGGCATGAAGTTGGTGTCTTGGAATTCTATTGCCTCCCCACCGGCTGCCCTTGGTTCGTCATGTTCCTTCTCTTGGTTGTTAGAAGGGCCTTCTTCTTCTTGTTCAATTCTGTTCTTCTTACCTGCATGGTTAGGATATGGCGGATCCCGAGTGGACTTTCCTCCCCTCGTGGTAACCGCATTAACATTTTCTAAGGAAGCCTCGGGTTGCCCCGGGATCATCCCAGAATTAGAGGCAGGAATAAGAGCAGCAAGCTGAGCAATTTGAGTTTCTATCATTTTATTAAAGCTCAGTTGATTTTTGAAAGCAGAGGAAAAACCTTCTAACTGTGAATTTATATTTTCTAGAACTTTATCATTGGCAGCAAACTTTTTATTGATTGATTCGTTAATTTTAGCTTGGCCAAAAACTAAGTCTTTCAAGGAAGGCTGATTATTGTTAAAGCCAGAAAAATTGTTACCTCCTTGATAGGATGGTCGGTTTTGATTATATCCTTGGCCTCCATTTGGACGGTACCCGTTGTTGTTGTTCATGTAGAACGCATCTTTGTTGACGGCCCTTAAGTACCACTTTTGACCGTCAATTACCTGCATAAAAGAAATAAAATGAACACCAAACATAGTGGTAGGAGTTTATTACTAACGATTTCCACGAGTGTTGGTGAATTTGTGAGTGCAGGTACATTTCATATCAAAGGAGGGAATTCACATCAAGAAGGCCACAACACATCACTCCGAGAAAATCAGCACAGGCAGCCCAACAAGATATGGATCAAAAGTCATACAAAACTCAACCAACTTGGGCCAATGCACGAAGATCATTGAACAAGACATCAAGGAGGACCCCTCGGCCAAAACCCAAGGCCAAATGGGCCAAGGGGGGGTCGGCCGACCTGCTACAGTGGCCAATCTGGCCCATCTTTCTCTGGTTGGTCGCCACCGCCTTCCTGATGTCGGTTCTGCCTGCATTTAATGCGTTGAGGCGGTGCATTGAGGCGGTGGAGACCCCCAAACCGACCTACTCAAGACTATAAATAGAGGGGCACCCCTCCCCTCAAGAATACACAAGAAAGAGAGCCTCATTCCACTCCAAAGGGCCTAGAGCCCCTTGTACACTAGTAGACTAGGGAGAGAGTAGGGTAGGAGAGAAGGGTAGTCCTCCCCTTGTGAGGACCTAGCCAAATCTTGTATCTTGGAGGATACTTATTCATAGTGAAGTGTTCTTCGTTCGTTCATCGTTCGTTCGTCGTTCGTTCTTCGTTCATCATTCGTTCGTCGTTCGTTCATCGTTCGTTCGTCGTTCATCTTCATTACAAGTAAGTACTCTCGATCCCCTTTTGGATTGTATGTTTCTATTCTTGTATAGGTTCTTCCTTTACTTGCTTGCATGATCATCGTTCTATTCAAGTAAGCATTTAGAGGCGGAATTTATCTTTAGTCTTGTGAACTAGAATAGGTCTGGCAGTGAGGACTTGATTGCCTTGTTGTCACGTGACCTTGGGACTGGCATACGGACTTAATAGCCCTATTGTCACGTGTCCTAGTAGAGGGCCGCCGGTAGGTGGTGACAGCCCTACTTGCTTAATCCTCTCTATTCTAGGGAATTGACTTCTTGGAATCGGTCTGGCAGCGAGGACTTAATTGCCTTGTTGTCACGTGACCCTAGGACTGGACTAGGGACTTAATAGCCCTAGTGTCACGTGTCCTAGTAGGGGAGTTTGCCGGTAGGTGGTGACAGCTCTGCTGTGTTTGCTCTTCCTTGTTCCAGATAGAACTTCATCCATAGGAATCCTCTCTACCCATACCTACCATCCTTCTTTGTGTCCTTGGACCAGCTAGACTAGTAGATAATTCCACTCCGTTCCCTTGGGATAATATAAATAACGATACCCTTGAATACTCACGGGTGAAGTGCTACAACGGTATTCTCCGTACGCTTGCGGATTTATCTGTGACGTTAAGAAATACCAACAAGCATTTCTGGCGCCGTTGCCGGGGAATGGTAGTTGCTTTTTATCTTCGAACCTAGGTGGTCCTCGTATTGTATCCTTTTATCCTTTTCTTTTATTTCTTATCCATCATCAATCTTTCACCATCCATCATTCCTATCCCTTCCTTGAAAAATACCAAAAACATTGATCATGGAGCCAGAACCTACAATCCAATCCTTCTCTGCTCCAAGGGGAATGTCATTTGAGCCACCACCATCCTCCAAACCCATTTCCACATCCGGCTATATGATCCACCCCACCTTTATAACCATGGTCAAAAACCGACCCTTCTCTGGAACTGACCAAGAAAATCCATATCACCATCTGCGAGAGTTTGAGCAAGTGTGTTCATGCATCGTGATCCAAGGCATGGCACAAGAAACCGTGAAATGGAAGTTGTTTCCTTTCTCCCTTCGTGAGAGAGCGGAACAATGGTACACGATTGTCGTCAGAAACATGAATGGGGACTGGGAAAAACTCTGAGATAAATTTTGCTCAGTCTTCTTTCCCTTATCCCGAATCGTTGCTCTCCGGCTAGAAATCATGAATTTCTCGAAGAATGAGAAGGAGTCCATAGGTGCAGCCTGGGTTAGGTTTTCCTTGCTAACTCTTACTGGCCCAGACTTGTCTATCCCCGATCCCATGCTATTGCAATATTTCTACATGGGTTTAGAAAAGAAATCCGCCCTATATCTTGACATCGCCGCTGGAGGCTCCTTTGCTTCTAAAACACCGACCGAAGGAAGAAACATCTTGTATCAGATCACAGAAAATAATTCCTTCGTCAGTCTTCTTAGTGAATCCCTCCAAGAGAAAGTCGTGTCAAGCATCGAGGAACCCTCAACATCCGAATCGATCCCCTCTTTGTCCACATCCCATGTTACGCCTGTTGAGTTCCCGTATGAGTTTGAGGAAGAAATTATTGAAGACTATGGAAAAACCTCGAACGACATATGGGATAAGATGCCTCCTACTCCTCCCAATCCTCTAAAAGAACCATTTCTCAAGGAGGACATGAAGGAAATTCTTGAGAATGCCCCTTTCACCAGCACGAGCTATCAAAATCCTTTGGCAAAACCTCATCTTGATCATGAACCATTTGAGCAAGTGATGTTTGTATCCCCATTCGCATCTTTGGATCTTGCTCTACATAAGGATGAGAGGTTTTTCACCCAAGATGAGGATAGAAAAGAAGAAACATTCCTAGCCCAACAATCCTCATCACCATCGCTCTATCTTGAGCCTCTTCCCTCTAGCCCTCCGTGCACCATTCTTATTGGTGATCAAGAACCTCTTAAGAAGGAAAACTCTTGGGCTATGGACTTCCTCGAGGCATCAACTCTAGAGGAACTTGATCCTTTGCATGAGCATGAAAGTTTCTTCCTTGAAAACCCACAAGAAACATGCTCATTTGATAGTTCTCTTGAGTCATCGCCCGTTAAACATGATCCTAAGCATGAGCTTGAGAACTTCTTTCTTGAACACCCACAAGAAACATGCTCATGCCATGAATCTCTAGAGCCCACGCCCCTCAGTGCCAAAACCCTGCATGAGGCCTACAACCACCTTGTTTATCTCTTTTGTTACTCATTCTTTAGGTTGGTTGTAGATGCTTTCGTTTATCACAAATATTGCAAATCTCGTGGTTGCATATCGGCACTAACTTTGCAGGGATTAGAATGGAGGAAAGTCTTGCTCATCGGACTTAAAATGATGATGCCCTTGCCGACAGGATAATCGGTAGTTATCTCATATTTGCTTCTCTCATATTTGCATTCTTTTGCATATTTGATTTCTCCATCAACATGCATATTTGGATTTTTATACAAAGTTGCACTTGCATTCTTGCATGTTTGAATCGTCCCAACATTTGTTTGGGATTGTTCAAACCACCTGCCATTTGCATAAAAAAAAAAGAGAAGAGTTTTCTATTTTGTGAAAATGAATTTGAGACAATCTTCTGTTGGAAAATGTTTTGAGCAAAATTTTGGAGGGGTTTTGGCACAACTCCCATTGACTTCTTATCACATAGCCATTGGGGAGTTGTGTGCCAAGTTGGACTTCATCTTTTTGAAGGAAGAGTGCTTGAATCTTCAGCTCCATTTCTCGTTTTACTTAAGCACCTTCTCAACAAAATTTTTGCTCACATTTCTCCATGTTTTCATTGCATTTGTCTCAAGTTCAAGAAAATGATTTTCCCTTTTTTTCTTTTGATTTTATTCGCATTCTTTTGTTGCGATCAAGAAGCTTTGCAGCAACCGACGGGTGATCCACATTGTTTACACTAACATAACCCGTTCTCGAGTTTGCTCTTGTGTTTTCGCTCTTATGTGCAGCCATGAAAAGGGCCAACCAGCGACTCAACAACGCGTTGAAGAAAGACGACATACCAACATCATGCCACGCTGCACAAAGCCCGATCAATATCATGGGGATCGACACCAATCAAGGACTACGGGCAAAGAACAAGTGTGGGGGAGGATCCCTCCTCCACTAAGGTAACTTGTATCGCAACTTGTATCCTTCTGCTTTCGCCTTACATGATAAAAACATAAACTTGAAAAAAAAAATAGTTTGAATAAACTAGGCGTTTTTATTTCCCTTTCCAACATATCATGCGCCTTGAGTTATTTTACTAAATTCAATAAATTTAGGCTCCCCGGTCTTTAACCACGGTAGAGTCCTTTTTTGTTTCCACATTTGTTTGTTTCTTTCGAATAAATAAGCTAGGTACAATAACAAGTGTGGGGGAGACCTCTTGGTCCTTCATCAAGCACACACTCAAGGTCTCCCACCAACATGATGCACAACATCGCACCAATCAACACGCAAAGGAGTGGAGCCATCGGGGAAAGAAGACAAAGATCAATCCTATGACCCCTCTTGGTCTCCACTTCATCTAATGCGACGGTTTGCACATCCTATACCCTACTCTCCAATTCTTGAGTTGAAATAAATTTCTTGCATCATTCACTAAAATTTAACTCAATGATAAAACAAATCTTTTACCCCTCGACAAACATGCATGCTTCTGTTTGGTTGGCCTGCATATTCTTTATTCCTCGCTTTGCACACCTGTTGCTTGTGAACACCATTATCATAGGAACCCATGTTTATCTAAGTTGTTGGCGAGTGTGATATGGTTGGATGATAGGAATCTTGCTTCTTCTGCAAAGAGTGCTTGGGATTTTTATCTTGAAAAATTTAAAATCAATAGCTTTGCACTCCTCAATAGTCTTATATTCCTACCAGAACCAAATAATGATCACATTGAAAACCCCTACAAAATACTGCTTGTTATTGCTTTGAGCTTTGTCAAATTATGTGACCCTTGTGAGATTCTTGTCATACTTTCCTGGTCAAGATCACGTACACATACACCACTACCACTACAAAACATGCTAACTTCTACACTGGAAGTTAGCAACATCCTTTCCATTCATCCATCCACCTAAATAAAATACTCCTTCATCTTTTGTTGATATCTCTCTTCAAATACTCTTGCAAAAGAGGCATGGCTATCGACAAAAGAAAGTGTTAGTGCTCAAAAGCATGAAAAAAAACAGAGAGAGAAGAAAGAAAAGAAGCGATAGCCATGTTCTCAAACAAAATTCAAGCACGAGAGAGATATCATCACATCAAGGAGTATCCATCTCGTTCTATCTTCCACACACATATCCACACACATGCACATTCTTGATCAGATTGTATGGCTTGTTTTCTCTTTCTGATCCACTCTTTGACTTTGCAATATAAGTGATGCAAGTATGCTCCTTTTCATCCCTACCAAGCTCCACATAAAGCCTTACATAGAAGTAGGATGAAAGGAGGCAAACACATTGCCTTGGTGAGGAATCATACACATTGAGCGAATTGAGAGAATCATTTGAGGAGTACAAGCTATGCTTTGACTTTGAAAATCTTTCAAAAAACCAAGTTACTCAGCAGAGGGGTATTGATGACTTGAATCAAGATCGTTCCATTCCTCAACCGCCCAAGATAGCATGTTAGCCACTTCAAAGTTCACAGGTGCAGGTATGGCTTGGAATAACTTATATGCTAGCATCATACCATAGGAAGTCATGCTTTATCTTAATCTTCCACCTTCACTCGAGGACGAGCAAAGGCTCAAGTGTGGGGGTGTTGTTGACGGCCCTTAAGTACCACTTTTGACCGTCAATTACCTGCATAAAAGAAATAAAATGAACACCAAACATAGTGGTAGGAGTTTATTATTAACGATTTCCATGAGTGTTGGTGAATTTGTGAGTGCAGGTACATTTCATATCAAAAGGAGGGAATTCACATCAAGAAGGCCACAACACATCACTCCGAGAAAATCAGCACAGGCAGCCCAACAAGATATGGATCAAAAGTCATACAAAACTCAACCAACTTGGGCCAATGCACGAAGATCATTGAATAAGACATCAAGGAGGACCCCTCGGCCAAAACCCAAGGCCAAATGGGCCAAGAGGGGGTCGGCCGACCTGCTACAGTGAGGTCGGCCGACCTGCTACAGTGACCAATCTGGCCCATCTTTCTCTGGTTGGTCGCCACCGCCTTCCTGATGTCGGTTCTGCCTGCATTTAATGCGTTGAGGCAGTGCATTGAGGCGGTGGAGGCCCCCAAACCGACCTACTCAAGACTATAAATAGAGGGGTACCCCCTCCCCTCAAGAATACACAAGAAAGAGAGCCTCATTCCACTCCAAAGGGCCTAGAGCCCCTTGTACACTAGTAGAGTAGGGAGAGAGTAGGGTAGGAGAGAAGGGTAGTCCTCCCCTTGTGAGGACCTAGCCAAATCTTGTATCTTGGAGGATACTTATTCATAGTGAAGTGTTCTTCGTTCGTTCATCGTTCGTTCGTCGTTCGTTCTTCGTTCATCATTCGTTCGTCGTTCGTTCATCGTTCGTTCGTCGTTCATCTTCATTACAAGTAAGTACTCTCGATCCCCTTTTGGATTGTATGTTTCTATTCTTGTATAGGTTCTTCCTTTACTTGCTTGCATGATCATCGTTCTATTCAAGTAAGCATTTAGAGGCGGAATTTATCTTTAGTCTTGTGAACTAGAATAGGTCTGGCAGTGAAGACTTGATTGCCTTGTTGTCACGTGACCTTGGGACTGGCATACGGACTTAATAGGCCTATTGTCACGTGTCCTAGGAGAGGGCCGCCGGTAGGTGGTGACAGCCCTACTTGCTTAATCCTCTCTATTCTAGGGAATTGACTTCTTGGAATCGGTCTGGCAGCGAGGACTTAATTGCCTTGTTGTCACGTGACCCTAGGACTGGCCTAGGGACTTAATAGCCCTAGTGTCACGTGTCCTAGTAGGGGAGTTTGCCGGTAGGTGGTGACAGCCCTGCTGTGTTTGCTCTTCCTTGTTCCAGATAGAACTTCATCCATAGGAATCCTCTCTACCCATACCTACCATCCTTCTTTGTGTCCTTGGACCAGCTAGACTAGTAGATAATTCCACTCCGTTCCCTTGGGATAATATAAATAACGATACCCTTGAATACTCACGGGTGAAGTGCTACAACGGTATTCTCCGTACGCTTGCGGATTTATCTGTGACGTTAAGAAATACCAACAATCTTCTTGGGTGTGGGGGCAATCCTTCCCCGTATGGCCTGTGTCCCCGCATTCCTCACACGTCATGCGTGAGTCCAATGCACGAACACTGCCATTCGAGTTGTGTTCATCCAAGCGCTTCATGAGAAGGTCAAGTTTGGCGGATAACATGTCCACCTCTTTGACAGGGTGAATGCCTTTTGAGCGTGTTTGGAGTCGATCGTCACTCCACCCTTGATTTGAAACCATCTTCTCTATGAGCTCTTTTGCTTGAGCCACGGTCATGGAGAAGGAAGCTCCACCAGCAGCGGCATCCATATGTCCACGGGCTGTTGATGTCAACCCGTTGTAGAAGTGTTGAAGAACGAGCCATTCTTCCATCCCATGGTGTGGGCAGGCAGATATGTATTCTTGGAACCTCTCCCACGCCTCGGGTATGGATTCATTTGTTGCTTGCTGGAAGCTTGAGATTCTTCCACGAATGGCATTGGTTTTGCCCATCGGGAAAAACTTAGCGAGGAACTCTGTACAACATTTGTTCCAAGTGTCAATGCTTGCACGGTTGTTGTAGAACCATTGTTTCGCCTTCCCAAGGAGGGAGAGGGGAGACAGGCGGAGTTTGATGGCATCTCTGGTTGTGGCTGATGTGTTGCATATCTCTAGGAACTGTTGAAGGTGAGTGTTGGCGTCCTCGTGGGCCTTCCCACAAAAGGGTATGGCCTGCACCATAGTGATAAGGCTGGACTTGATGTCGAGTCCTTCGTCACCCACGTCGACAGTGGGTCCAACGGGCACGTTGGCGACGGAGGGCGCGGAGTACTCACGAAGGGTCCTATTAGCCATGTTTGTTGAAGTTGATGGTGCGGAAGATGCGGGTTCGCTTGTCGTGAGTTCTTGCGGGGAGACGATGACGCGAGGTCGAGTCTTCCTCACAAGTGACTCGGGATTGTCAACGAAGTTTTGCGGCAAGTCGAATCCACACATACACTATCCTGTTTTCACATCAAAGAGAAAACAGATCAAGGTTAGCCTGCATGGGCAATGGTTAGATCATATCAAGGGTAATCATGAACAATCATCGTATTCTTATTAACCAATGTCTTCCCCGGCAACGGCGCCAGAAATGCTTGTTGGCGTCTCTTACGGTCACGCAGAAAATACGCGACCGTTGGAGACGCCGGGGGTTATGATTCGAGTCACTTGCACTATTAACCAAATAATCCACGTCTAGTAACAAGTACTAGATTTGTATTATAAGGTTTATCATGTTAATTGAATATCCGCAAGTGGACGGATAACCCGTTGTAGCATTTCACCCGAGATTATTCCAAGGGTATCGTATTTATATTTTCCCAAGGGAAGACATGGTTGACAAGAGTACTTATGTTCATGGTGTTACAAATGATAGATGATATAACCACATTCCAAAACAGGGGTAAGGTTCAATAGTTGAGGATAGTGTGACACACACAAAGGTATCCCACTCTCTCTAATAAAAGGCGAGAGACAATTCTAAGCAATGCTAAGTTAGACTAGTGAGCTACTACTCCTAAAGTACAATATTCATAGAGCGTGCAAGGCCTCTTCCTATCATCTAAGATCATGCAAGCGCAAGCAAGCGTCTTATGTCTAGGCAACTTCGGGAGGTCCGGCATACGCAGGGTCTGCCCCGCGACTCCGGTGCATTTACATACTCCTATGCCGTGCCCGAACATGGAGGGTTCCTTTGGATGGACAGGGCTGTCACTTCCTGCCACCTACCTCTACAAACCGTGGGACACGCACATACTCAAGGGTGGAGAGAGAACCCCAGCACCATGCCGGCGTCACTAACCACAACTCTAGATCCCTCGAGGCACCCCCAACCCTTCGGATCGACGGGGTGATAAATCTAGAGCACCTTTGCAGGACAGAGAGCCCGATGCCAAAACATAAGAACAACTAGCCTAACTAGCATGAGTTAAACGAAAGGGTCAAAGCAAGCACTAAGTTATGCATAAGCGTTCGTCGCTCAAGAACGAGCGACGAACGATGATCAATTAAGTACGTGCAAGAATAATCGATAATCAAGCATGAACGAACAAGGAACGCTCGATGTATGTTTACTAGCGATCATCGATGAACGATGAACGAACGATGAACAAACATGAACGAGCGATGAACAAACATGAACGAACGATGAACATTCATGCAGGATCATGATCAAACTACTAAGCACATAACAACTATATGAACGAATGTATTCCATTAGACGAAGAACAAGTCTTACAAAGAGAGGATACAAGAGCTATACCCAATTCTCCACAAGACCTTGGGAGCAATGAGGCAGCCCACTACTCAGCCTAGCACTACCTAGAAGAGTCTCTAGCTCTAGCGTGAGGAGAGGAGGGAATGATCCTTCTGTTGTGGTGTGTCCTCCAGGAGGGGGGGTACCCCTTTATTTATAGTCTTGAAGGTCGGTTTCTGGAGGCGGTTCCTGAGGTCGGTGGCATTTAATGCAGGGGGAACCGACCTCCAGAGGTCGGTTACAAACCGCCATAAAAAGATGGGCCCAGGGGGCCACCCTGCCAGGTCGGCCGACCTGGCCAAGGGGGGTCGGCCGACCTGTGCCTGGCCCCACCTGGGCTGGGCTTTGGCAGGTGGCTCCCCCTATGGGTCTTCTTCTCTGGTCCAGGTGCATTAGGCCTTGGTTGTGTTGGACTTTGACGATATTTGGCCTTTTGTCTTGGAGTTGTATTCCCGCGGCGAACGTCGAGTTTGTAAAAGTGTTGTTTCGTCGCCTTGGGGCATGGTTTCACCTGGATTTCTCCCTTATTCCACCTGCACACTAAAATCTAGAGGTACATGTGGAAATAGATTATTTCTAAATAAAATGCGTGTAAGAAATGTCCAATCCTTCTTATTTATTGAGCTAGTTGACGGTTGAAATTGGTCCGTAGCGACCGTCAACAAACACATGCCCACATCATGGCATGGAGCCATGGCTCCTCATCCAAAGCTTCTAACATGGACTGAAGCCTACCGCAAGGGAGCAACTCGATGCTGCTTCAGGCGGCTCCTCCTTCTCTGTTAGCGTGACAAACGCTAAGAAGTTGATTGAGAAGGTGGTGGCCAATCAAACGAACACCAAGTGTTCCCTAGCAAGGGACGAGGAGTACATCAAGTGGAGGCCTTGGACATGCTTGCACTCAAGCTTGATCAAGTCCTTGAGAAGATGAAGACTCCGCAAGATCTGCAGGTTGCAAATTCCCGCATGACATGTGAAGAGTGTGGCAACACGGGGCACCTGGGAATTCATTGCCCCAACACCATGGAGGAATGCAAATTCCACAACAATGGCAATGGATTCCGTCCCAAGAACAACTACGGCTGGAACTCCAAGCCTGACCTCTCCTTCAACAAACATCAGGGAGGTAATGGTAATGGTAATTTCTCTCACTATGAGCCCTCTATCAAGGATCTAATGCTTGGCCAGGTTAAGATCAATGATGGCAATAGTAAGAAATTTTTTTCTACTGATAAAGCCTAGGAAAGCATAGATGCTAAGCTAGAGTCGTTCAGCACTGCACTGCTAAACCAGCTGAGCCATAATAAAATGCTAGAAACTCAAATTGCGCAAATTGCTTCAGCTGTGGAGCCTCCTATTATGGGTATACTTCCGGGGCAACCTGAGGTCAACCCCAAAGATACAGTAAATGCAATAACCATCAGGTGTGAAGAAAGATATGAGGATTCTCTGTACCCCGAGGACACATGAAGAAGGATCCTGGTTGTCCAAGCATCCCGTGCTTAGTCAACGAGAGGTGCTTCTCTCGAGCGCTGTGTGATGTGGGAGCAAGTGTGAGCATCATGCCGAA
>RWGY01000043.1:13999-51757 GCA_007726485.1 Eragrostis curvula
GGCAGACCTTGCGTATGCCGGATCTCCCGATGTTGCCTAGGCATTAGACGCTTGCTTGTGCTTGCATGACGCTAGATGATAGGTAGAGGTTGTGCATGCTAGATGAATGTTGTACCTTTGGAGTAGTAGCTCGCTAGTCTAACTTAGCATTGCTTAGGATTGTCTCTCGCCTTTTATTAGAGAGAGTGGAATGCCTTCGTGTGTGTCACACTATCCTTATTATTATTATACCTTACCCCTGCATTGGAATGTGGTTATATCACCTATCGTTTGTAACACCATGAACATAAGTGCTCTTGTCAACCATGTCTTCCTTTGGGAAAATATAAATACGATACCCTGGAATACTCTCGGGTGAAATGCTACAACGGGTTATCCGTCCGCTTGCGGATATTCTATTTAACATGACAAACCTTATAATTCATATCTAGTACTTGTTGCTAGTTGTGGATTATTTGGTTAAATAGTGCAAGTGAACAATTCCATAACCCCCGGCGTCTCCCCGCGGTCGCGTGTTTCCCGCGTGACCGTAAGAGACGCCAACAATGGCTGAACGATCAATACGCTTTCCTGAGGGGATAGCCAAGAATGTCCTGGTTCAAATCAAGGATCTCTTTGTTCCCGTTGATTTTGTTGTGCTAGACATGGAGGTAGACGACAAGATTCCTCTCATCCTTGGTAGGCCGTTCTTGAGCGCCACTAACGCCAACATCAACATGGGGACAGGGGAAATCCACTTGGACTTCAATGGCAGAGAAGAGACATTCAACTTCAAGCTTAAAGTCGAGCAGTGCAACCAAGTGAAGGTCTTCTATGGAAAGAAGTCGAGAGAAGTGAAGAAGATTGAGATCACTCCACCCATGCCGCAGCCAGACAAGCTCATCACACACATGAGGAACTACCTCGCAAGAGAAATGGAAAGACAGCCAGCCAATTATTGGAGAAGTCCGAAGAAAGTATACGAGCAGCCCAAGTCGCCAAAAGCACCCTCAGCACCTCCAGAAACAACAAGTGATCCAAAGTCGCTAAGGAGGAGGAGAGCTAGGCGCTCCAAGAACAAATAGGTAGCAAAGGTACCCACAGAGGAGAGTACAACATTGGCGCCTACAACAATGGTCGCCGCCACAAGCACCAAGAAGACAACTAAAGTGTGGCGGAAGAAAGAAGGAACCTCTACACCGTCTGATTCTCCGGCGAGCGAGGTACAATCGAGCTGAACAAGAAGGAGAACGTCTAGCTCAAAGACGTAAAAATGAGAGCCCTCCAATTGGGGAGGCCATCCCAATCGTTATCCTTTAGCCAGGCCTAGCACTTGCTTTTTCATTAAACTTAGAAAATAAAATAAAAATTATAAATATAAAAATACCAAAAATAGTAAGGTTCCTGGCGATGCCCACTAGGGGCTAGCCACTTGTTTCACCCTCATTCTTTTTGTAGGTACAAGAAGGATGGAGGAGGCATCCTATTCAAGCTTAAGCCTTGCAAAGGCTCAAGCTTGGGGAGGACCCGCAGGTAAGTCGGCGATTCAATACAAGCTTAAGTCTCGCAAAGACTCAAGCTTGGGGAGGACCGCCAGGTAAGTATCTCTATCGATTAATAAAATACTCCGTGATCTGAATAAAAAAATGCTAGAATCTTGGTGAATGCTACACTTAAAGGAAGTGATAAGTAGTTACATGACAGCTCCCCTTGTGTCGCATTGGTGCAACCTCTACTCCTGACATGTGTGTTATTTATACTTGAGCATAGTCACATCACTTGTGTTGCTACATTTTGTGGGTTGCATACATCACACCAAGTATAAGCATTGTGAACTATGATATGGCATGATTAGGATTTTCTGTAGTTCTTAGCATGGTAAAAGTTTAGAGATGTTTTTCATTCTAATCGCTGCAAGTACCTA
This sequence comes from Eragrostis curvula, assembly GCA_007726485.1. NCBI lineage: Eukaryota > Viridiplantae > Streptophyta > Magnoliopsida > Poales > Poaceae > Eragrostis > Eragrostis curvula. The sequence goes on from RWGY01000043.1 coordinate 15,903, forward strand.
AAAACCCTTTCGTTTTGTAAACACTTCCCTTGTGGGGATTTATCTACCTACCAGAGCCATATCATATAGATATAAAGACATCCCCACTCATAGCCATTTGCTCATGCATTGAGTTTTGTTAAGGTTTAAATGCTTTTGAGAGTAAGCACTCTAAATCTCGTTCATTATCCCTTCGCGTGAGTTTTTGTTTTCTTTCCACCAAAAAGGAATGTTTGAAAAATCATCAAACATCTCCATTCATCCATCATCACCACATTTACCCAACTTTTTGGTCTACATAAAAAAGCTCAAGAATATTTCAAAAATGCTCATGAACCTATCATCGCTAGTGCTAATATATCATGGAGTCTAAAAAAAAAGACTCCATGATTTGCAAATATGCACCAAGGTTTTTATCATAAACATGTTGTGCATGAGCATAAAAGAAGACCAAATGTTTACTAAACCATCTTCATCAATGTGTGTTCATCTTCTTCCCCTCCATCACCATTTTCCATATGACCGAGATATAAAGAATTGCTATGTCTCTTGAGATTTATTCTTTAGCTTTACAACATACACATGACAAATGTGCACATCCTTACCAAGCTCCACATACAAGCCTCATTTGGTAGAATGTAGGATTTGAGTGAAGCTTGTAGGAATATACTCACTAGAGGGAAGAGAAGTGTAAACCAAAACAAAGGAGAAATTTTTACCTTGTCTTGTAGCACATAAAAACTCTGGACTTAAACCTGCTAGAATTGTTTTGTCCAAAAGTGCTGTTCTAGTTCTCAATGCTATGTGACAAGGTGAAGCATACATGCCCCACACATGTACAACACTCATGAAAATTCTGTACTCTTGTGTACTTACCAACATTTAGGGAGTACGTGGTTGCATCTTTGTTACCCTTGGGGCGCTATCTTTGTAACTCCTGATCCGCCGGTACCCTGAGTTGTTTGCTCGAGGACTAGCAAAGATAAGCTTAGGGAGTGTGTTGACGGTGCAAAAATCATGAATTTACCATCAACATATCGGTAAATAAAAAGCTAATCACCAAGATTATGTGCATAGTAGTTAGGAATTAACATACTTCCACGAGTTTTGGTGTATTTTGGATGCAGGAGTAAATAATGGAGGAAACTGGCCCTGACTCGAAGAAAAGTCAGGCCGGCCGGCCCCACCATAGGCCGGCCGGCCCCCCTTGGCGCCCAAAGGCCTCGGCCTTCCTCCAGCAGGCTGTAAACGGGCTCAGACGTCATAAATCTAATCCTGTTTAGCATAATTCCACTGACATACCGTCTGGTGGGCTGTTTGGGCCTCAACTTGGCCCTTACTCCAGTTCTGCCACCCCCACAAAGGAACCGACCTTCGGACCAACTTCAGGAGGCAATCAGGGACGTCCAGGAGTGAAGCGGTGCTAAACCGCCACATCGGACGGCTATTGGCAGTCCTAAGGCCTAACAGAAATAAGTCTGCAAGCATACGGATACCGATGTAGCTTTCACCTAGGAGTATTCCTAAGGTATCAAAATCCACAGGGAACGAACAGTGTACTAATGCTCAAAATCTAAGCAGACCTACCGTATAAGGGGCACAATGAGATAGAGATGAATGCAGTAAAGAGTGATAGTCCTCTGGCTAGGTAATCTAATGCAAGGGATTATATAACTGAGCAAGTCGATAAGGGTCTATCTCTATTATCTATTTCGGGGCACAGACGTGCCAAAGCAGCAACATGGTAACTAGGTTCAACTACTTTGGGGATCCGCTACTATTCAACCTCTGCAGGTATTAACCCGAACGTGGTGGACTATAAAGCCCGGTACGCCTGTCACACGTACTCGCGGTTGCCACATCATTCCGTGGGGTTAAGGGCAATTCAGGGATAACTCTAAGTATAAACACCACGTTTACACCTATCGTTACTGCTAGCAAATGATCACAATAAGCTAGCCTATGTAATAAATACTTACTGCATACCTCAATCCCATAGACAGATAGAGTAGAGTACCTTATTTCATTGCTCAACAAATAACCTCCTTACATGTTACCCGGCCTGGAAGACTAAGGGGATTACTCCCAGGCGGAGCACATACCCGAAGCTTGGAAGAAGAAGAGTCCCGACATCCTCCAGAACTTCCTCCCTTCTCTTGCCTCTCACTCACTCACTCCCTACTACTAAACTAACTCTGACGCAGCAGAGCTTCGCTTCTAAAATGTAATCTCAACTCAAGTGTGAAAGTGCGAGTTGTTCTGGAGCCGAGCAAGGGTATTTATAGCATCCTCAGGACCGGGGGGGAGGGGTACTAATAGCCGAAGATGGAATGGTTTGCACGCTAAGTCAGGCTGGCCGGCCGGCCATTCATTGTGGCGGTTGGCCACAACCTTCCGCGTGGACGTCTAGGATTGATCCCTAGTGTCGGTTCGAAGGTCGGTTACTTCCTGGGGGCAGCAGAAGTGGAGTAACCATCAAGTTTAGGCCCAAAAGCCCACTTCTTGTATGTCGGTTGTTCATCCACGTAATTGGCACTTGGGCTTGATGTTTTAGAGTGTATGTAGCCCACTGGAGGAAGCTCGGGTCCAAAGGAGACAAAAGTAGGCCGGCCAGCCTAGGATGGTGGCCGGCCAGTGTTGGCGGTGATTATACCCTCATTTTGAACTCTAATTCTGATTTTACCCTCATTTTTTTGACTTTGTGATTTTACCCCTGGTTTTTCAACATGAAGCTAGATCTTACCCTCAGTAGGAGTAAAATCAGAATAATTTTATTTCGATTTTACCCCTAGTAGGGGTCAACTCTGGCTTCAGGTTGAAAAAACAGGGGTAAAATCACAAAGTCAAAAAAGTGAGGGTAAAATCACAATTAGAGTTCAGAGTGAGGGTAAAAACATAATTGTCCCTTATTAATATTCCATTAATTCCGCAAGCGCCCGGAACACCATTGTAGCATTTCACCGTGGAGTATTCCAGGGTTATCGTATTTATATTTCTGCAGGGAAGTAGAGCGGTAGGAAGTTGAAAGTGTAACAAAGTAGATACTATTATGTGAAATAACGATACCTTACTTTACACGGGGGTTAAAGGGGTACATGATATATGGGTGGCACTCACCATATAATCCAATAAATAAATAGAGAGTAGAATTGTGTTGGGAGAACAACAAGATAGAGATAAAGATTCCTATGTGTTAATCTTACATCTATTTACTTCTAGCAATTAATTCTACAAGATTATGTACTATAACTAAGGTTATGCACACTCAAGTCATGTTTCGGAGCACGGTTATTATGCCGAGGTTGGTACTGAACCCCAATACTACAGGCTCCCCTCGGGAACTAACCGCTATTGAAAATCCGGTTGGATTGCCTTTGAACGTGGCGGATTGCAAAGGCCTGAACACGCCTATCACACGTGGGGCTACCGTCCTCCGTAAAGGCAAACGCCAATCGTGCATAGGTATAGTTCTAAGCACTGCGCTTACCACTATCCTAGAGGAACTACTCTTGATCGAGAGAATAGCCCTATCTAAGAATGTAGCACAGCTTTCACTAAGCACGACCTCCATATCGGTAAAGCACTCACTCGTACTACTTAGACACAATCACGAAATCCACAATAAGACTATTATGAGCACTATCTTAACTAAGTAAATAAACTTAAATAGAATATAATTACTAAAAGAAATAAATAAAGAATAAACTAAATAATTGTAGAAATAATTATATAAATAATAAAATAGTAATTCTACAAGAGTTAAGATATAAAAACAATACCGAAACTCCGAGAAGACTTCCGGAACCTCGAGGAGAGCTCTCGCCCTACTCTACTCTACTCTAACTCCCAACTAGTAACTCTACTTCTACAAACAAGTAATGAAATGCTTGGATCAGTGAGGTGTGAATTGTTTCTGCAGACCACTGGGGTATTTATAGGGTCACTAGGACCAGGGGGTCTTTATACTCGAAGGAAACTTGGCGGGGCCGCCAAGCCAGGCCGGCCGGCCTACACAGGGGGCGGGCCGGCCGTCCACTGTGGCGGATGGCCACCGCCTCTTGCTTGGACGCTCCAGATTGCCTCCTTAAGTCGGTCCGAAGGTCGGTTACTTCGTGGGGGCGACAGAACTTGAGTAAGGGCCAAGTTAAGGCCCAAACAGCCCACTAGACGGTATGTCGGTGGAATTCTGCTACACAGGCTTTGATTTGTGACGTTTCAGCCATTTTACAGCCTGCTGGAGGAAGACCGGGGTCAGTGGGCGACAAGTGGGGCCGGCCGGCCTGCCTTTTCCTCGGTGCAGGCCCACTTTATTGCATAATTCACTCCTGCATCCAAAATTCACCAAAACTCGTGGAAGTATGTTAATTCCTATCTACTATACACAAAATCTTGGTGAGTAACCTTTTATTTACTGATATGTTGACGGTGATTTAAGGAATTTTACACCGTCAACAAACTCCCAAAGCTTACCCTTTGCTGGTCCTCGAGCAAATAACTCAGGGTACCGGCGGATCAGGAGTTACAATGATAGTGCCCTAAGGGTAATAAAGATGCAACCACGTACTCCCTAAATGGTGGTAAGTATACAAGAGTACAGAATATTCACAGGTGTTGCACATGGGTGGGGCGTGTATGCTTCACCTTGTCATATAGCATTGAAAACTAGAACAGCACTTTTGGACAAAACAGTTCTAGCAGGCTCAAGTCCAGAGTTTTTATGTGCTGTAAGACAAGGTAAAATTTTCTCCTTTGTTTTGGTCCACGCTTCCCTTCCTTCTAGTGAGTCTATTCCTACAAAGCTTCAATCAAATCCTACCTTCTACCAAATGAGGCTTGTATGTGGAGCTCGGTGAGGATATGCACATTTGTCATGCGTATGTTGTAAAGCTAAAGAATAAATCTCAAGAGACATAGCAACTCTTGAAATCTTGGTCATATGGAAAAAGGTGATGATGAAGGGGGAGAAGATGGACACACACTGATGGAGATGGTTTTGCAAACTTTTGGTCTTCTTTTATGCTCATGCTCAAGATGTTTATGATAGGAACCTTAGTGCTTGTTTGCAAATCATGGAGTCTTCCTTTTCTTTTTTTTTTAAAAAAAGCTCCATGATGCATTGGCACTAGTGATGATAGGTTCATGAGCAGTTTCGAAATATTCTTGAGCTTTTTGTTATAGACCAAAAAGTTTTGCAAATGTGGTGATGATGGACGGAGATGTCTGATGATTTTCAAACATTCCTTTTTGGTTGAAAGAAAACAAAAACTAACGCGAAGGAATAATGACCGAGATTTAGAATGCTTCTCTCAAAAGCATTTAGACCTTAAGAAAACTCAACGCATGAGCAAATGGCTATGAGTGGGGATGTCTATATCTGTATGATATGGCTGTGGTAGGTAAATAAATCCTCACATGGGAAGTGTTTACAAAACAAAAGGGTTTTTAGGTTCTTGCAGCAATTAGAATGAAAAAAACATCTCTGAACTTTAACCATGCTAAGAACTGCAAAAATCCTAATCATGCCATATCATAGTTCACATTGCTTAGACTTGGTGTGATGTATGCAACCCACAATAATGTAGTAACACAGGTGATATGACCATGCTCAAGTACAAATAACACACATGTCAGGAGTAGAGGTTGCATCAATGCGACACAAGGGGAGCTATCATGTAACTACTTATCATTTCCCTTGACCAAGATTCTAGCATTTTTATTCAAATACAGGAGTATTTTATTAATCATTAGAAATACTTACCTGGCGGTCCTCCCCAAGCTTGAGTCTTTGCGAGACTTAAGCTTGTATTGAATCGCCGATTTTCCCACGGGTCCTCCCCAAGCTTGAGCCTTTGCTAGGTTCAAGCTCGAATAGGCCGCCTCCTCCATCCTTCTTGTACCTGCAAAAAGAATGAGGGTGATACAAGTGGCTAGCCCCTAGTAGGCATCGCCGGGAATAATTTTTTTTGGTATTTTCATGTTCTATAGTTTTTTTTTAAGTTTAGCAAATAACATGTGCCAGGCCTGGCTAAAGGATAACGATTGGGATGGCCTCCCCAATCGGAGGGCTCTCATTTTTTTATGTCTTTGAGCTAGACGTTCTCCTTCTTGTTCAGCTTGATTGGACCTCGCTTTCCGGAGAATTAGGCGGTGTAGAGGGTCCTTCTTTCTTCCGCCACACTTTGATTCTCTTTTTGGTGCTTGTGGCAGCGGCCGTTGTTGTAGGCGCCAATGTTGTACTCTCCTCTGTGGGTACCTTTGCTACCCGTTTGTTCTTGGCACGCCTAGCTCTCCTCCTTAGCGACTTGGACTCGCTTGTTGCTTCTTGAGGTGCTGAGGGTGCTTGTGGTGTCTTGGGCTGCTCAAGTACTTTCTTTGAACTTCTCCAATAATTGGCTGGTCGTCTTTCCATTTCTCTTGCCAGGTAGTTCCTCATGTGTGTGATGAGCTTGTTTGGCTGCGGCATGGGTGGAGTGATCTCAATCTTCTCCACTTCTCTCGGGTTCCTTCCATAGGGGACCTTCACTTGCTTGCACTGCTCAACCTTGGGTTTGAAGTTGAATGTTTCCTCTACACCATTGTAGTCCAAGCGAATTTCCCCTGTTCCCATGTTGATGTTGGTGTTGGTGGCGCCCAAGAATGGCCTCCCAAGGATGAGAGGTACCTTGTCATCCATTTCCATGTCTAGCACAATGAAATCAACAGGGACAAATAGACTCTTCATCTGGACAGGGACATTTTTGAGTACCCCATTGGGCGTGTGTCGTGATCTGTCTGCAAGCTGAATGCTCATGCCCATTGCTGCGGGAGACATTACACGTTTGATCCCCTTGTAGATTGACAATGGCATGATGCTTACGCTTGCTCCCACGTCGCACAATGCTCGAGAAAAACATCGTCCGTTGACCAAGCAGGGAATGCTTGGGCAACTGGGGTCTTTCTTCCTCATGTCCTGAACAGATGACGAGGTTGCATAATCTTCTTCACACATGATAGTAATTGCATTTAGGTTGGCTTCAGGTTGTCCCGGGAGTCTACTCACTATAGGCGGCTGCAATGCTGAAGCTATTTGTGCAACTTGTGTCTCTAGCATCTTGTTATGGCTCAGCTGATTCTGTAGTGCAGTGCTGAATGCTTCTAGCTGGGCAGCTATGATTTCCAAGGTCTTATCAGTGGAAATGAATTTCTTGCTGATTCCATCATTGATCTTGACCTGGCCAAGCACTAGATTCTTGATAGAAGGTTCATATCGAGAGAAATTACCATTACCATTGCCCCCCTGATTCTTGTTGAAGGAGAGGTCGGGCTTGGAGTTCCAGCCGCAGTTGTTCTGGGGACGGAATCCATTGCCATTGTTGAGGAATTTGCATTCCTCCATGGCGTTGGGGCAATGAATTCCCAGGTTCCCCGTGTTACCACACTCTTCACACGTCATGCGGGAATCCGCAACCTGCAGATCTTGCGGAGTCTTCATCTTCTCAAGGACTTGATCAAGCTTGAGTGCAAGCATGTCCAAGGCCTCTACTTGATGTACTCCTCAACCCTAGCTAGGGAGCACTTGGCGTTCATCGTGGCTTTGATTAGCCACCACCTTCTCAATCATCTTCTTAGTGTTGGTCACGTTAAGAGAGAAGAAGGAGCCGCCAGCTGCGGCATCGAGGTGCTCCCTCACGGTAGGCTTCAGTCCATGGTAGAAGCTTTGAAGGAGGAGCAACTGCACCATGCCATGATGTGGGCATGCGAGCACGTAATCCTGCATCCTTGCCCAAGCTTCAGAGATGGACTCATCTGCGAGTTGTTGGAAGCCCATAATCTTGTTGCGCAGGGCAGTTGTCTTGCCCGTGTTGATACTTTTTACGGTCATAGATAATTCCGCAAGCGCACGGAGTACCGTTGTAGCACTTCACCCGGGAGTATTCCAAGGTATCGTATTTGTTTTCCCCAAGGAACGGAGGTAATCTGCAACATGGTTAGTTTTACCCAAGGACAACAAGAACTATAGCAGTTTAGGCTTGAGAGGGTAACTGGATTCTAGCGCTCCCTACTCCTAGCAGCACTCAGGCTCTACCAGCTTACTTCGGGCACTGGTACAGGCTTGGTCTGCCGAGCCACGCCAGCCTGTAGCTCTACGACGTACCCGAACGTGGAGGATTACGAAAGGACAGACAGGGCTGTCACCACCTGCCGCCTACCTCTACAAACTGTGGAGCACGCGGCAAACACAGGTAACCTCCAACCTAGACACCACGTCTATGCTGTCGATTACTACTCTAGCCTTGGCCTAGAACTGATTCAGAAAACTAGAGCACCCCTTGCGGAGCGATGATCCCGTAAGCAGATATAACAAGAGCAACAGCTAAAAGATAAGGAAATACTAAAACTCAATCACCACATGTAACCTCAAATAATAAGATCACACGTTAAGATCCAAGTATGAACGAAGAACTAAGAACAAGAACTAGCTATGAACTAGAACTAATAACTAGTACTACACCCCTCTTGGATCTTGCGCTCTCCCATATTCTACTAGTATACAAGAGGCCCTTGGCCTTTGGGATAGGAGTGTTGCTTGTGGCTCTTGTGTCTTGTCTGTCTTGGAAGGGAGGTGGTACCTCTTTATTTATAGACCTGGAAGGTCGGCAACTTTGAGGCGGTTCCCAAGGTCGGTGGCATTAATTGTAGGTGAAACCGACCTCCAGAGGTCGGTTGTGAACCGCCATAGGAAGATGGGCCAGGGGGTTCCCTGGCAGGTCAGCCGACCTGGCCAGAGGGGTCGGTCGACCTGGCCTGGGCTCCTCTGGGCCTGGTCTTCCTGAGGCCTATTTCTCTGGTTGTCCACTCCTCTGATCTGGTTGCTTTTCCTGGAGTTGAGGCTTTATTCTGTGGTTTTGGGCTTTTGGGGTGTAGTCTTTATTCCGGGGAAAATTCTGTTGATGTGAAGTCCATGGTTTGGGCCTCCTTTTCCCCATTTTCCTATGGTTTGCACCTGCACTCATAGATATACCAAGACTAGTGGAAATTATTAGTAATAGCCCCTACTTCTACTCTTGGTGTTGGATTTTGGTTGTAAAGTGCAGACGGTTGACGGTAAAAGATAAGCTATAAGGATCGTCAACAAACTCCCCCACACTGGCTCTTTACTCATCTCGAGTGAAGAAGCGAGCTCAGTATGGTGAACTCTTCCTCTTAGATAGGAGCATGCACACGAGTTATTGCAAGCCACACCGGTTACCTGTGAACTTCTTGGTGGCTATCATGCATCCTTGGGCGATTGTAAGTGGAATGTTCATGACTCAAGTCACCTTGCTTTCCCTTGACAAGTACCTTGGGATTTTGGAGTGACATTTTTTTTTTGAAATAAAAAGATGGCTCTTGCTCCTCAAATGATTCTCTAGAATCGCTCAAAGTGTATGTTTCCTCACCAAGGCAATTGTGTTGCCTCTTTGTGTTCTACTTCTAAGGCTTATGTCAGTGGAGCTTGGTAGGGATAAAAAGAGGCATACTTGCATTACTCATATTGCCGAACCAAAAGACTGGATCCATGGAGAATTCAAGTCATACAACCTTGATCAAGATGTGCATGTGTGGGTATGGTGGTGGTGAGGTGGAAGTGATACTCCTTTTTGGTTGTCCCTTTTCTCTCTTTCTTTAGAATTGCGGAGGACATGGCTATGTTCTCATTCTTTCTTTTCTTTTCTTTTCTTTTCTTTTCTTTTCACTTCCCCCTTTTTCTTTTCTTGCTCTACTTTTGTATGAGCAGGGGTTATTCTTTTCCTTTCTTTTTCTTTTCGCATAGCCATGTCTACAAAAGACTGGAGTATTTATTTGGTGGATGGAGTGGTGGAGATTGCTTAACTTCCAGTGTAGAAGTTAGCATATGAGGTGGAGTGTACGTGATCTTGATCAAGTAGAGTATGACAAGTATCTCACTAGGTTCACACAATTTTGATAAGGCTCAAAGTAATAACAAGCAGCAAATGGGTATGAGGTTTGCAATGTAAGATCATTATATGGCCTTGGTAGGAAAATAAATATCAAGAGAGGAGCATTGAGCCATGACATTTTGAATTTTCGTAAATAAAATTCCCATGGACTTGCAAGTTGGGCAAAGGATTGTTTCGTCGAATCATATCGCACTTGCCAATAACTTAGGAAAACATGGGTTCCTATTGAATATGGTGTTCACAAGCAGGTGGTGATGAAGCGAGAAATAACAAGTGTGCAAGTCCATCATGAGGGGAAGGTGAAAAAGTGTTTCCATGTTTTTAGTGAGTCAAGTTTAATTGATTTTGTGAGGTTCAGAGATAACTTAACTGTAAAGCAGGTAAAAGGGGAGTGTGGAAGACAAACTCAGGGTGTAGGCCGAAGCAGAGGGCTGGTGGGGGCCACGAGGGGTCGGCCGACCTGCTTGGTGGGGTCGGCCGACCTGGCCTGGGCCCCACCAGTGCTGATTTTTCGCGTGGTGCTCTTTCCTGAGTTTCTTGGGGTGGATCTGAGTGATTTTCTCGCGATTGATCCAGATTTGGCGATGTAAACCCCCCACACTTGCCTTTTACCTATTTCCTTGGAAAATTGACAAAAACATGGAAAGCACAAATATTGCTCTACCGGTATGGAAGACCGGGGAGCACTAATTTTTATTGATTAGAAACAGCAGGTGCATTACATAGATAAATTGAAAGATTTCAGAGGACGGGGAATGCGCTCTACGGCCTAATCCTAATCTATTTTAGCCTTTTCGGCTTCTCGCAGCTTTTTCTTTTCTTCCTCGATCAGCTCTAAGGCAAGATTGTATTGCGCCCACCCTCTAGTGAGGGTTTTGATGAGGTCTTCATCCTTCTTCTTCTCCTTTAAGAGGTGGTTGTAGAGGTTCTGAAGAACCCCATTCTCCTTTTTAGCACGTGCCACCTCTTGTCGGAGTCTCCTAATTATGCGGGTGGCGTCGTCTAGAGCCTGTTCTCCATTGGCTACCCAAAAAGGGTTCCCTCTCTTGGCTTTGTTCTCTGAGATGATGGACGAAGCGTCGCTTTGTTCGCTCATGGTGCAAGAGGTGAAGGAGATGAAGAGATGGGATGGGGAAAAAGAGGTATAAATAGGGGTTTTCCTCCATCCCTGGCGCAATTGAGAAGGATTTTCTTTCCGAAGCAGCATGGAGGTAGCAAGGTAAGCAGAGATTTTGGGCAAAAGATGGAAAGCAGAGGGGCCAGGGGGGCGTCGGCCGATCCCCTTCCCTAGGTCGGCCGACCTGCCTTGGTCGCCTCTGTTGTTTCTATTTTTTTGTGGAATTTTGTTTGGAAAGCTGGGTTTAGGAAAGAAGGGATTTGGCCGGAAATTGTCGAAGGAAAGGTGAGAATTTTTGAATATAAGGTAAGAGAGAGATAATGGGATCAAAATAAATCATGAATTTATATGCTGCTATACATTGCAGTTTTATTACTAAGGGAAAACTAAGAGCGTAGAAATGTCATGGTATAAAATTATACTCAATCAAATTCATGACATCAAACTCTCTATTAGCATCGGGCTCAAAGTAAATTTTGAGACGTTGACCATTTACCTTGAATGTGTTACCTTTGTCGTCTTGGAGTGTGATTGCTCCATGTGTCGACGTGTCGATGACGGTGTATGGTCCATCCCATTTGCTTTTCAATTTTCCATGCCCGAAGAGTTTTACCCTTGAATGGAATAGCAGCACCTTATCTCCAACCTTGAATTCCTTCAATCTTATCCGTTGATCGTGCCATCGCTTCGTTCTTTCCTTGTATATGGCTGAGTTGTGATATGCTTTATCTCTCTGTTGGTGTTGGCGGTGATTATGCGTGATATTAATATTCCATTAATTCCGCAAGCGCACGGAACACCATTGTAGCCTTTCACCTTGGAGTATTCCAGGGTTATCGTATTTATATTTCCGCAGGGAAGTAGGCGTAGGAAGTTGAATGTTAACAAAGTAGATACATATTGATTGAAAATAACAGTACATTACCTTACACGGGGGTTAAAGATGTACATGGTATATGGGTGGGACACACCATATAATCCAAGAAATAAATAGAAAGCAGGAGTTATGTTGGGAGAACAACGAGATAGAGACAAAGATTCCTATGTGTTAATCTTACATCTATTTACTTCTAGCAATTAATTCTACAAGTTTACATACACTAGCAAGGTTATGCACACTCAAGTCATGTTGTTTCGGCGCACGGTTATTATGCCGAGGTTGGTACTGAACCCCAATACTGCAGGTTCCCCTCGGGAACTAACCGCTATTGAAAACCCGGTTAGGTTGCCTTTGAACGTGGCGGATTGCAAAGGCTGTTGGCGTCTCTTACGGTCACGCGGGAAACATGCGACCGCGGGAGACGCCGGGGGTTATGGAATTGTTCACTTGCACTATTTAACCAAATAATCCACAACTAGTAACAAGTACTAGATATGAATTATAAGGTTTGTCATGTTAAATAGAATATCCGCAAGCGGACGGATAACCCGTTGTAGCATTTCACCCGAGAGTATTCCAGGGTATCGTATTTATATTTTCCCAAAGGAAGACATGGTTGACAAGAGTACGTATGTTCATGGTGTTACAAACGATAAGTGATATAACCACATTCCAATGCAGGGGTAAGGTTTAATAATAATAAGGATAGTGCGACACACACGAAGGCATTCCATTCTCTCTAATAAAAGGCGAGAGACAATCCTAAGCAATGCTAAGTTAGACTAGCGAGCTACTACTCCAAAGGTACAACATTCATATAGCGTGCTCAACCTCTACCTATCATCTAGCGTCATGCAAGCACAAGCAAGCGTCTAATGTCTAGGCAACATCGGGAGATCCGGCATACGCAAGGTCTGCCTCACGACTCCGGCCTATTTACGTACTCCAATGCCGTGCCCGAACGTGGAGGGTTCCTTTGGATGGACAGGGCTGTCACTTCCTGCCACCTACCTCTACAAAACCGTGGGACACGCACATACCCAAGGGTGGATAGACTACCCCGGCACCATGCCGGCGTTACTAACCACGACTCTAGATCCCTCGAGGCACCCCCAACCCTTCGGATCGACGGGGTGATAAATCTAGAGCACCTTTGCAGGACAATGAGCCCGATGCCTAAACATGAGAACAACTAGCCTAACTAGCATAAACTAGAAAAAAGGGATCAAAGCTAGCACTAAGTCATGCATAAGCGTTCGTCGCTCAAGAACGAGCGACGAACGATGAACGATTAAGCAAGTTCAAGAATAATCGATGATCGAGTATGAACGAACGAAGAACGATCGATGAACGAGCATGAACGAACAACGAACGATCATACAAGATCATGATAGAACTAGCAAGCTCATAACAACTATATGAATACTTGTATTCCATAGATTAAATAACAAGTCTTACAAAGAGAGAGGAAGGATACAAGAGCGCTACCCAATTCTCCACAAGACTTTGGGAGCAATAGGGCAACCCACTACTCAGCCTAGCACTACCTAGAATTGCCTCTAGCTCTAGTGTGAGGAGGAGGGAATGATCCTTGTCTATTGTGTGTCATGGAAGGAGGGGGGGGTACCCCTCCTTATATAGGCTTTGAAGGTCGGTAACTTTGAGGCGGTTCCCGAGGTCGGTGGCATTTAATGTAGTGGGAACCGACCTCCAGAGGTCGGTAACAAACCGCCACAAAAAGTGGGACCCAGGGGGCCACCCAGCCAGGTCGGCCGACCTGGTCCAGGGGGGTCGGCCGACCTGTGCCTGGCCCCTCCTGGGCTGGGCTTTGGCAGGTGGCTCCCCCTCTGGTTGCTCTTCTCTGCTCCAGGTGCATTAGGCCTTGGTTGTGTTGGACTTTGGCGAGATTTGGCCGTTTTGTCTTGAAGTTGTATTCCCGCGGCGAACGTTGTTTTGTAGAAGTGTTGATTCGTCGCCTTGGGGCATGATTCCACCTGGATTTCTCCCTTATTCCACCTGCACACTAAAATCTAGAGGTACATGTGGAAATAGGTTATTCTTAAATAAAATGCGTGTAAAGAATGTCCAATCCTTCTTGTTTATTGAGCTAGTTGACGGTCGAAATTGGTCCGTAACGACCGTCAACAACTCCCCCAAGGTTACCCCTTGCTCGTCCCGAGCAAGAAGTATGACTTTAGGTTGTTGATCAGGAGTTGCTACAATGCCTACTTCTCAAAGGTACCAAGTGTGTAACAAAGATACTCATCCTTGAGTTGAATAAGTTGGCCAAGGTAACTCACCCTTTTCCCTTAGTCCTTATGGGGCTTTTGCTTTATACTTCACCTTGGGCGGTTGAGAGAGAGAACGGTGTATGAGCATTTGTTTTCTCATTCCTTGTCTTGCTTTTATTCTCCGGAGGTTTTCAAAAAGATTTTCAAAAATAAAACCAAGTTCCTCAAGTGATACTCTCGAATCGCTTAAGTGGTGTTTTCATTCCTCACCAAGGCATGTGTGTTGCCTCATCCTACATCTAATAGGCTTTTGTGGAGCTCAAGGTAGGATATGAAGAGAGGCATACTTGCATTCATATTTTGCAAAACCAAAAGAGTGGATCCACGGAAATAGCAAGTCATACAATCAAAGATCAAGATGTGCAAGTGTATGAGTGGATGGTGGTGGTGTATGTGACTACTCCTCTTTTTGTTCACCTCTCTTTATTTTATATTTTGGGGCATGGCTATCTTTTCTTCTTTCCATGCTCATGATGAGAGCAGATAAATTTTCTTTTTTTCTTTTCATGCTCATCTTCTGTGAGCTTTATTTTCTTTCTTTCTTTTGCATAGCCATGCCTAATTTTGATATTTCAAAAGAGGTGATAGATTGTGAGGTGTGTCTTTATTTTGGTGGATGGTATGACATGTTGCTAACTTCCGGTGTAGAAGTTTAGCATATGAGGTGGAATGTGTACGTGATCTTGATCATGAGAGTATGAAAAGCATCTCACTAGGGTCACACAATTTTGATAAAGCTCAATGAAATGACAAGCAGCATATGTAAGGTTTTTCATTAAGTACTACATATGGCTTTGGTAGGAATTTATCATCACTGAGGAACTTATAATTTTTATGATTTTCGAAAACAAAATCTCCGGAGTTTTTTCAAGCTTAATTTGGAACAAGATTGCATCAGCTCTTTTTACCATATCATCTCTCACAACAACTTAGGTTCAGTGCAAGCGTATGCTACCCACAAGTTTCAGGTTCTAAGCAAGTATTTTTCAGCCAACAAACTCAAAACTTGGAGAATACTAAGTTATAAACTAGGCACAAGAGAGAAATACGGCAGAGCAACTATTCATCATCTCAACATAGAAGGAAAAGAAACATTTTTACAGCACATAAAAAGAAACTACACTAATTATTTTTGTTCTTTTTAGTTTTGTTATTTTTATTTTGTTTTTCATATGAGAAGCAGGAACAAGCAAAAAAATGAAAGGAAAAGGATACAAGTTGCGATACATGATACCTTAGCGGGGGCATGGTGTCTCCCCCCCAAGCTTGTTCTTGCTCATGGGTTTGGTGGATTGAACCCCATGTGGCGAAAGTAAGCCGAAAGATCGGCTTGTCCCCGCCCCGTCATGTTGGTGAGGTTGGTTAGCTGGGTGTCGGTGCGTTCTTGCCACTGATGGGTTTGTAGGATGTGTTGATTCAGCGCGTATTGAGTGTCTTCCGCCGTGGTCTCGAGCCTTCCCATTTGCTCGGAGAGGTTGTTCATTGCTTGCTCAAGGTGGAAACCTTGAGTCGCACCAGAGTCGGAGGAGTGTTCCTCCCATTGTTGTTGCGGAGTGAACATCCTTGGGTCATGCCCCGAGGTTTGCCACGCCGAGCCCCCGGCCATGTGCGGTGGCGGGGCTGAGTATACACCGGGAAAATACCCGGTGTGACCATACCCCGGGCCGCCATGAGCCATGGGCTGCGGTGTGGGTGCCTCGGAACTTGATGGCCGCTCCGACCTGCGCGTCCTCCTGTGAGAAGAAATACTCCTGCGCGCACTCTCCATTTCTTGGAGCTCAATGGTTAGATTTTTGCAAGTATACAAGCGAAGATCCGGGTTAGGTAACCGAAACTCGTTTGTATACCCGACAAAATAAAATATGAGGGAATCATTTGGACCACGCTTAAGTGTATGACCGCGAATAAGATAATCTTTGTTTATGAGCATGCGAGGAGTATCAATATATTCAACATTAGCATCATGCAGAGCACCTACTCCTGCAGCGATACGTGTAATCAACGAAGTGCACTCGATAGGTCCTATCATCCCAAAATTATCTAGCCATTGGTGAATCATGTATTGCACAGGAGAAATCTTAATTTTCTCAACCATAGCATAAAGAATTTTCATTTCATCCTCGCGCACAACTCTAATATCACTCCTAGGAAAAAGAGTGATGCCAATCCACATGTGCAAAAAGCGCAAAGTAGGGTGATGGATGTGATTAGTTCTAGGCTGCACACAAGTTGAAAAACCCGTAATCCTTTCCCAAAATGCAAGCTTTGAAAAATCAGGAAGGGCACTATCAATATCAACATTGCAGCGAGTATTAAAGCCGAGTATCATGCTAAGGTCCTTCCATTTCAAACGGTATTCTTCCCGGAAAAACCGAAAAGTAATACCTTCATCTACTACTCGTAGGGTGCATAAAAACTGAAGTGTAAGCAAGCGGGAACCCGGTTCACCTACACTAGCAAAATCTTTCCACCCTATAGC
This sequence comes from Eragrostis curvula, assembly GCA_007726485.1. Lineage (NCBI taxonomy): Eukaryota > Viridiplantae > Streptophyta > Magnoliopsida > Poales > Poaceae > Eragrostis > Eragrostis curvula. Next base: position 32,590 of record RWGY01000043.1, read on the forward strand.
TTTGAATACTCGAGAAAATTCAGCATCCATACCTGTTTGTTGCAGCAGCTCCGTGTCAAATGCTCGCGTAGGAGCAAAGATACGGTTTTGAAGAAGTGCGTAGGCGTTCGTCTCGTGCTCGCCCACCAAGTCGAGGTCGGTGTCGGCGAGGAGATGATGCTCGTTGTTGCTCTCTTTTTCGGCTGCATGTGGTGGACTTGGCGGTGGTTCGACCACGGGGCGCGCGCGCGTGCTTCGGCGTGAAGAGCTTGGATTTGAGCTTGAGCTTAGGGACTTCTTCAACGATCCATACAGCCGCTTCGCTCCCGACATGGCTGCAGCGAGGGGAGCAAGAACACAAGAACAAAAACTCCGAACGGGTTATGTTAGGGAAAATTGAATCGGCGAAACCGTCGGTTGTTCTTGTGAGCAAGAAAATCGCAACTCGAAAAAAAAAGAAACAAAAACAAATCAAAACACAAACTGAAAGAACAGTGGGAGAGGAGTTTTTTATGCAGAATTTTGAGGCAAGCACAAAGTGAGAGCAAAGGAGAACCTTGTGAGCAAGAGAGTGAAGTGAATGAGGAATGAAATGAGTGTGTGTGAGGGGGAGAACACTTCTGCCCGGCCACCCCAATTTATAGCACGAAATGTAGCCGTTTTGGAACGTTGGAGGGGGGATATGACCGCTGGGAAAAAGATGGGGGGCAGCAGTGGCTGCCACAGGTCGGCCGACCTGAAAAATGGGGGTCGGCCGACCCCCTGTGGGGCCCACTTGCTCCCCCTCTTGGCCCATGGCCTCCAACGGTCATATGGTTCATGACCTTGGCTGCTATGTCCAGTAAATCCTCGGAAATATTGCTCAGAAAGATTTCCAAACAAAATCATGCCTCGAAATTCAAATGGTTTTCGGAAAAATTGAAACTAGAAGAGAAAAAGTGTCGGAAAAATCCCAACATGTGGAAAATTTATTGTAGTGGTACAGAGGTACTCCAAAACCTTGCACAAAACAGTGAAAAAGTTTTGAAAAACCAAATATTTTTTGGAGATTAATTTTTGTATGCATGGCGAGATGAAAAAAAAGGTATGCTGGCGGAAAAAAAAGAAAATCCAAATAAAACTTTGTGAGGGAAGAATAAAATGCAAAGTGGTTTGGAAAAATGCAAATGGTGATTTTTTTTGGAAAAGTGTATAAAAATTTTAAAAAGAAAACAAAAAGAAATGAAGAGAAAAAGATAACGCCGATTAACCGGTCGGTCCAGGGCTTCGCCGTTTTAAGTCCGGCGAGCAAGGACTTCTCCATGCGTTTCATTCTTGAGGTGCCGGCCCCGTCCTTGGAGGAGAGGATGAAGAAAGCTGCACCTTCTTTACTTGCCACATTTGTTTGATCTTGGGTTGTGTTGGTGGCTTCTCAATTTGAGGGGTCGATTTCTTGACCCATAACCCCGGCCTTGTTGTTGCGGGCTTCTTGGGTTGGTACCATGACGGGTTCTCACGTTTGTCAATTTGCTTCCAAAGAGCAATGAGACTATCCGTCTTTCTCGGGGTCACTTCAACTTCTTTGATGTTTGAGGGGTTTGGCCCATACTTGATCTTGATCATCGAGCATTGTTCTTTTCGGGGTTGAAACTCGAACTTTTCCTCCTTCCCATTGATGTAGAGGTGGATTTCTCCCACTCCAACATCAATTTGGGCCTTTGTGGTGCTAAGGAAGGGACGTCCCAAGATGAGGGGTGTTTCTTTGTCAATATCCATGTCAAGCACCACAAAGTTCACCGGGACGGTGTGGCCTCTTATGAATACCGGCACATCTTCCGCAATCCCCATTGGAAAGCGAAAGGATGAGTCGGCCAATTGTAGCCGCATCGCTGTTGGCATGAGGAACTTGTACTTTAATTGCTCGAAGATCGCCTTGGGCATAATGCTCACGCTGGCCCCAAGGTCACACAGTGCATAGTTGAAGTGGAATCTCTTGATTGCACAAGGGATTACTGGAAAGCCTGGATCAGCTTTTATTATAGAAGGTTCTTCTCTTATTTGCCTGTTCTCCCCTGCATGGTTAGCCTTACGAGAGAACATTTCCCCTCTCGTAGTGACAACGTTAACTTTTTCAATGGAAGATTCTGGTTGCCCAGGGATCTGCCCGGAATTAGCAGAAGGAACGAGAGAAGCAAGCTGAGCTATTTGAGTTTCTATCATTTTGTTAAAACTCAGCTGATTTTTGAAAGCGGAAGAAAAACCTTCTAGCTGTGAATTTATATTTTCGAAAACTTTATCGTTGGCAGCAAGCTTTTTGTTGATTGATTCATTAATTTTAGCTTGGCCAAGAACCAAGTCTTTCAAGGAAGGCTGATTATTGTTAAAGCCAGAAAAATTGTTACCTCCTTGATAGGATGGTCGGTTTTGATTATATTCTTGACCTCCGTTTGGGCGATACCCGTTGTTGTTGTTCATGTAAAACGCATCTTCTTGGGTGTGGGGGCAATTCTTCCCCATATGGCCCGTATCCCCGCATTCCTCACACGTCATGTGTGAGTCCAATGCACGAATACTACCACTTGAAGTGTGTTCATCCAAACGCTTCATGAGGAGGTCAAGTTTGGCGGACAACATGTCCACTTCCTTGACAGGGTGGATGCCTTTTGAGCGTGTTTGGAGTCGATCATCGCTCCACCCTTGATTGGAGACCATCTTCTCTATAAGATCTTTTGCTTGAGTAACGGTTTTGGAGAAGAAGGCTCCTCCAGCAGCGGCATCCATATGTCCACGGGCTGTCGGTGTTAACCCATTGTAAAAGTGTTGAAGAATGAGCCATTCTTCCATCCCATGGTGTGGGCAGGCTGATGTGTATTCTTGGAGCCTTTCCCATGCCTCGGGTATGGATTCATTTGTTGCTTGCTGGAAGCTTGCAATTCTTCCACGAAGAGCATTGGTTTTGCCCATCGGGAAGAACTTAGCGAGGCTTTCCCAAGGAGGGAGAGCGGAAACAAACGGAGCTTGATAGCATCTTGATTGCCTTCTCCCGTGCCTGACGTGTTGCATATTTCTAGGAATTGTTGGAGATGAGAGTTGGCGTCCTCGGAAGCCTTCCCACAAAAGGGTATGGCTTGTACCATAGTGATGAGGCTGGACCTTATGTTAAGTCCGGCGTCACCAACGTCAATGTTGGGTCCAATGGGCACATTGGCGACGGTGGGCGCGGAGTATTCACGAAGGGTCTTTTCAGCCATGACGTTTGACGTAGATGGTGCGGAAGATGCGGGTTCGCTTGTCGAGAGTACTTGAGGGGAGACGACGACGCGGTGTCGAGTCTTCCTCACAAGTGACTCGGGATTATCAACGAAGTTTTTCGGCAAGTCGAATCCACGCATACACTATCCTGTTTTCACATCAAAGAGAAAACAGATCAAGGTTAGCCTGCATGGGCAATGGTTAAACCACAGCAAGTGTAATCATGAACAATCATTGTATTCTTGTTAACCAATGTCTTCCCCGGCAACGGCGCCAGAAATGCTTGTTGGCGTCTCTTACGGTCACGCGGGAAACATGCGACCGCGGGAGACGCCGGGGGTTATGGAATTGTTCACTTGCACTATTTAACCAAATAATCCACAACTAGTAACAAGTACTAGATATGAATTATAAGGTTTGTCATGTTAAATAGAATATCCGCAAGCGGACGGATAACCCGTTGTAGCATTTCACCCGAGAGTATTCCAGGGTATCGTATTTATATTTTCCCAAAGGAAGACATGGTTGACAAGAGTACTTATGTTCATGGTGTTACAAACGATAAGTGATATAACCACATTCCAATGCAGGGGTAAGGTTTAATAATAATAAGGATAGTGCGACACACACGAAGGCATTCCATTCTCTCTAATAAAAGGCAACAGACAATCCTAAGCAATGCTAAGTTAGACTAGCGAGCTACTACTCCAAAGGTACAACATTCATATAGCGTGCTCAACCTCTACATATCATCTAGCGTTATGCAAGCACAAGCAAGCGTCTAATGCCTAGGCAACATCGGGAGATCCGGCATACGCAAGGTCTGCCTCGCGACTCCGGCCTATTTACGTACTCCTATGCCGTGCCCGAACGTGGAGGGTTCCTTTGGATGGACAGGGCTGTCACTTTCTGCCACCTACCTCTACAAACCGTGGGACACGCACATACCCAAGGGTGGATAGACTACCCCGGCACCATGCCGGCATTACTAACCACGACTCTAGATCCCTCGAGGCACCCCCAACCCTTCGGATCGACGGGGTGATAAATCTAGAGCACCTTTGCAGGACAATGAGCCCGATGCCTAAACATGAGAATAACTAGCCTAACTAGCATAAACTAGAGAAAAGGGATCAAAGCTAGCACTAAGTCATGCATAAGCGTTCGTCGCTCAAGAACGAGCGACGAACGATGAACGATTAAGCAAGTTCAAGAATAATCGATGATCGAGTATGAACGAACGAAGAACGATCGATGAACGAGCATGAACGAACAACGAACGATCATACAAGATCATGATAGAACTAGCAAGCTCATAACAACTATATGAATACTTGTATTCCATAGATTAAATAACAAGTCTTACAAAGAGAGAGGAAGGATACAAGAGCGCTACCCAATTCTCCACAAGACTTTGGGAGCAATAGGGCAACCCACTACTCAGCCTAGCACTACCTGGAATTGCCTCTAGCTCTAGTGTGAGGAGGAGGGAATGATCCTTGTCTATTGTGTGTCATGGAAGGAGGGGGGGTACCCCTCCTTATATAGGCTTTGAAGGTCGGTAACTTTGAGGCGGTTCCCGAGGTCGGTGGCATTTTATGTAGTGGGAACCGACCTCCAGAGGTCGGTAACAAACCGCCACAAAAAGTGGGACCCAGGAGGCCACCCTGCCAGGTCGGCCGACCTGGTCCAGGGGGGTCGGCCGACCTGTGCCTGGCCCCTCCTGGGCTGGGCTTTGGCAGGTGGCTCCCCCTCTGGTTGCTCTTCTCTGCTCCAGGTGCATTAGGCCTTGGTTGTGTTGGACTTTGGCGAGATTTGGCCTTTTTGTCTTGAAGTTGTATTCCCGCGGCGAACGTTGTTTTGTAGAAGTGTTGATTCGTCGCCTTGGGGCATGATTTCACCTGGATTTCTCCCTTATTCCACCTGCACACTAAAATCTAGAGGTACATGTGGAAATAGGTTATTCTTAAATAAAATGCGTGTAAAGAATGTCCAATCCTTCTTGTTTATTGAGCTAGTTGACGGTCGAAATTGGTCCATAACGACCGTCAACAAAGGCCTGGTCACACCTGTCACGCGTGGGGCTACCGTCCTCCGTAAAGACAAGTGCCAATCGTGCATAGGTATAGTTCTTAGCACCACGCTTATAACTACCCTAGAGGAACTACTATTGATCGAGAGAATAGCCCTATCTAAGAATGTAGCATAGCTTTCACTAAGCGCGATCTTCATATCGGCAAAGCACTCACTCATACTACTTAGACACAATCACGAAACCCACAACAATACTATTATGAGCACTAGCTTGGCTAAGTAAATAAACTTAAATAGAAAAGAATTACTAAAAGAAATAAATAAAGAATAAACTAAATAATTATGGAAATAATTATATAAATAAATAAAGAGTATTTCTACTAGAGTTAGGATACAAGAACAATACCGAAACTCCGAGAAGACTTCCGGAACCTCGAGAAGAGCTCCGCTCTACTCTACTCTACTCTAACTCCCAACTAAATAACTCTACTTCTACAAACGAGTAATGAAATGCTTGGATCAGTGAGGTGCGATTTGTTCCTACGGACACCAGGGGTATTTATAGGGTCCTTAGGACAGGGGGGATCATATAGTGCGAGGAGGAGTGGCGGGCGCGCCAAGGTAGGCCGGCCGGCTTGGTAGGGGGGACGGCCGGCCGTCCATTGTGGCGGTTCGCCACCGCCTCGCTCCTGGACGTCCCTGATTGCCTCCTGAAGTCGGTCCGAAGGTCGGTGGCTTCGTGGGGGCGGCAGAACTGGAGTAAGGGCCAAGTTGAGGCCCAAACAGCCCACCAGACGGTATGTCGGTGGAATTCTGCTTCACAGGCTTTGATTTGTGACATTTCAGCCCGTTTACAGCCTGCTGGAGGAAGGCCGAGGCCTTTGGGCGCCAAGGGGGGCCGGCCGGCCTATGGTGGGGCCGGTCGGCCTGGCTTTTCTCCTGCTCCGGCCCACTTTTCTCCATTATTTACTCCTGCATCCAAAAATCACCAAAACTCGTGGAAATAGGTTAATTCCTATCTACTATGCACAGAATCTTGGTGAGTACTATTTATTTACCGATATGTTGATGGTGTTTTAGGGAATTTTGCACCGTCAACAAACTCCCCAAGCTTACCCTTTGCTCGTCCTCGAGCAAACAACTCGGGTACCGGCGGATCAGGAGTTACAATGATAGCGCCCCAAGGGTAGTAAAGATGCGACCACGTACTCCTTAAATGGTGGTAAGTATACAAGAGTACGGAATATTCACAAGTGTTGCACATGTGTGGGGCGTGTATGCTTCACCTTGTCATAGAGCATTGAAAACCAGAACAGCACTTTTGGACAAAACAGTTCATGCAGGTTTAAGTCCAGAGTTTTTATGTGCTGCAAGACAAGGTAAAAATTTCTCCTTTGTTTTGGTCCACACTTCCCTTCCCTCTAGTGAGTCTATTCCTACAAAGCTTCACTCAAATCCTACCTTCTACCAAATTGGGCTTGTATGTGGAGCTTGGTAAGGATATGCACATTTGTCATGCGTATGTTGTAAAGCTAAAGAATAAATCTCAAGAGACATAGCAACTCTTTATATCTCGGTCATATGGAAAATGATGATGGAGGGGGAGAAGATGGACACACACTGATGGGGATGGTTTTGCAAATTTTTGGTCTTCTTTTATGCTCATGCTCAAGATGTTTATGATAAGAAACTTAGTGCTTGTTTTTGCGAATCATGGAGTCTCTTTTTTTTTTTAGACTCCATGATGCATTGGCACTAGTAACGAAAGGTTCATGAGTATTTGAAATATTCTTGAACTTTTTGGTGTAGACTCAAAAATTTTGCAAAGATGGTAATGATGGATGGAGATGTTTGATGATTTTCAAACATTCCTTTTTGGTGGAAAGAAAACAGAAACTCACGCGAAGGAATAATGACCGAGATTAGAGTGCTTACTCTCAAAAGCATTTAGACCTTAGCAAAACTCGTGGAAATAGGGATTGACGGTGTTTTAGGGAATTTTTGTGAGTACTATTTTAGAGTGCACAGAATCTTTGGGAGTACTATTTTATTTACCGATATGTTGACGGTGTTTTAGGGAATTTTGCACCATCAACAGTAACATGATTCTAGCGCTCCCTACTCCTAGCAGCACTCAGGCTCTACCTGCTTACTTCGGGCACTGGTATAGGCTCGGTCTGTCGAGCCACACCAGCCTGTAGCTCTACGACGTACCTGAACGTGGAGGATTACGAAAGGACGGACAGGGCTGTCACCACCTGCCGCCTACCTCTACAAACCGTGGAGCACGCGGCAAACACAGGTAACCTCCAACCTAGACACCACGTCTATGTTGTCGATTACCACTCTAGCCTCGGCCTAGAACTGATTCAGAAAACTAGAGCACCTCTTGCAGAGCGATGATCCCGTAAGCAGATATAACAAGAGCAACAGCTAAAAGATAAGGAAATACTAAAACTCAATCACCACGTGTAACCTCAAATAATAAGATCACACGCCAAGATCCAAGTATGAACGAAGAACTAAGAACAAGAACTAGCTATGAACTAGAACTAATAACTAGCACTACACCCTTCTTGGATCTTGCCCTCTCCCCTATTCTACTAGTATACAAGAGGCCCTTGGCCTGTGGGATAGGAGTGATGCTTGTGGCTCTTGTGTCTTGTGTGTCTTGGAAGGGAGGGGGTACCCCTTTATTTATAGACCTGGAAGGTCGGCAACTTTGAGGCGGTTCCCAAGGTCGGTGGCATTAATTGCAGGTGGAACCGACCTCCAGAGGTCGGTTGTGAACCGCCATAGGAAGATGGGCCAGGGGGGTATGGAGATATATATCACCTAGTAAATAGGAGCTGATTTATAAAATGTTTTACTTAACCGCATCTATGCAAATAAACTGCTATTAGCCTTTCTTGTTATCAGCCCACATGTCATACTTTCCCCCACTTGCTGAGTACTCTATGTACTCACGCGGACCCAAAACCACCTTTTGTTTGTTGCTCAGTGAATGAAGACATCGAGGAGTACTTGAAGCTGGAGAAGTGGTGTTCTAGGCATGCGATCTTCCGGTCGACTTCCTGTGGAGTTGAAGAAGGACGCCAACACTTAGATTTACTGTTCCGCTGCAATGTAATCTTTTCTTTTAGACCATTTTGTCATTCTTGTAATAGTGTTATTGATTTAATAAAGATATTGTTCTTTTATCACATTAATTGTCCTGTGTGCGTGAAAACTTGATCCTGGGCACGCATTACAGATGCATTCGGTTTTGGTCGATAAAACCGGGTGTGACATAATTACTAAAAGAAATAAATAAAGAATAAACTAAATAATTATAGAAATAATTATGTAAATAATAAAAGAGTAATTCTACAAGAGTTAAGATACAAGAACAATACCGAAACTCTGAGAAGACTTCCGGAACCTCGAGGAGAGCTCTCGCTCTACTCTACTCTACTCTAACTCCCAACTAGTAACTCTACTTCTACAAACGAGTAATGAAATGCTTGGATCAGTGAGGTGCGAATTGTTTTTGCAGACCACTGGGGTATTTATAGGGTCACTAGGACCAGGGGGTCTTTATACTCGAAGGAAACTTGGCAGGGCCGCCAAGCCAGGCCGGCCGTCCACTGTGGCGGTTGGCCACCGCCTCTTGCGTGGACGCTCCAGATTGCCAACTGAAGTCGGTCCGAAGGTCGGTTACTTCGTGGGGGCGGCAGAACTTGAGTAAGGGCCAAGTTAAGGCCCAAACAGCCCACCAGACGGTATGTCGTGGAATTCTGCTACACAGGCTTTGATTTGTGACGTTTCAGCCCGTTTACAGCCTACTGGAGGAAGTCCGGGGTCAGTGGGCGACAAGTGGGGCTGGCCGGCCTATGGTGGGGCCGGCCGGCCTGCCTTTTCCTCGGTGCAGGCCCACCTTATTGCATAATTCACTCCTGCATCCAAAATTCACCAAAACTCGTGGAAGTATGGTAATTCCTAACTACTATGCACAGAATCTTGGTGAGTAACCTTTTATTTACAGATATGTTGACGGTGATTTAAGGAATTCTACACAGTCAACAGCCGGCCAGACAATTTCTGGTTTTCGTCAAATCTTCTGCGGGCCGTAACTTCTGCTCCTGATCTCCGAATTGGGCAAACCAAAAGTCAATTTTGGCTATCTCGGAGAGGGCTTTTGCATCGTGAGGTCAAATGTAATATTTGGATAATTTATCTTCATGACCAAATCACTCCTTTCTTCATAGTTTGTGGTGATTTCTTTCATAATATGTACCTGCAATCAAAATATCACCAAAACTTGTGGAAAGCCATTAGTCGATACAAAGTATTCATTGTATTCTTGATTGATGGCTTTTATAAGCTGGTGTTGGTGGTAAAAGAGGTCATTAAGCACCGCCAACATCCCCCCAGACTTAGATCTTTGCTCGTCCCGAGCAAAAAGATTGAACCAAAGAAAAGGCATCATCAAGGAATTATGGCAAAATTATTTCAACAATTACTTCAGGCTCACTATGTGGAAGTGGCTAAATCTCATTGTCTTCAAGAGTTGAGAGACTGAATAGCAATAATCCAAGATTCTTTCAAACTTAAAATCCCTCGGGTCTCAAAAACTTCCCCCCTTTCTTGTATCACAAAATTCATAACCTGTGTCACTCAATGTGGTTGATAAAGCCTTTCTCCACTCAAAAGATATCATCCCTGTCTCTAATAGGCTTGTAATTGGAGCTTGGTAGGGAGAGCTCAATCTTTTTGCAGAATTTTGTAAGGCTAAGAAAGAATTCTAAGGAGAATATTGCACATCCTCATCGTTCAGTCAAGAGTGGAATTGATGCATGTGGTGGGGGAGAAAAGGAACTCACACTTTGGGAAAATTTGGATCTATGTCATGCCCACTTTGAATTTTGAAGTCAGCCATAGTCCCTCTTTTTTTTCTCTCTTTTCTTTTGATGAGATAGGGGAACTTTTTCTCTCTTTTTTTTGGAGAGTTCCCATGATGTATGAGGCAACTTTTGTGGCTCCTTCGAATTTCTTTCATGCTTTTGGGGGCATGGACATAGGAGCAAAAATTCTTTGAAGATGAGAATTTGCTTGAATTTTGAGTCAAGCAAACTATCTAGTGGAAGCATTCGAGAACCCACACAAAGGATAAAGACTAAACTTTCAGGAATGCATTTTTCTCAAGAGAATTAAATCTTAACCGAACTCATAGCAGAAAGATTGGCTTTTGAGGAGTTCATACCTATATTTGTTTTTGGCTCTAATAGGCTTTTGCAAAAGAATTTTGTGACAACATATCCAGAGGAAAATCTTGATTCCCAAAAAGATCAAGACTTATGCATATATCGAATCTCACAACAAAATAGAGAGCATCCTTAATTTTATTTTTGTGATCAAGGAGTAATAGTGAAACAATAATGCCATAAAACCGATGATATGAAAGAACTTTATTAGGTTCATCTTCGGAAACAATTTTGTTTTGTTTTCAGGGTATGTGAAACAAAGCAAGGGGTTAAGGTAATAATAACAGGAAAACCTGGACCTGATTGGAGCTTGATCAAAGCCGGCCGGCCTAGGGTGTGGGCCGGCCGATGGAGTCCCTCCCTTGTCTCCTCTCTATTTCCTCATGACAGCACGCCATTATGTGTACACAACTCTGTTCCTGCGCACTCGGGAAGATGTGAGCGAAAGGGCTCACATTAACATTTAGGTATTTTTATTTTGTTTTTATTAAAAAAATGAAAAAGGTGGAATAAAAGGAAACAATGCTGGTTTAAGGTCGGAGCTGGACCGTAGATGAAGGTAGTGTTAGCCTTCCATGAATTCGAGGACATCTACTTCCTCGAGTGAAGGCATGGAGGGTTCGAAAAAGGTTTTCAAACGTTGGCCATTTACTTTAAAGTGATTTCCATCATCGCTCTGTAGAAGGACAGCCCCGTGTTTAGATGCTTCTACTACGGTATATGGGCCATCCCATCTACTCCTAAGTTTACCATGGCCAAATAATTTAACACGAGAATTAAAGAGTAGTACCTTATTTCCTGGCGCGAAGTGCTTCTCCTTTATGCTCTTGTCGTGCCATCTTTTTGTTCTTTCTTTGTATATCTTGGAGCTATGGTACGCCTTTTCTCTCATTTCTTCAAGTTCAGCAACTTGGATTCGCCGCTTGACTTGAGCTTGGTCTAAGTCCATATTCCACTTCCGGATTGCCCAATATGCTTTGAATTCCAATTCGACGGGTAGGTGGCATGTCTTTCCATATACCATTTGGTATGGAGTCATACCAATGGGAGTTTTGTATGCCGTCCTATAGGCCCACAGTGCTTCATGGAGTTTCTTCTTCCAGTTCTTTCCCATCTCATTGACGGTCTTTGGGAGAATATTCTTGATTTGTTTATTTGAAGTCTCCGCTTGACCGTTAGTTTGTGGGTGATAAGAAGTTGCTATTCTGTGTTCAATCCCATGCTTTTGTAGCATCTTCTTGAATTCCTTATCAATGAAATGTGAGCCACCATCACTAATCAATACCCTTGGAGTGCTGAACCTTGGGAAGATGGTTTGTGTGAGCATTTTTCGTGAGTGGATAGAATCTGCATTGCGGCATGGTATTGCCTCTACCCATTTTGAAACGTAGTCCATGGCCACCAGGATGTATTCATATCTTTCTGAATCTGGAAAAGGCCCCATGAAGTCAATGCCCCAAACATCAAAAATATCAATTTGTAGATTATTTGTGAGGGGCATTGCGTCTCGGGCGTTGATTCCTCCATGTCGCTGGCAGCGAGGACATCTCCGTACATACTCTTTCGTGTCTTCATACATGGTTGGCTAGTAGAATCCACTTTGCCAAACCTTAGCATTAGTACGGTATGCTCCATAGTGACCCCCGTAAGGTGAAGAATGACATATGTCAATAATTTGCATAGCCTCACAGGCAGGCACACATCTTCGTAGTAAGCCATCAGGACAAACTCTGTATAAATATGGATCATCCCAGAGATGGAATTTGCTGTCCCTAATGAGCTTCTTCTTTTCTTCCCCTGGTGGTATGTAGCCCGCTACTATGTAGTTTACGATATTTGCATACCACGGGTCAATACTTTTTACCTTGAGTAACATATCATCTCTCAAGTAATCATTGATGGGTAATCCATCAGGATCTTCATGTTGCAAACAAGAGAGATGATCTGCCACATTGTTCTCTAGTCCTTTTCTGTCTCTTATTTCTATGTCAAACTCTTGAAGGAGTAGGATCCATCGGATAAGACGTGGCTTTGCATCTTTCTTGGTTAGAAGGTATTTGAGTGCTGCATGATCAGAATATATACTATCACCTTTGCTCCAACCAAGTCTGACCTGAACTTGTCAATGGCATAGACCACTGCTAGCAATTCCTTCTCTTTGGTTGCATAATTGAGTTGTGGCCCTGTGAGGGTTTTGCTAGCATAGGCTATGGCATGATGCTTGTTATCCTTGGTTTGTCCCAACACTGCCCCTACAGCATAATCGCTTGCATCGCACATGATTTCAAAGGGGAGTTTCCAATCTGGAGGCTGGATTATGGGGGCCGTGATTAATGCTCTCTTGAGCTCATTAAATGCCTCCATGCATTTGTCATCAAAGATGAATGGTGCATCCTTAGCCAATAGACTGGTGAGAGGTCTGGCCTTCTGTTGGTATTTCTTACGTCACAGATAAATCCGCAAGCGCACGGAATACCGTTGTAGCACTTCACCCGGGAGTATTCCAAGGTATCGTATTTGTTTTCCCCAAGGAACGGAGTTATTCTACCGCAAGGCAAGTTTTACCCAAGGACAACCAAGACAACTAGCAGCTTAGGATTGAGAGGGTGATTATTATCTAGATATTTCTAAGGCTAGACGAATTCAGGTTCTACTCGTCTACTTCGAGCACCGGCTTAGGCTTTGGTCTGCCAAGCCACTCCGGCTAAGGCTCTACTATGTACCCGAACGTGGAGGGTTCCTTTGGATGGACAGGGCTGTCACTTCCTGCCACCTACCTCTACAAACCGTGGAGCACACAGCGGTCAAAGGCAACCTCCAGCCTAGACACCACGTCTATGCTATCGATCACTACTCTAGTCCCGGCCTAATACTGATTCAGAGAACTAGAGCACTCCTTGCGGAGCGACGATCCCGTTGAACGAGTATAACAAGAATTATTCCTAGACGAATGATAAAGCCCAATAGATAGATAATCACCACGTATAATCACTAGAAGTGTTTACACGCCAAGGTAAAAGAATAGGAACTAAACCTCCAATGAAAAGAGGAGGAGAACTCCTATCTCTTCCTTGCCCTCTCTCCTATTCTACTAAAATACAAGAGGCTCTCGGCCTGTGGATTGGAAATGAGGAGAGTCTTGTGTCTTGTGGTCTGTTGTTGTCTTGAGAGAGGGGGGGTACCCCTTTATTTATAGCCTTGGAAGGTCGGCAACTTTGAGGCGGTTCCCGAGGTCGGTGACAATTAATACAGTGGGAACCGACCTCTGGAGGTCGGTTGTGAACCGCCATAAAAAGATGGGCCAGGGGGGCCTCCCTGTCAGGTCGGCCGACCTGGCCAGGGGGGGTCGGCCGACCTGGCCTGGGCCCCACTGGGCCTGGTCCTCCTCTGGCTCCTTCCCCTGGCTATGTATGTGCCCAATCCACTTGCATTCTTTGGTCTTGAAGCCTGGTTCTGTGGTTTTGGGCTTTTGGACTAAATTCTTTAGTCCGGGGAAAATCCGTCGATTGCAAAGTCCATGTTTAGTGCCTGTTTTCCCCTGTTTTTATATGAATTGCACCTGCACTCATAATTTCACCAAGACTAGTGGAATTTGTTAGAAATAAGCCCTATGTCTACCCTTAGTGATGGTGTTAGGTCCAAAAGGTGCATAAAGTTGACGGTAAAAATGGGTCGTAAGGACCGTCAACAAGATCCCCCACACTTAGCTCTTTGCTCATCTGTTGGCGTCTCTTACGGTCACGCAGAAAATACGCGACCGCGGGAGACGCCGGGGGTTATGATGAGTCACTTGCACTATTAACCAAATAATCCACGTCTAGTAACAAGTACTAGATATGTATTATAAGGTTTATCATGTTAATTGAATATCCGCAAGCGGACGGATAACCCATTGTAGCATTTCACCCGAGAGTATTCCAAGGGTATCGTATTTATATTTTCCCAAGGGAAGACATGGTTGGCAAGAGTACTTATGTTCATGGTGTTACAAATGATAGATGATATAACCACATTCCAAGGCAGGGGTAAGGTTCAATAGTTGAGGATAGTGTGACACACACGAAGGTATTCCACTCTCTCTAATAAAAGGCGAGAGACAATTCTAAGCAATGCTAAGTTAGACTAGTGAGCTACTACTCCTAAAGTACAACATTCATAGAGCGTGCAAGGACTCTACCTATCATCTAAGATCTTGCAAGCGCAAGCAAGCGTCTTATGTCTAGGCAACTTCGGGAGGTCCGGCATACGCAGGGTCTGCCCCCGCGACTCCGGCGCATTTACATACTCCTATGCCATGCCCGAACGTGGAGGGTTCCTTTGGATGGACAGGGCTATCACTTCCTGCCACCTACCTCTACAAACCGTGGGACACGCACATACTCAAGGGTGGAGAGACAACCCCAGCACCATGCCGGCGTCACTAACCACAACTCTAGATCCCTCGAGGCACCCCCAACCCTTCGGATCGACGGGGTGATAAATCTAGAGCACCTTTGCAGGACAGAGAGGCCCGATGCCAAAACATAAGAGCAACTAGCCTAACTAGCATGAGTTAAACAAAAGGATCAAAGCAAGCACTAAGTTATGCATAAGCGTTCGTCGCTCAAGAACGAGCGACAAACGACGATCAATTAAGTACGTGCAAGAATAATCGATAATCAAGCATGAACGAACAAAGAACGCTCAATGTATGTTTACTAGCGATCATCGATGAACGATGAACGAATGATGAACAAACATGAACGAGCAATGAACAAACATGAACGAACGATGAACATTCATGCAAGATCATGATCAAACTACTAAGCACATAACAACTATACGAACGAATGTATTCCATTAGACGAAGAACAGGTCTTACAAAGAGAGGATACAAGAGCTATACCCAATTCTCCACAAGACCTTGGGAGCAATAAGGCAGCCCACTACTCAGCCTAGCACTACCTAGAAGGGTCTCTAGCTCTAGCGTGAGGAGAGGAGGGAATGATCCTTCTGTTGTTGTGTGTGTGTGTAAAGGAGGGGGGGTACCCCTCCTTATATAGTCCTTGAAGGTCGGCAACTTTGAGGCGGTTCCCGAGGTCGGTGGCATTTAATGCAGGGGGAACCGACCTCCAGAGGTCGGTTACAAACCGCCACAAAAAGATGGGCCCAGGGGGCCACCCTGCCAGGTCGGCCGACCTGTGCCTGGCCCCTCCTGGGCTGGGCTTTGGCAGGTGGCTCCCCCTCTGGGTCTTCTTCTCTGGTCCAGGTGCATTAGGCCTTGGTTGTGTTGGACTTTGACGATATTTGGCCTTTTGTCTTGGAGTTGTATTCCCGCGGCGAACGTCGAGTTTGTAAAAGTGTTGTTTCGTCGCCTTGGGGCATGGTTTCACCTGGATTTCTCCCTTATTCCACCTGCACACTAAAATCTAGAGGTACATGTGGAAATGGATTATTTCTAAATAAAATGCGTGTAAGAAATGCTCAGTCCTTCTTATTTATTGAGCTAATTGACGGTCGAAATTGGTCCGTAACGACCGTCAACAACTCCCCCAAGCTTACCCCTTGCTCGTCCCGAGCAAGAAGTATGACTTTAGGTTGTTGATCAGGAGTTGCTACAATGCCTACTTCTCAAAGGTACCAAGTTTATAACAGAGATACTCATCCTTGAGTTGAATAAGTTGGCCATGGTAACTCACCCTTTTCCCTTAGTCCTTATGGGGCTTTTGCTTTCCACTTTACCTTGAGTGGTTGAGAGAGAGAACGGAGTATAGAGCATTTATTTTCTCATCCCTTGTCTTGCTTTTATTCTTCGGAGGTTTTCAAAAAGATTTTCAAGAATAAAATTAAGTTCCTCTAGTGATACTCTCGAGTCGCTCAAGTGGTGTTTTTATCCCTTACCAAGGCATGTGTGTTGCCTCATCCTACATGTAACACCCTAATTTTCACATTTTTGCAATAGATTAAAATTTCTCTTTATTTAATTAGGGTGTTATCATTTTTCCTAGGCCAAAGTATTATTTTCTAAATTAAATAAATTAATCTAGGCTATAAAATAATTGTTTGTTGCATTCATGCTGGATTAGTTTGCAGTAGGGATTTTATTGTGTGGAAAATATTTAAACTCCAGGTAGAAATCGTTTTACGAATCAGTTTAGATTTTAGAAAGAAAAGGCGAAATAGAAAAGAGAAAGGAAAAACCTCAGCCGCTTGTTGGGCCGAATTCTCCTGGCCCAATCCCCTTTTCCTTTTTCCTTATCTTTTTTTTCTTTCCTCCTCTGGGCTGGCTTTCTTTTCCGCCTCGGCCCAGCTCGCCGCAGCCCGCTCGAACCCAGCCGCTGGCCCGCGCGCAGCCCCGCAGGCCCAGCCGCAGCCCGAGCCGCGCCGCCGCCCCCAAACCCTATCCGACCCCGAGCCGCCGCGCCGCCCTCGGCGTGCGCGCCCGCGTGGGCCCGCCCCTCGGCGTCCGCGCCTATAAAGCGGAGCCCCTGCCCCTCCGCGCTCCGTTTCGCCCAAACCGACGCCGCCCCCGTGCCCTAGCGCGCAGCCGCCGCCGCCGCCATTGTCGCCGCCGCGACGAGCTCGAGGACCCGCGCGCCGCCGCCGCTTCGGACGACGCAGGCGAGCCTCCGACGTCGCCGGTGACCCGCCGCCTCTCATCCGCCCGCTCCCGCACTGCCTCGGTGACCCGAAGACCGCCCCGACGCTGCCGGACATCCGCCGCCGCTCCCCGACGACGAACACCGCCTCCCGGACCTCGTCGACCCCACGCGACCGTCGAGGTGAGAGCGCCGCCGCCTCCCCGTGCTTCCCGAGCACCCGCGGCGAGGTTTGGACCACCGGAGCACCGTCCCGCGTGTGCGCCGGCGATGCGCCGCCGTGCCCCGACGTCGCCGGTGACCTCGGTTCACCGTGGACCACCGTGGACCCGGTGCACAGCCGCCGTGGACTCGGTCCACGGGGTTTTTCGTTTTAAATTAAATCGATTCGATTTATGACGTCAGCGTTGCGCAATAATTAGTATTTTCAGTAAAAGAATAATTCCTAAAATTCTTTAAAATGTAACTTTTGCACTTAAGCCCTTAACCTTTTATTTAATACTGTTCAGGTCCTGTATTTTTACAGAAAACCCCCTGAACTTTTCCTAAATTATATTTTTATCCTAACTTTTACATTTCAGCCCTCAGAACTTTTCTAAAATTACAATTAGGTCCCTGTACGACCCTGTTTTACTTCAAATAAACCTTTTAACTTCAAATGCTTATAACTTTTTACTCGTAGCTCCGTTTTAGGCGATTCTTGCGCTCACGTGATCGTAGGCTCGAGCTCTATCTTTTGGTACTGTTTTTGTAGTATGTTAGTGCTGTCTGGTGTACTGTTATTTATTGTTTGTGCTTGTGTGCTTGCATGTTAACGTTATTAGAAGAGGAGCCGATCGAGAACTTTCAGGACTTGGAGTTTGATCAGCCAGCAGCAGGGGGTACAGGCAAGTGTCCTTGACCATTTTGAACCTATTGCTTTCTCCCTCTAGTCATGCATTTGCGTTTAATTGGAATCCCATGTGTCATACCCTGTTCCTTTACTTTATCCTTGTCGCCGGGTTATGGTAGAGGTTAATAATAATGTGGATGGGTAGAGATGCTTAGCTTGCTGTCTTGGGTGGTTAAATGATAATTTGACTAATAATCTTGACTAATGGTTTCACTTCAACATAATCTTCACGGACCGCTTAATCTTTTTAGCAACATGGAACTTAGGTGATCCAAGCAGGAGGATGTTGATGATGGTGCGGGTATGCACATGTACCTGTCATGGTACTGTTGGTTTGTGGTTAGTACCTGCTTGTGATCATAAGGACCGGTTCGTGGAGCGGCAACCCAGGACAACAGCGCAAAGCACAGGGTTGATTATGGTAGACTTGGTCAAGTATTATGCTAACTTCCCAGTTTTGCCGGCGTTCATGGAAGGAGGGAGGAAGGGGTACTTCCAAACTCAGGTGATGGAGGGGTACTCCTAGCCAAGGCGCAAGAGGGGGCTTCTGAAGGAAGGGTTACTTCCGCGGCGGTGGAACCTTAGCGGGGATGTTGGCAGGCTGGGAAGCGCTTTGAAAGACCATGTGGTGATCTCTTGGTCTCACACCTTTGGTAGTGTGAAGACAACATGGAGGTTTTAGTCATCGACGGATGATGAAATCACCACCCTGTGGGTAAAGTTGTGCACCTCTGCAGAGAAGTAAAACTGTCATGACAGCCGTGCTCACGGTCAGGAGCGGCCTGGATCCTCACATGATTAGAGAAATGGATGGTTGGACTTGGATGGTTTTGGGTGGGGAACCAGTTTGCTGCAAGGGGGTACCTTGTAGTGCTTAATCTAATAACTTTGGGGTTCGGGTATTCACTTAGTAATATAGGTGCTTAATTAATGTTTTAGGTTGCTTTTCTGCTCTTTAACCTTATATCAGCCTTTCTTGTTATAAGCTTGCATTACATTTACTTTCCCACACTTGCGGAGTACGACAAGTACTCACCCTTGCTATTCCCCCACAATGTTTTGTCATGCTGCTCAGAAGATGAAGGCGCGATGGACTACTTTGATGAGGAGTACTACTAGGCGTGCTTTCCCCCAGTCGACTGCCTGTGTATTTGGGAGTCTTCCGCTGTCGTTTATTTAGTCCTTTGAGACAATTTATTCAGATATTGTAA
>RWGY01000421.1:0-136984 GCA_007726485.1 Eragrostis curvula
TGCCAAGCAGTTGGAATATTGCAAAACACAACAAAAGATATAGAATATAGGGTGCCGGAGAAGTAGACACATAAATAAACTACGAATTGTGAAAAATAAGCATTTGGATCACAAAGCATCAACACTCATAAAAATACACATAACATCTGCCTGCCAACTGGTTTGTTGTGTACGCCTTCGACAGAAAAGGCTACAGGCCAACTAGTCCAAGCCAAAGGAAGCCACACTGTATCGGCAGTTTGTGCTTCGGTAAATTAGAATCTATTGTAGTTTGTAGGGCTGCCTATAAATATACCAGTTTGTTCAATGATGGATCAGTTACCTGCTCAGTGAATTATATCTAGTTAGCTGCTCAGCGCCTCCACCAGGAGGGCGAGTACACCCAACCTATGTTGCTTATCATAAATCAATTCCTCCAAGACATGTCACGATGAATGATTTTTTGATTTGGGAATTATAGAAATTAGTTCAAATTGAAGCTGAATCATAAGGATTCAAATGTAAACCAGCTCCGAATAGATAATCATTCCTTAGAACTGACAAGATTACTCAAGAATCGGGAATGCAGGCATCTAGGATGCATATGTATTGACGTTTTGTTATCAGCTAGTCTACGATGCATGATGTAATGGAACCAGTGGTGCTTTTCTGGAAAAAAAAAAGGGGAAAGAAGTGGCATAATTTACAGCAGGAACATATGACATGCAATGGTATACCTCACTATAAAATTTAAGTGCACTGGTGTAGTCCTTCTCCTCCACTGCTTTTCCACCTTGTGATTTGAGCTGAGCCTTTCTATCTTTATTACTTACTTTGCCCTGTATCAGCCAAAAAACGGAGAGAAGTGAAGGCCAAAATAAATTTAGATATTGCCCGAGATGTAAAATGGCAAAAAGATAGCTATTTTTATTCCTGAAATTAAAGCATCTGACATTGATACAATGACTGATTAGTAATATGCAGTAAAAAAAACTAATAGGAAACATGTGTTAGAAAATACCTCAGGATATGGCTTAGATGCACCAGCATCCTGCTTCTTGACTGTTTTTTCAGCAGGTAATTTCAGCTGAACCTTGCTATCTTTATCATTTTGATTAACCTACACATGAAAAAGCAAAACACTTGTCACATACAATAGAGTTTGATGCGACTTAAAGTTGAGATTCACAACAAAGAAGCATACTCACATATCGCAAAAAAAAAAAAAAAAGAAAGAAAGAAAGAAGCAGCATGCTGGCATTTTGCAAAAATTAGCATACCCAAGATCTGGCTCTTAATTTCAACAGTTTTAGCTAAAGGTCAAGAGGAAAGGATAAAATGCAAGAGGCATTCCAATTTTTCTTTTTAATCTCATTTCACCTTTTGTGCATCCTTGAATGAAAAGCCACAACTTTCTTTCAGTCAGATAATGAACATTAAGTGCCAAGAATAAATACAACAGAAAAATTGTTGTTGATAACACATGAGTCATGGTGCGGATCATATGCACAAAAGTTGAAGCCATATAAACAAAATGGGCAATCACAAATATATTAAAGCGATTGAGAACCTCAGAATTAGCTTACTACCTTGCCCTTTGAATTCCTTGATTTTGCATAAGCAATTATTCCATCGACACTCCAGTTTGAGACAGCATGAATCGGTGAAGTGAAACGAAACAGGATCTCCACGAGCTTTCTTCTTCAGATTCTGCAGCTATTTCAATTGGTATGGTACCAACCTGAAATATGATATAATAAAATAAATAAAATAACAACAGGCAACTTGGTGTCGCTGAGTAAAGATTTTCACGCTAATGATATTAATTTGTAATATAATGAAGTAACATATGAATCAATAAGTGTTAAGAACTCACATCATTAGCTGGAATATTGGCGTCAGCACCAGCCCTCAACAATACTCAACACATTCTGTTAAGCCTTTGATTGTCGCTATCACCAATGGGGTCTCCGGATTCTAGAATTCAAATCAGCACCAGCCTGTGTATGAAGGCGATATATAATATAAAAGCATGTTGTGGCCATTACATATACAGGAACTCACGGAAGAACACTCCTTGCACACGGATTTGGTAAGTCATAATGTAAAAGACAAGGTAAATCGGATACCAGACCTCGAAAAGGAGCTTCATGCACTTCAAGCAAGTTGATTCTTTCAGTCTTTCAGGAGTGGCGAGAAGAGTTTCAGCCAGGGGTGTACACAACTTTGCTGAGACCATGTTCACCTGCAGTATATTTTTTTTTTCAGAAACGAAATTCAATTCCAACATAATTCAGCATGATTCTATGTTAGTAAAGCATGCAACACGTACATGTAAGTAGTTCCTTGAAATTAGAGAAAAAAATATACTCTGGATTCATTCAAAGCTTACTCATTTTCCTCATGGTAATATTGAAAAAAAGGCACATCTGGAAAAAATTCAACCGGTACAAGTATAAACGATATACAGAGAAGTGTGATTGTGTTTGGTTGTCTGGGCTAGCTGCAGCCTGGGTAGGATACCAGGCCAGCCCAAGCCTGCCTCTAGCAATGTAACTGAACTATGTTTCATTGCCTGGCTTACCTCCTTTTGGAACAAGTTATTTTTCTTTTAATAAAATGGGATAGATTTAAGGTCTTTACATCTAAACAAAACTAGAGAAACAAGATCATGTATATAACAGTTGAACCATATTGGTGATGCAAGTTGGGAGGAGCCTACAAACATCAAAGGAAAGCCTTATGTTCTGAAGGATTTAAGTTGCTACTGTCAGCTTTCATCAAAAGGGCAGCATATAAGGATGTTACGGTATGTTTTACTCTGAACACTTAGCCCTAGTTTATTCCTATAAAACAGGTTACAGAAAACTCTAACAAAAGTTAAGTTATTATTACATCTGCATGATGCTCCAGCAAGATCTGTATGATGCGAAACTTTCCATAGGCAGCTGCAGCATGTAATGGGGTCCCTTCAGGAGATGATATGTCAACACTAGCTCCTTTAGAGAGCAAGAGCTGCACGATTTCATCAAATCCTGCAAACAAATGAAAAGGTGTAGGTATGTAAGGTCACAGCAAAGAAACAGGCATTTTAGTACATTATAGACACAAAATAATATGTATATATGATTAATGGACAATGTTTTTCTCTGCTAAGTTCTGTGTTGGAGTCAAGCATATGCCAACCAATTGGGCTCCAACATAGATTTTAAGCCTCGAATTAAGACAGATATGCACTTTTTTATATGGACACAGTAAGATATACATCTTCTTTCTTCTCAAGAATATCTTTTAATGGGATTTTACAACGACAGCAAGGAAACAATCACTGGTGTACTACTGTACCCTGAATGAAATCATGTGACCATCATTTGTGTCATAAACAAACGTGGGGACCACCTTTCTCCATGTAATGACCTGAACAGGAAAAAAGGAATACAATGTCTAATTTCTCTTCTACCCCAGTGATAATGTGCAAGCATGCAAAATTTGAGCAGAAATCTAACATGTGCAGAAAGATAGACCTTCTCTTGCGGCTTCATGCAAAGGAGCATAACCATCATGATCTTGCATATTTGGATCTGCACCTTTGTCAAGAAGATATCTGACAGCAGCCACATGTCCCCCTATGACCGCATGGACCAAAGGGCCTGCCAATGGCAATATAACCAAGCAATTTACTATATTAGTAAGAACTTAAACATCTCTGAATAAACATCACAATTGATGATTTGATACAAAGATCTCTCCGAGCACCACAAGCTCCACAGCATAACATAATTACAGTTAACTTCCTACAAAATATGAGGCAGTAACAACACATACAATCCTGATAACATGAATCAGCAATTTCAAGTCCAATTTGACCTAAAAACACATGACAACTGACATCACATACGTTCCAAATGTTTTCGAGAACGCGCAATACATGTACTTTATTAATGAGAACTGACAGATTTAACTAATTAAACATGAAGCCGTTTACCATAGGACAAGGGAAGACGCATACCTGAATCATCGTCACCTGCTGAATTCACATCAAACTTCAGCTCCTCCACCAAGTACCTGCAAATATCAACTTTACCCTTGAATTGCTGCCCCATGAAGTGCGCCTAAGCCCTCCATCTTCACAGAGGCAAGTGACTCCCTGTCATCCTCATCCATGCTATGGACCAGTGCTTCAAATAGCAAATTTCCAAAGTGATTCAGTAAACACAAGCGTCTAGAAAGCCTTATCAAAAGTTTTGTAAGAGGTTACTGCGAAAGAGCAAATGACTAGGCCAGTGTTCTGTTCAAAAAAAAAAATGACTAGGCCAGTGGTGAAAATCAACACCAATAACCAACAACCGCTATTGAATTGAATACTTCTAAATAAACTGAATCATACAGTCAACCGATGATTACAAACCAAGGAACCTATTTCAAATTTTGCATACCAAAAAGTAAGACAAATCACGCTACATACAAATACGAATAAAAGGACATGATAAATAAATGGGATCCCTAAATAAATTCACCTGGGAACACAGGAATCAAACAGGCACATTGATGCCGGGAACAATGGAACAAATTCATCTCGGATAAATAAGAGCCATCTTCTACATTAGGAGACACAGATTAACGCGCACCATTCCAAGTTCCACTACGCAACCACGTACGCTACCCAGAAGCACAAACGCACGAATAGCCCCACCTAAAACCTGGCCAAAGCCCCAACAAACCCTCCCAATAATGTGCAACCCCATTTCTGGACAGAGTGATGGAGAGAGATTGGGAGATCTCACCCCGGACGCGGCGGAGGTTGCCTTCATCGCACGCCATGAGGAACTTCGTCTGCGGCGGAAAATCGATGCCCGGACCATAGTCTACGAACAGAACCAGCAACAATTAGACACCACAAGGCACAAACTAAGCAAAAATGGGGCTAGATAGCAATCAAACAGGGATAACACAGCGGCACGTACTGATGGTGCATTCGAACCCTAGGTTGGAGGCGATGTCGCGGATGGTCTCCGCAGCCTGCCGCTGCTGCTCGTCGCCCCCGGGCCCAGCCCCAGCCCCAGAGCCGCCTCCGCGCCCAGCGCCGCTCCCAACACTGCCTCCGCGTCCCGACGACGAGCCCCTCCCGCCGCCGCCCGATCCGCGGGAACGCCTCCCCTTCACCATGGCTAGCAGAACACCCTAGAAGCTGCTCGGGTTTGCTTTGGTTTGCGGGTGCGGCGGTGGCTTACAGAGGAAGCCGCAGCACCTCTGCATTTATGGAAGAGGGGAGATGGAGAGGCGGGACGAGGGAGAGAGAAGAGGCGGGAAGGCAAGATCGGCCGACACGTGTGAAAGTGGACGGCTAGGATGGAGCGTCTGCGGAGAGGTTTTCGCTGGGTGCCACACGCCACACGGCCGGTCGCGGAGACTGCGGGTTTTTGTCCATTGATTAGTTGGGCCCTCAAAATGGCCGGTGTACGCGCAGAAGTTCATTTTGGGCCGAAACTGGGTACCACGCACGTTGAATTGTGCGCATTTTTCTTTTTTTTCTTTTTGCCGGTGAAGTAGCTGTTCTTATTCTTATCTGACAATATGGACGAAGGGCATTTCTCTTCTTTTAGTTTGATGGCTTTCTTAATTTTGAGAGGTTCACAATTTATTTGGTTGGAGGTTTTCATAATGAACAACATGCGAGCAACATGTACCATTTCATCTTCTTCTCTCTGTTTTTCTTTTTTTTTGCATTCATAGTGATGCTGTTCGATCTGATAATCTCTAGTTCTCTACTATAGCGATCTGGTAACTTTTATTGCTCTAATGATCCTTCCCTGCAGAAAACCTGAAAAACAAAGGATTGTCTAGGAGGTTTCTTGTCTTCGGACCGGAGCGTTGGATAACGTTGGTCGGCGCTTAAAGCGACAATTGCAGGAGCTGAGAAGCGCAAAGCTAGAGAGAAGCATTCTACGTAACAAGTGGGTAACCGTGCGTATATAGAGACTTAGCGTTCAGAACTTTAGTTCGCCATGTATGGCCCAAAAAGTTGTCGCTAGGCTTGAACGAGACATGCTGAATCTAGGGAAGCATAGAAATAAACTACTCCCTCCGTTTTTAATTATATGACACCGTTGACTTTTGTTGAACTTTGACCAACAATATAGATTTAAATAATTATTTTTTGAATATGAAATGAATATCATTGGATTCATCATCAAAACACTTTAAAGTTAACTTATACATTTAGCCAATTACACAAATATTTATAGATAAGACGAATGGTTAAAGTAATGAAAAAGGTCAACGGCGTCATATATTAAAAAACGGAGGGAGTAGATGAAAAGGATCTCGCAACTTTGGATAAATAATCTGGATCGACTTCAACAATTTCGAGGTTCGTTTGTAGCATCAGGTACATGTAAGCTGAATGTATTGTCGTATGTGCTACATGGTACAGGGACAAGCGAAGGCAAAAGTTCGGAAGGTATCAAGTTCGGCCAATTTTGTGCAAGCTCTAAAAAGCAAAGGTGGTTATCCACGATTTCTGTGTTAACTCGTGATATAAGGATTCGAATTTCCTAGTGCTAGAGAGAGCTCAAGTTTCGTCTTGTTGTCGAGAATGAAGTTTTGTGCATGTGTTGGCATATATATACAATGGCGCTGGTTATTCATCGATGGGTAGGTAATGACCCGGATTTTGTATCTTGTCAATCGGGTACCGAACTAACCGTGCCACCCACTTAGTTAATGGAATTCAAACAATTATGAAAATAAATCTAGAGTTTCCTTATATTCAAGGGGAAAAAAGGAATTTAATAAACACAAAAATTGATCCGCAAAAACATTGCTGAGTCCCGAGGTAGATATTTCAGTGAAGCATCATCGTAGGTTTACTAGCTCAGAGGGGAAAAACAGCGTGGACTTGTGCAACATTGAAATAAATAATCAGAGGGGGAGAAATCAGTACATTAGTAGGAAATACTTTGATAGTAGCTAACATTTTGGATTTTTTTTTTGTGATTATTGATACATTTTTTTGTGATTACTAACATTTTGGATTTGCTCTCTGAAACCCCTTAACCAATGCACGGAGAGGAAACGATAATCTGTCCGTAGCTCAGCTTTGTAGGACTTCGAGATCACAGCGTACGAGCACAACCGGAACAAGCTTATTATGACTCCAGCCATGAGCAACACTCAAAATTATTTTCTTCCCGCAACATTTTTTCTTGAACTCTCACATCAGTCATGCATGGCATTTGGAATACGCGATGTACGCAATATAATGTAATTAACAAAAAAAGAAGTGAAGCAGACAGTAATAGATGACAAGTATGAATTCAACCAACAACAACAAAAAAAAAAATCGCTGGTGAACTATTAGAAGGAATCAGCATTTAGCAGAGATCATCCTCTGGTTTCAGAAAATATATATATAACCATGCAATAAATTCTGAGCTTCTCACCGTCGATGCAGGATAAATTTTTGACATTTGGAACTTCTGATGATTCTATGGGAAGGACCAAAATTAGTCGAAGAAATAAACGACAAGTCGTTTCATAGAATCGATTATTCACATATGATTTCCTATGATAACATGATGAAGTCAAATGGTATCATTTTAGTGCTTATACGCTGAAACAACAAGCAACATGCAACCCAAAATACATATCCATGGCTGTTTTAGATCTCTCCTTTGTACATATTTTTACTGTAGATATACATGACAAATGTGAAAATGAAAATTGCTTTGAATGATTTTCACAGACATATTGAAGTTTACTAAGCTCGTCACTGGTATGACTAAATCTGTCGAATGCCATGATTAAATTAATGCAAAGGGCTGGTCAAAAGTGCTAGTTGATGAAATCATGTAATGATAATGCTAACATGTTACCTGAGATGTTAGGGGGCACACCAAGTTGCTGAGCTCCACAAAATCAAGGATACCAGGTTGCTCAACTTCCACCAAACGGTTGACAGTTTCCTGGAAAACATGAAAATAAAATTGCACACTCCCTTCGCAGGCATTATCCTGTTCAGGTTCAAAGGGACTTTCTCAGCCTAATCTCAACAATCCAGGCCAATGAGCCCTCAGATAGTTGAGAATACAGGCACCCCTGGTGCAAATTTCATCACTAACAGTCCCACATGATACAAAGAAGACACAGAATAGAAACATAACGCAAAGGTGCACAATACATATTTTCTTTTATTACAATCCATGATGGCATTAACAAACCAAAGCTAAGCAACACCAGCTTTATTTCAAGTCATGTATACTGCTTACCACTCCTAACATAGGATGCTAGCATTGCTTCTAACAATTGTCATAGCCAGCAAATCGACATCTCCTGGAATGAACGGCTCCAAGGATATCTACAAAATTTTAGAAACTCTGAGTTATGGATCCTGAAATGTAGCTCTACATTTACAACTCTACACCACACAAAATCTAAGAAATTAATAGTTCACTGAAGTCTCCAAAGTTATTAATAAAAGTTTATCCCAACAGAGAACACAAAATGCTACTGCTAAAAATGACGTGATAAAAATATTGTGGCCTAAATCAACAAGATTATAAAATTAATAGTCTCCCAATTGATCATGAGTGAAATGGACTGTTCAAACAATGACACATCGGTTTTTTAAGTCAATACTAGATACTGCAAGGTAGATAACACTGTAACAGGAAAATAAAGGCTATGAGGCCAAAATCATATAAAAGATATTCTTAGTGGGGATTATAGATTCAAGAGTCAAGACTAGTTGAAGAGCAGAGCACTTGTTGCTTCTGCAAATTCTTTAATGCTATAGCAAGTTATTTTGATGCTAACCGAGTAGCAATGTACGATACCATAGAAGTATCAAATCTGCTAAAGAGAAATCATTATCAATAGGCTAGCTTATATGGGATTGTTCAAATAGGGAAATACTATTAGTTTCACTCCAAGATAATAAATTGCTTCCTAAAATTGCATGTTTTCAGAACAAAAGTTAGTGTGCGATTCCCCCATGGCAACATTTAAAGATAAAAATTGACTGACCTTATTTGCGTGCTGCATAGTTTTCTGGCACGTATATCTCCCCTCCTGCTTCACCATGTTGTTCTCCACTGATTGTTTTCCTTGCAGCTGAAAATTTTGCACTCATAGCATTCATTCCCTGTAGCACAGCTTCCTCTACTGTTCCATAACCATGTTCATCAGCATATTTTCTGATATCCTCTGTGATTTTCATCGAACAAAATTTGGGGCCACACATTGAGCAGAAATGTGCCACTTTAGCACCCTCTGATGGCAATGTTTCATCATGGAAAGACATAGCAGTTACTGGATCCAGGGATAAGGCAAATTGGTCCAACCATCTAAACTCAAATCTTGCACTGCTTAGCGCATCATCCCATGCTTGCGCATATGGATGACCCTTTGCCAAATCAGCTGCATGAGCAGCAATTTTGTAGGATATCACCCCTGTCTTAACATCATCACGGTTTGGCAACCCAAGGTGCTCCTTGGGTGTTACATAACAGAGAAGTGCAGTGCCAAGGGATCCAATGGTGGCAGCACCTATTGCTGATGTGATATGATCATAACCAGGTGCAATATCAGTTGTCAGTGGACCCAATGTATAGAAAGGTGCTTCATTACACCACTCCAGCTGTTTCACCACATTTTCAGGAATTTTATGAATTGGGATGTGCCCCGGACCTTCATTCATCACCTAAAATTTGAAAAAAGATCAGAAAGACTGACTCCAAATGATGACAACCAAGTGACATGTAAAGTAGAAACAATTTACCACAAAGAGAACAATTGTTTTAACATTTTTAACTATAAAATTAATTTAAAAAACTCATCATTTGTAGGACCACATTTACACACCATATTTTCAAAACTTCATCCCTAACATTTACCACATGTTGACGCAGATAAACTCATGACAAATGCATCAGTAGGCATAAGTTTTACAGAAAACTTCTACATAGAATATCCACGAAGGTAAAATGCATTGCACCTTAAATGATACATGCTACCAAATAAATGGCCCAACTGTGTATTTTTGGACTTGTAATATTCTCACCTGCACATCTTTCTCCCATGCGCGACGTGTTAGTTCTCCTTGAGTCAACAGTTCTGCAAACTGAGCACTATCATTGGCATCATAAATAGAACCTGGCCTCAAACCATCACCAATGGATAATGACACATCATACTTGCTGCAAATGTCAAGAATTTCATCCCAATGTTCATAAGCAAAGTTTTCTTTGTGATATGTTAAGCACCATTTTGCATGAATTGAGCCACCGCGTGAAACTATGCCAGTCATTCTCTTTGCTGTAAGAGGAATGTACCGAAGCAGGACACCAGCATGGATTGTGAAGTAATCAACGCCCTGCTCAGCTTGTTCAATCAAAGTATCCCTAAAGACTTCCCAGCTCAGATTTTCAGCGATACCATTTACTTTCTCAAGTGCTTGGTAAATAGGAACAGTGCCAATAGGAACTGAAGAGTTACGAAGAATCCACTCACGGGTCTCATGAATATGGCGTCCCGTTGAAAGGTCCATTACTGTATCAGCTCCCCACATTGTAGCCCACTGGAGCTTGTTAACTTCATCCTCGATGGAGCTCACAACAGCGGAGTTCCCAATATTAGCATTCACCTTTACAAGGAAGTTTCTTCCAACAATCATGGGTTCTAATTCAAGGTGCTTCTTGTTGGCAGGAATTATGGCTCTTCCACGGGCAACCTCTGAGCGAACAAATTCAGGACTGAGGTTCTCACGTTTGGCACAGTACAACATCTCCTCTGTTATGATACCCTGCCTAGCATAATACATTTGTGTGTACCGAGGACTACCTAACTTCTCCCTCCTGTCAATCCAATCCTTCCTTATCTTTGGAAGTCCTGCAAATTTTTTTTTGCCTTTTAGAAACTTGCCAAATGTGCTTGCTGCATATGAGCATAAACAACACTCTTTTTGAGGAAACGCAACAGGATAGAGCTCTATTTGTTCTTAAATTTGCTATAAAGTTGAAAGTGTGCATAGTTCATCACAAAAGGGAGAGGGTATAGCCCAGAAACTGGGTGATGTCAATCCTCATTTTTTAACATTCTGGGTTAAAAGAGCTTATTTTGTTGTTTGACACACTATCAGCCTTAAATTTATAAGGAAATTCATTTATCATAATCTGCAGGAAACATAATCATCTTCCATTCATGATCAGCAGGATAGAACTCTTTCTGTTGTCAAATTTATTATGAAGTTAAAAGTGTACCTAGTTCTTCGTAAAAGGGAGAGTATAGCCCAACAACTGGGTAATGTCAGCACTCATTTTCAAACTATTCTGGCTTAAAAGATTTTATTTGTTGTTTGATATACTATCATCCTTAACATTATAAAGAAATTCATGTATCCTAATCTGCAAGATACATAACCATCTTTCATGATACTTTCTGGAAATCAGGTTAATTAAATCTACTTCCAAAAGTGCATGACAATACAAGCATATGTCAACAAAATAACACAGCAATTTAACGTACAATAAGGAAGCATAAGGCCAGTGACTCACCAACCCTCGGGCTTATGTTTTGAGGACCACTGGTGTCATATGTATCAAAGTGTTTCTGATCTCCAGTCAGATGGATTCTCCGGAACGGAACCTTGAGGACATGGCCAGATTCCTCATGAACAATTTCACTGAAGAACAAAATCACACCAACCATATGATACAGTCAATACATCAGCATTTTAGAAATAAAAAACAACCAAGTCAGTCGAAAGGACATCGTGCCTGTATTCTTTGGTACTCCTTGGAAAGCATTCTTCAAACGATGGGAGTGGCAGAAAGTCTGGGGCTGCAGGATCAACCGTGTGCTTGCTTTGCCTGGGTTTTGCTGGCTCTCCTGTGGACTGATCAGTAACTGAAGCTGCCTTAGGGACTGACAATGTGAGGCTGGCATTCCTGTCCTGCACATCTTGAGGGCGTGAAATGCCACCAAAGCCAGGCAGAAGTGCAGTTTTCGGGAACTTCAGAGCGGTGCAGCTACCCTTCAGCGCCGATGGGAACGAGGGTTGCAGTGCAGCCATTTCCTGTACAAGGTGCAGAACTGCAGATTAGTGACTGCAGAAATCACATCCCTGTAGAACTACACGATTTCAGAATACAATAGTTTAAGGTGCCTCTAACATTCAGATTTCATCCATTTTCTAGAATGCTCCTACATGGCTGCGGCTGCCTCAAAAGTAACCCCCGGAAAATTGAGTGAACATAAAAGAATTATGAAAAATCCAGCCAGAGAATTGATAGGGCGTCATCAGAAATGAGGTGAAAACAACTGAAACATACAGGCATATAGTATAAGAAGACAAACCAACGATCAACAGAGTTACCACCACAAAAGCCTCGACGCCACGCAATAAGAGCACACTAGATACTGTATATATGCGGCTGACACAGTCGAAACCGCACGAACAGATCGAATCAACCAAACACCAGTACCCTATCCGAAACTTGCAAGTCTACACAATCAAACGAGATGAAATGCACACGCGGGGGCAAGGCCTCTCACCTCGTAGGAACGTCGGGATTTCGGACGACGAGAAGTGGCGGGGTTCGACGGAAGGGAGTGGAGTGGGATCGAGAGTGTCGCAGATATTTGGTTTTTATAGGGGCCCTGGTGCGGAAGGGGATAGGGGACGGGTGGCCACACCTCGCTGGAAAGGACACAGGGGGTCGGGACCCGGCCGACGGCGATGGGAGATATTTCTCGATCGGCGAGATATTCTTCCGCGGATCCCAGGTGGACGAGCGGCGGCAGGTGGAGACGTCGAGGAGGCGGACAAGCCGGAGATGGAGACGGCAGCCACTGGCCAGTGGCCAGCTGCGAGCCCGCGAGGATGATCAATGGTAGTGAACGCGTGGCACGTGAGTCTGTGGTTTGCTGGGCTTTTCGACGAAGGCCTTGCTCAGGTGTGCGATTTGATGAGCTTTCGTGGACGGCCCATCAAAACACCTGCAAAAAAACGGCGGTTTGCTGGGCTTTCGCGGACGGCCCACCAAAACCCATTCTCTACTTGCACTGACGCCTGTGTTTACGGGTTTTTTTTTAATAATAACCGAATTTTTTATTCATTTAATATTAATAGCAGCCCGGTTTCAAAATTTGCAAAACTAGCATCCCTATCGCCCGATGGGTGGGCGACAAGAAAAAATCGCCCGTTCAAAGGGCGACAAGAAAAAAAATCGCCCGCTGAACGGGCGATTATGTACTGTAGCAAATAGTCGCCCTCTGTTCGGGCGACTGGGTACTGTAGCACTGCACTGTAGCAAGGAATCGCTCGATGTCCGGGCGACTAGGTTACTGTAGCTTTTTTTTTTTTTTTTTTTTTTTTTACCTGTTGAGCCTTACAAAGCCTTATGTTCTTTATTAAATATTTGAGTTATTTGAATCTAATTCGAATTTGAATTTAAATTCAAAGTATAAATGGCCATAATTTAAACTCTAATTTCAAAGTACAATTTTCAGAGGAGTTAGAGTCTAATGCAAAATATTTCAAATATACTTTGAATTCAAATTTGAATTCAAATTAAATTCAAATAACTAAAATATTTTATAAAGAACCTAACCCTAACAAAAAATTATATTGGTACTACTAAGGATACAATGAATTTAGGTAATTTTTTCTTAATTTTTAGAGAAGGTTAAGATGGTCTAAAAATTCAATTAGTGCTTAACAGCTAGCCTAATTCAGAGATTGTTAATTTAAAACTACCAACAACTTTTGGGTTGTTCTGTGTTAAAATAAGTGCATCAACATATTACTCACCACTATTAAAATCATCATTGTCTTTAGATATGTAAAAGTATTTTTAATTTAGGCTTTATGAGACTCAACAGGTAAATAAAAAAAAAAAAGAGCTACAGTAACCTAGTCGCCCGGACATCGGGCGATTACTTGCTATAGTACAGTGCTACAGTCCCAGTCGCCCGTACAGAGGGCGACTATTTGCTACAGTACATAATCGCCCGTTCAGCGGGCGATTTTTTTTCTTGTCGCCCTTTGAACGGGTGATTTTTTCTTGTCGCCCACCCATCGGGCGATAGGGATGCTAGTTTTGCAAATTTTGAAACCGGGCTGCTATTAATATTAAATGAATAAAAAATTCGGTTATTATTAAAAAAAACCTGTGTTTACGTCAGGACTGAGGACAAAGCAGAAAACGAAACTCAAACGGAGAAGTATTTGTGGTTTAGTTCACTTTGGTGCTGTGCGGAAACTTCATCGATCGATCTTCAACAGTAGTACTTTTTAATTATGTGTAACACACTTTGCGTGCGTGCTGTGTGGAACGTGGACTGATATGATCTAGAGGTTTAGCAAAAACCCTCTCTTTAAACCCATGGCAACACTTTGCACGCGCTCTTTTTCTTTCTGTAACACCCAATGGCCACACTTTGCAAAGCAGCAAAGGTTCCTATTCTTTCTGTAACATCCAATGGCTACGCTTTGAACCAATGGTCGCTTTACATGTCGTCGATCAGCTTGCACATGACTCACGCGCACACGGCAAGACCCATGCTTTCGAGTATGCTTGCACATAGACCAGTAGATGCATGGTAGTAGGTAGCTGCTGTGAGAGCATCTCATGCGTTTGAATGTGTGCATGGGATGGATTAGGTCATTAGGAATCGCGAGATCTGCCCCTGCGTCAGTGATCGAGATTTTTACTGCCATGGTATTGTGAAATGATAAGCACGGTCAAGGTTACTTAGCGTAGGCTTGAAGAATAAGTTGTGATATCAACAGACGTGAGAAGTTCGGCCAGGGGTTGCATATCTGTTTGTATATTAGTTAGAGATAGAGTTAGTTGTAATCTTCTGTTGTACCGCAACTCCTGGCTAGATCTCCGCGATCTGGTGTGTAATCTCGGCCTATGTAAAGAGCCACGCGAGGGGCTGTTCCTCGCACAATTAACACGCAACCGTCGCACCTCAACAGGGCGACGTTAAACCCATCTGTGCCTCTGTTTCACATGGTATACAGAGCCATCTAGATCAAGATCGTCAAGCTCCGGCAATGGCAGAATCGTCGTCGGCTGGTGTCGTCAACCCGCTGATCGGCCATCCTGTTGCTGAGAAGCTCACCAAGGCAAACCACTCAATGTGGAAAGCCCAGGTGCGGGCAACCGTGCGCGGCGCTCGCCTTGAGGGATACCTCACCGGCGCGGTGAAAACACCCGCGACCCACATCATCGTCAAGACCAACGACAAGCTGGAGGAGAAGAAGCCAAACCCGACGTATGAGCAGTGGGAAGCTTTTGACCAACAGGTCTTGAGCTATCTACTGTCGTCGCTGGGCAAAGAAGTGCTTGCCCAGGCCTCCACGTATACCACGGCGGCTGAGGCATGGCGCGCCATCGAGGACATGTTTGCGTCCCAGTATCGTGCTCGGGCCGTGAACATGCGTCTCGCCCTCTCCAACACCAAGAAGGGGAATCTATCTGTCACCGAATACTTTGGCAAGATGAAAGCCATTGGTGATGAGATGAAAGCAGCAGGGAGGCCGCTAGATGATGAAGAGATGGTCGAGTACATACTTACCGGCCTAGATGAAGACTTCATGCCGGTCGTCTCTAGCATCATTGCTAGGGTTGAGCCGGTGACCGTCCCGGAGCTGTACTCACAGCTCCTCAATTTCGAGACTCGCCTCGAGCTGCTGTATGGTGGAAAACAGCAGCCAGGCAGATCTGTGAACTACTCCAACCGCGGACACGGTGGTGCTACACGCGGCTACCCCATTGGTGGTGACCGCGGCTACTCCAACAATGGCGGTGCGCGCCAAGGCAACGGCGTGCGCGGCTACCCCAACAACAATCCTCGCCAAGGTCATGGCAGGCGCAACTACTCCAACGGTGGTGCACGCCAAGGCAACCAACGCTTCACCAGCCCGAACGACGACAAGCCGTTATGCCAAGTCTGCTTTAAGAAGAACCACACCGCGGCGGAGTGCTGGCATCGCTTTGACGAGGATTTCGTCCCCGACAAACGCCTCGTCGCGCGGCTCATCGATCCAACTCCGACAACTAGTGGCACGTCGACTCGGGCGCCACAGATCACGTGACGGGTGAACTCGACAAGCTACAGATCAGGGACAAGTACAATGGAACTGATCAGATTCACACCGCAAGTGGCACAGGTATGGAAATTAGCCATATTGGGCATTCTACCGTTCGTACCCCTACTCGTGATATTCATCTTAAGAACATTCTTTATGTGCCACAAGCTACAAAAAATCTAGTTTTCGTTCATCGTCTTGCCTATGACAATAGTGCTTTTCTAGAATTTCACCCTTCATTCCTTTTGATCAAGGACCAGGTCACGAAGAACACTCTGCTTAAAGGATTGTGTTGCAATGGCCTTTACTCCCTTCCGTCGCCTTCAATAAAACAAACTTGGAGTGCCGTCAAAGTGCCCTTTGCACGATGGCATAGTAGATTTGGTCATCCATCCTCGGTCATAGTTAAGCATGTCATTAGCAAGAATAAACTTCCTTGTTTAGATAAATCAAGTGAGTCAGTGTGTGATGCTTGTCAACAAGCAAAGAGTCATCAATTGCCTTATTCAAGATCCAACAGTGTTTCATCTTTTCCTCTTGAACTTATTTTTTCGGATGTTTGGGGTCCTGCACCTGAATCTGTTGGTAGAAAATGCTATTATGTGAGCTTTATCGATGATTTTAGCAAATTCACTTGGCTATATCTCATTAGACATAAATCTGAAGTAATTCAGAAGTTTCAAGAATTTCAAGTAATGGTAGAGAGATTATTTGATCGTAAAATCCTTGCCATGCAATCTGATTGGGGTGGAGAGTATGACAAATTAAATTCCTTTTTCACTCGCATTGGCATTGTTCATTATGTCTCATGCCCACACACACATCAACAGAATGGTTCTGCTGAGAGAAAGCATCGCCACATTGTTGAAGTAGGCCTGTCCTTACTTTCGCATGCATCTATGCCACTCAAATATTGGGATGAAGCCTTTCTAGCCGCTGCCTATCTAATCAATCGTATGCCTAGCAAAGTCATTGACATGTCTACTCCTCTTGAGCGCCTATTTCACAAAGAACCTGACTACTCCTCTCTAAGAACTTTTGGATGCGCATGTTGGCCTCATTTGCGTCCCTACAACGCTCACAAACTTGAATTTCGTTCACGACAATGTGTCTTCCTTGGATTCAGCAACATGCACAAAGGATTCAAGTGCTTAGACATGTCTACAGGCCGCATTTACATTTCGAGAGATGTGATTTTTGACGAAAACGTCTTTCCTTTTGCTCAATTGCATTCTAATGCCGGCGCTAGACTCCGTTCAGAAATTGTTCAATTATCACCTTCATTGTTGAATCCAACTATGAGCTTTGGGGACGAACGTGTAGTAATCCATGAGGCTAATGATCCGCCTAACAGTGCTACTGATCGTGTTGAAGTTGTTTGTGAAGAACAGGAACAGAATCAGCAAGAGGAAGCAGCGCCAGCGCCTGGCGACAGCCGTACCGACCAAGATCTGGCGCATGATCCAAGAGATTCTGCGCGTCGATCGGCGACAGGCGCTGCAGCGCACCTGAATCCACCTCGGGGCTCAATTCCGCCCCGGCAGATGCACTTGAAGGCGACACGCGTCCCACTACGGGCACGCCCGACACGGTTGGTGCTGCGGGAGGCTCTAGCCTTCCTCAGCTCGACACGGGGCAGCCCAGGAACGGTGCACCCGGCCCCAGTGACACGCGGCAGCAGCGGAATGGCGCACGCGATTCCGACGCCGGTGCACGAGCGGAGACAGGACTGACGGGGGAAATCAACCTCGTCCGCAGCAGAAGCAGCCAGGATCCTCTGTGCCACAGCCCGGTGAGACCCGTCCTTTAACTCGTCTCCAGAATGGTATTCGCAAGGAGAAAATTTATACCGATGGCACTGTTAGATATAGTTTCTTCACGTCTGCTGGTGAACCTCGAAATGAAGTAGAAGCACTTAGTGATAAAAACTGGAAGCAAGCTATGGAAGTAGAATGTGATGCTCTTATGAAAAATCACACATGGCACCTTGTTCCACCACAAAAGGATAGGAATATTATTGGATGCAAATGGTGTATAAGATAAAAAGGAAATCTGATGGGAGTCTTGATAGATACAAAGCAAGATTAGTAGCAAAAGGGTTTAAGCAGCATTATGGTGTAGATTATGAGGATACTTTTAGTCCTGTAGTTAAAGCCACTACCATAAGGATCATTTTATCTGTTGCTATATCTTGTGGATGGAGTCTTCACCAGTTGGACGTCCAAAATGCTTTCCTTCATGGATTGTTAGAAGAAGAAGTATATATGCAGCAACCTCCTGGTTTTGAAGATCCAACCAAACCCAATTTTGTTTGCAAGCTTGATAAAGCTCTATATGGGTTAAAGCTGGCTCCGAGGGCATGGTACTCAAGGTTAAGCACAAAGCTAATTAATCTTGGGATTCAAGCTTCAAAGGCAGATTCTTCACTGTTTTTCTATAACAAAGGTGGAATTACTATATTTGTGCTTGTGTATGTAGATGATATCATTGTAGCAAGTTCATTGGAAAAGGCTACAGTGGCACTACTACAAGATTTAAAGGGAGAGTTTGCACTCAAGGACTTAGGTGAGCTGCATTACTTTTTGGGAATTGAGGTGAACAAAGTGCAAAATGGTATTGTTCTATCTCAAGAGAAATATGCCTCTGATCTACTAAAGTGAGTTGGTATGTCAGACTGTAAGCCTGTAGCTACACCATTGTCCACTAGTGAAAAACTATCTTTATATGAAGGAACTCTGTTAGGACCTGAAGATGCAACTAAGTATAGAAGCATTGTTGGTGCATTACAATATTTAACCTTAACTAGGCCAGACATTGCATTTTCTGTCAACAAGGTTTGCCAATTTCTTCATGCACCAACTACTATACATCTGGCAGCAGTCAAGAGAATTTTAAGGTATATCAAGCAATGCACTCGGTTAGGTCTGAAAATTCAGAAATCTCAGTCCACTCTTGTTAGTGCCTTCTCTGATGCAGATTGGGCAGGAAGTGTTGATGACACGAGATCCACTGGAGGGTTTGCCATTTTCTTTGGCTCGAATCTGGTGTCTTGGAGCGCTAAGAAGTAGCCTACGGTCTCCAGGTCTAGCACGGAGTCAGAATACAAGGCGGTTGCCAACACAACTGCTGAAATTATTTGGATACAAGCTCTGTTATATGAAATTGGAATTCAGAGTCCTAAAGTTGCAAGACTATGGTGCGACAACATTGGGGCCAAGTACTTATCTGCTAATCCTGTGTTTCATGGTAGAACTAAGCACGTGGAAGTTGATTATCATTTTGTAAGAGAAAGAGTGACACAGAAATTGCTTGACATCGAGTATATTCCAACCGGTGATCAAATTGCTGATGGGTTCACGAAACCTTTGTCAGTTCGACTGCTAGAGAATTTCAAGGCCAATCTTAACCTCAAGAGGTTATGATTGAGGGAGGCTGTGAAATGATAAGCACTGTCAAGGTTACTTAGCGTAGGCTTGAAGAATAAGTTGTGATATCAACAGACGTGAGAAGTTCGGCCAGGGGTTGCATATCTGTTTTATATTAGTTAGAGATAGAGTTAGTTGTAATCTTCTGTTGTACCGCAACTCCTGGCTAGATCTCCGCGATCTGGTGTGTAATCTCGGCCTATGTAAAGAGCCACGCGAGGGGCTGTTCCTCGCACAATTAACACGCAACCGTCGCACCTCAACAGAGCGACGTTAAACCCATCTGCGCCTCTGTTTTCACAGGTATATCTCTCAACACACGGCATTTCGCAGGCTTTGCCTCTCCCTGGGAGAAAACTTCATGGCGGTGGGTGACGTCATGGCTTCCTTGTCCCTCCTCCTGGGAGAAAACGAAGAGGATGATTATGGATGTGCGTAGGTAGATGATCGATCTGGTGCTTGATCCTGGCATGGACCTGCTTAATTAGTGCTCGTGACTCGTGAGGTAGTGGTGGACCTGGTGGTGATTTTATACATGGTGTATCATCGACCCGCATGTAGTTTGACTAGAATACATACTGCTTCTATACTCTAATTATTTACGTCTGTATGCAATGCTTTTTTTTTTTTTTTTGCGAGGAGTGTGTATGCAATGTTGCAGTTAGCATGCTGTTGACTGAGATGTGTTAACTATGTATAGGTAGTCTATGGTGCATGTATGTGTAGGTAGTCTATGGTGCATGTATGTGACCTTAACTATGTATGATCATCGGTTATTAAATCCTGCTTTGATCCTGATCAAATTGATCGTAATCTATATATGTTTGCATGCATGGCTCCTATGTTTCTCTGAGATTTTTGAAGCCATGGCGTTTCTTCTGGCATTAACAACTCTAAGGTGCTTAACAGTTCTATGGTGCTTAATTAGAACCGTCCCCAGTGGATTGACTTGTATTGTATGTAAGCAAACGGTGCAACCAACTGACCAAGTGCCCGGCCGGAGCAAGAAGAACCAGCCCTGGACTGGAGGCTGCGCAACAAAAGCAAGCTGCTGAGCCTTTTTCTTTCCATGAGATGATGGCAGGGATCTTATCCATGGTTTGCTTTGCTCACTTTCACTGACCGCTGACCCAATAAGTGTTTTTTTTCTTTTTTTGAGGAAACTACGGTTGGGCAAGAAGCCCCATCTGAATTTTTCTCATTGATATAAAGAGTTTTTCTGACCCAGTAAGTGTTAAACCGGCTGGGAGCTTTCTGTCGATGACTTTTGGCACAACCGCGCGCTCGTGACCCAAATGTGGGCATTACGCGCGCTCTTCCATTAATTGTACTTAATCACCCTCCCATTGTTCGAAAACTGACCACCGAAATGGAACCGCACCGACAGTCCACTTAAACAAATTGAAAACTAATCCCCATGCTTATAAACTTCATGGCTCTATCGGCCTCAAGCTCAACAACATTTTCGGCCTGAATCCCGTACTTAGCCATTCTCTACTCTTGTTTCGATAGCCTATTCTCTAGTTGAAGCTACGCTTGTTTTTACATCAGGACAATGTAGAATACGAAACAAACTATTCATGGTTTGACGAATTAATGTTATGTGTAACACACTTTGCATGCTGTGTGGAAACTTGATGGATCGGTCTCCAATTTATCTGTGTAACACACTTTGCATGCGTCCTGTGTGGAACGTAAACTCATCAAGATTCAGTAAAACCCTTCTCTTTAAACCATTGGCTATACACTTTGCACACGCTCCTTTCCTTTCCGTGAGGTACAATGGCTGCCCTTTGAACCAATGGTCGCTTTACGTGTCATCGATGAACTCGCACATGACTCTCTCACACACGGCAACACGCAAGCCTTGTGTGTAAGAGTTGAAGTTTGCCAGAAATGGTAAGTGTAGATGTGTAGCTAGCTGCTGTGAGCTAAGCATTCGAATGGGTGCTTGCTTGCTTGGGATGGTTTAGGAATCGAGATATACCCGTGCATCGATCAGTGACCATCGAGGTTTCTACCCGCCATGAATATCGCTCTCAAAACCACGGCATTTTGGTTCGCATTGCACCGATGTGGGGGGGCTCCTCTGTCATTCTCTTGCATGCGGGGAGGAAAGGTCAAAATGAATGTACCAGGCAGCTGCTCGGGCCTGCATGCCTGCGCGACACGTCGTGAGCGTTGGGTCCCACTCGGCATCGCTTTCTCCTTCGTCCCTCTCCCTCGCCGCTTTGCTCGGCACAGGCAGTCGGCTATTTAACAGCCCCGCCGGCCAAGGGTGATCTGTCCAAACAGTACTTGCATTGTATCTCAGCCAGGCGCCTGCCGCTAGTTCGGCTTCCCACGCTCGTTCATCAAGGCAGCAGAGAGTCAGAGATCCGTCGTCAAGGAAGGAAGCGCCTGCCGTCCCCAACGCCGGTGAGTCCCATCCCATCCATCTCGTGGTCGGTTACTCACCGTCCGGCCATATGCATGCACGCATGCATCTTAATGTAGATCTCATCAAAAGTCCCAATTGATGTTGTGCCTCCTCCGTTTCGTTCAAAGTTTTATACTATGTCGTAGCTCGAGTTTAGCAATATGAGAGATCGAGTTCAAAGTTAAAGCGTTGCACACTTGCACGTTAATAATTAGCGCCTGCCGTTCCGACGCCGGTGAGTCCGATCCCTCTCGTGGTCGGTTCCCCACCGGCCGGCCGCCCCGCCCCATGCATCTTAATGTACATCAAAAGTCCGTTTCGATCAAAGTTTTATATACTAGCTAGCTCGAGTTTAGTAATACGAGAGAGTTCATAGTTAAAGCGTTGCATTTTGAATTTGGATGCTTAATTTCGAGTAGAGTTTAGGCACTTTGATGTCTTTATGATCAGGTTTGCACGAGTTAGTACGTGTTTGCTTTTCCAAATGTGGGTTTTAATTTGAAAGCCGTCTTGTTATTCTGTGCTGATTGCTGAAACATGGATCCTTAATTTTCTTTTGCGACGTACGTAAATTGGAATATCTCACGGTGGTGCGTTGTTGTTCATCTCGACCCTAGCTAGCAGCAGTCCAGCTTTGGATCCATGGACGGCATGATGATGTCGACGGCTCCGTCGCCGGCGGTGTCCGTGCCCGTGGAGAGGGTTCCTTCTCCGTGGCGGTGGCCGTCCGCCCTGGCGATCAATACGTGTTCGCTCGTCGCCGCCTTCTCCATCGGCGCCATGGCGTTCACCTACGTACTCAAGGACCACTCCCCGAACAGCTTGGTAACTGACTCCTCCTCCTCCTTCCTTGAGCATATACTGCATCGATCGTTTGAATGTTTTGGCATGCTGAATTGCTGATGGAGGCTGGAACAACCGTACGTGTCGATCCAGGAAAGCTTCTTCATGGAAGCTGCTCTGTGGTTCTCCGCGCCCCATGCCGCCGCCGCGGTGCTGGCGCTGCTCGCGCGCCGCCCGGAGCGCGAGGTGGTCCTGGGCCTCGCCGCGATGCTGTTCGCCGGCCTCAGCCACTGCATGCTCGCCGGCTTCATCGTCGTCGCCACCATCGTCGCCCACCCGCGGAGCGCCATCACCATAATCTTCGGCGTCCTCGACGTGTTGGGCCTGGCGGTGCTCGACGTGGTCGGGTTCCTGTCCCTCTTCCTGGGAGATAAAGAGGAGGCGGAGGATATTGAAGCCTGTGCGTAGGTACACATCTGGTGCTCGATACTGGCATGGACATGCTTTCTCATAAGGTATCTATGGTGTATGATCGACATGTATAGAGAAATCGACTAGTACACGCACTGCTAACTAATCTAACTATTTATGTGTGTGTATATATGCAATATTGAGATTAGCACTCTGTGGACTGAGATATATATATTGACAAGCTACA
The DNA here is from genome assembly GCA_007726485.1 of Eragrostis curvula. Lineage (NCBI taxonomy): Eukaryota > Viridiplantae > Streptophyta > Magnoliopsida > Poales > Poaceae > Eragrostis > Eragrostis curvula. The sequence continues at coordinate 23,364 of RWGY01000421.1, forward strand.
TGTATATGTGTACATATATAGTCTATGGTGCAGGCATGTAAAATGGAACCTTTAACTATGTATGAAATATATATATATATGATCAGTTATGTAATCCGGCTTTGATCTTGGTGGAATTTAGGTTATGATATGTTTGCAGGCATGGCTGCTATGTTTCTCAGAGATTTTTGACATCATTTTGGTATTAACAACTCTACGGTGATTAGTATGGTCCCCAGCTGATTGACTTGTATGTAAGCAAAAACGGTGCAAACAACTGACCTAGTGCGCGGTTCAGGAACAACCAGCCCAGGAGCCTGCACAACAAAAGCAAGCTGAGCCTTTTTCTTTCCTTTTAGATGATGCCAAGGAATCTTATTCATCGTTTGCTTTGCTCACTTTTCACTGACCCACTGAAAGCAAAGCTGAACGACGGGCTGGGAGCTTTCAGTCAAAGTTCTATTGGCCCAAGCGTTCGCATGACCCAATAAGGGTTTAACCATCCAAGCCCATTCGAGGAATTGTGGGGAGGAGGCCCGTTTAATTTGTAGTCCAGCCCCGGCCCAATTCAACCACGCTCTGTCTGCTACCCTGCTATCCTACTGTCCACTGTAACACACTCTAATCACCGCGTCAGTTCCTTCTGAACAGAAAAATTACTTACCAAAGTACCGGCCTTCGGTTACAAAAAATAACCGGTGCTACTGACAAAATGAGCAACAGGAAGAATCCAGTACCAATCTCTCAGTTCTCACCAGTCACCACACATTATCCTTCTCTAGTCACCTGCTGGCAGCGACACCGGGCGCCCAGCATTCGCCATGTGTGAGCACACAAAGAAGAAGCTGAATTTGATGTCCCAGATGAGGTAGCTGGCCAGGCCGAAGAAGTCCAAAGAGCAAGGAAAAACGCAAGTGGAGCTGACACCGTAAATTACGAACGAAACGTCGGAGAAAAACGAAAGGCTGGGTGCGCGGCGGCCGGCTACCTCCCAAAGTGGAGCCGGAACCGCCGGTTGCGCCCGCCAGCCGCGGCAGTTTGTAGGATTCTTACCAACTCTACGCGACGCGTAGCGGTAGCGCCTCCGCCGCGGGGCCCAAAGCGCGCCCTGATTTTAACTAATCAGGCCACTCTTTTGTGGCGCCGTTTGATAAACAAGACTAAAGCCAAGCAGAAAAGATGATTGCTCTTGTACGAGTAAAATCAGCTCCCTCTCTTTTCTCAAAAAGGAGATCGTTAATTTTGTCAAAAAGTGGATCGGTGATTTTGTTCGTTGGTTTTAGTGCTAAGTTTGGATTATTTTAACAGGCCTAAGATGTCAAAGCTGCTGAAATTGATGCTTAAATTTTGGGGACAGCGGCATTGAAAGAAAAGGGCCAAACTTAGCACCACTACTTGAACTAGGAACATTTTTTATCTGCCGCGGAACGTGTAAAGAACGCACATTCTCTAGCTTGCTTCTGAAATCTGGACGAAAATGTTAGCGTCCCGGCCCCATGACTCGATCCATATGCACAGTCTGAAAAACCCGGCACAAATTTGACGAACAACAAAGATTGATCAGTACTAACTTTTTTTTCCCGCTAAAAACAATATGTACAGGTTCACTTGAACATCCTGATGAGCTTGAGCTATCAGAATCTAATTTAACCAACAAAAGAACCAAGAGCACATGCTTTTCTCTTCTAATAAACCGACCAAAAAATTTTTGGAGCGCTCGACGGAACGCGTCACGAGCTCTCGATGCCGGCGGCGGGCCGGAGCATGTCGTACTTGGCCCATACGGCGTCGATCGGGCAGGGCCGCCCCGCGTCGAGCCGGTCCCAGGGCTTCCCCTTGCCGCTCCAGTGCATCAGGCTGACGGCGCCGGCGTGCAGGCCGCGGCAGAGCCCGCGGTAGTTGTCCCCGCCGAGGCCGTGCTGGTTCCAGCGGTGGTCGACGGCGGCGATGCGTCCGGCGAAGACGAGCAGGAACGGCGGCAGCGAGCCCAGCTCGTAGATGCGCACCCGCTTCTGCAGCTCCATCCATTCCTCGATCTGGGCCGTGTACCCGGCCCGCCGCCACCGCGCCAGGTCAAGCACCATGACGCCCGTGTTGAAGTAGCAGGCCTTACGGTTCGCGAACGCCGACGACAGCGCCGGCGACGCCCAGAACCCCGGCGTGAAGTAGGCGGTGAAGTTGGCGCCGCAGTACTCGGGCGCCGCCACGGCGGTCTCCGAAGGAAGCGGGGTGGCGGCGAGGGCGGCGATGTCGTCGGTGAGCACGACGTCGGAGTCGAGGTAGACGACGCGGCGCACGCAGGTGGGCAGCGTGGACGCCAGGTAGGACCGCGCGTAGTTGAGGGGGCGGTCCAGCGCGCCGCGGATGGAGGTGGAGATGAGCCCCGCCACCCGCGCCTCGTCCGCGAACGGGTACACCCGGAACGCCAGCGACGGGAACGACGCGCGGACCGTGTCGCGCAGCTCGGCCGCCGTCGAAGAAGACGAGGAGGCGGAGGCGATGAAGTGGAAGTAGATGGACTCCGGGCAGGAGGCGTGGCGCAGGACGGAGAGCACGGCGGCCATGGTGCCGCGCAGGTACGACGCGTCCAGGGTCATGGCCACGTGCACCGCCGCGTGCGGCGAGCACGCCGCGTCGGCGTCGGATGCCGGGAGCGGCGGGGGGCACTGCGCCGCCGCCGAGTTGGCGAAGTGCGGCGCCTCGCGGTACCTCGGCAAGGCCGCGGCGAACGCGCCCGCGGCGGCGCAGAGGACTATCAAGACGAGCAGGGGAGCGCGCGGCATCTTGGCGAAGAAGTGTTTCTGCTGTGTTCGTTGTTGCGGGGGGCTGTGACTACCCTGTGTGAGCGCGCGCAGGTGGGGTGCTTAAATACGGGTGCTGAATTAGAACGCGTGTGGCGGTGTGTCAAACTTCGGTCAAAAGGCTTGCGCCGTTGCGCGGTTACGACTGAGGACTGAGGAAAGCGTGTGCGTCACCGCGCGTGAAGTCGATTTGAACGTGTCTAAGGGGAAACCAATGTGATGTGATTAACTCGTGGTTAAATATTCGCTTAGTAATAACCTTTTTCGTCACTTACAGCTGCTTTGCGTGTGACAGCGAGGTTCTTACAAGGGAATTTTGTTGTTAATCAGTGGCAAGTGCTTTTTACTTGTGTCTCACATGGGTTTTGTGTTTGGGTGATGTTACTAGGTATTATTAGGGTGGGCAATTTGCTTTATTAGTGGGAGATTAAAGAGAGATTGTACAAGGCAAAAGAGGATAATGCTAATTGCGTTCTTTGGATGATGAAAATTGGTGCGCTATCAGTGTGACTGTGCGTGTCACAGTCAGTTCTTTTTGGATAGCTTTTACAAAATAGCGAAACTCAATCTAAAAAAATAGAAGTTACAAAAATAGCCAAACTCAATTAAAGTTGGCAATGTGTTGTACCTTGAAGCCATTGAACCGAATTCACTCGCCCAAAAGAACTCTGAATACTCCCAACATTCCGCCGTTCACCGCCGATCTTTTCTGAACTTGAAGTGTAACATGCATCATGCACCCATGTGGCTGCCACTCCGCGGGAACTGCTCACCGGATTTGAGGCGTGTGTGAAGCTCAGTGACCCTGTCGTCGTATACAGCTGAAAATCAAACCGAATATATAAATGGGGATTTTCTGTTCCTCCGGGAAATTACGAGAAAAAAAATAAATGGCTTCTTTGCTTTGTCGGTGAGGCAGAGATGACTGTCCTGTCAATGACTCCAAGTGCTATGCATGAGGAGCAGGATCCACTGGAAGAGACGTGACACGTGGTGGCATGGTGCCCGGTCAGGCATCTGGTTCAGTGGACTTGGCACCTGTGTCAGCGCGTCGCGCGTGCTTGGCAGGCGTGCAGCGACGGGCGAGCACCTCAGCAAGACGAGTTGAGCTGCGACCTCAAAATTAGCCTATAAGAGCAACTCCAGGAGGAGACTCTAAATGAAAGCCCCTATTTCGGTTTTACAGGCCGGCTTGGAAAAAATAAGGGCTAAAAAACTTGCATCAACTCCAGCAGTTGTGACCCAAAGACCCTATTTTGAGTGGGACCCACTTGTCAGAGTTAAAAAAACAATCAATCGTCCTCCTCCGCCCTGCTCCGCCCAACGCCGCGCCGCCGCCGTGCGCCCGCCACGAGGACACCGCGAGGACCCTGCTCTGCTCTGCCCTGCTCCGGCGCCGCCACGCCCTGTTCCGGTGCCGCCACGCCCTGTTCCGGCACCCGCCCACCGCCGCGACGGCGTCTGCTGGCCTCCGCGACGCCGCCCGATTCCTCTGCCTGCGGCGAAGCGGCCCGCCGCGACGCCACCAGCCCGCTGCGACGCCGCCCTGTCCGTGGTCAACGCCGCCATCCTGCTCTGACTCTACTGGAACCAGCTCAACGGCGGCAAGCCCGCCGCCGAGGAGGTCGACGGCGACAGCTCTACTGGAGGAGGACGTCACGTCGCACCGATTCAGAGCATTTTCAAGGTTTCATTTTTTCCCCTCATCCAATTCCTCTCTTGCGATGAATGCTCTTGATGGAAATGAGATGGAAATGCTCGATTCCAACCACTGGCACTTCAACCAGATTTGAACATGGTGTCTGCATCGTGCAATGGTAAAATCACCAAAGACGAATTTGAAACCAGATGTAATTCCATCGTGCAATTCCATGGTGCAACCAGATGGAATGTGAATCAGATGGAATTCCTCTCTTGGATGATTTTTTTCCTCATCCAATTCCTCTCTTGCGAAGAATGTGAAACTCTGGACTGTCTGCATCATAGGAAGTACTGGCTGCATGTGATGTTCTATTTAGGGATCAGTCAGTCATGTCTTATGTGATATTGCCAAAGCAAGTCTACATGGTTCTATTTGCCTGTTTTACCTTGGATTGGTAGCATGTGACATCTGTTTTGGGCATTTTACATACCATGATTTATTTACCTGACAATCTGTTCTCTTCTAATACAGGTACCACTTGATACCGGCAGATGTCAAGTCCTGAAAGTAGCGATCATCCACTTTGGGATGAAGAGGAAGAGGACGATTCCGGTGTTGACGACATCTTGATCCTTGCCTGTCTCCATGAGGGCTCGAGGAGAAGGAAGCGCAAGAAGAAGTTTCGTGGATCACTGCCCGGGCGCCACAACGTGCCACGGGATATTCTGGGTGGTCACGATCGTATATATCGGGACTACTTCGCCGACCAATGTGTATACAGTGAGAAGCACTTCCGAAGCAGATTTCGGATGTCCAGGTCTCTCTTTCTGCAGATTGTGAGCAAGGTGGAAGCTCATGACGACTACTTCCGTCAGAAGCCGAATGCAGCTGGAGTTCTTGGTGCCTCTCCTATTCAGAAGGTCGTTGCTGCTGTTCGGATGCTTGCCTACGGCATGTCGGGCTGATTCATTGGATGACTACGTGAGGATGCGAGAGAGCACCATCATTGAGTGCCTGAATCATTTTGTACAAGCAGTCGTCGAAGTCTTTGGTGAAGAATACTTGAGGGCCCTCAATGCCCAAGACACAGCCAGGTTGATGGCAGTGAACAGTGCAAGAGGCTTCCCAGGAATGCTTGGTTCTATTGATTGCATGCACTGGAAATGGGATAAATGCCCAACAGCTTGGAGAGGTGCATACACAGGGCATAAGAATGGGCCTACCATGATCCTTGAGGCCGTGGCGTCTAAAGATTTATGGATCTGGCATTCTTTCTTCGGCCTTCCGGGTTCTCTGAATGACGTCAATATCTTGCGCCGGTCTCCATTGTTTCAGAGTCTGACTTGTGGGACTGCACCTCAAGTGGAATACATGGTGAATGGAAACAAATACACCATGGGGTACTATCTGGCCAACGGGATATATCCAGCTTGAGCAATGTTCGTCAAAGCTTTCAGTAGTCCACAGGGCAACAAGAAAATCAACTTCACAGGAGCACAAGAATCGGCAAGGAAGGATGTTGAAAGAGCGTTCGGGGTGCTCCAGGCTCGTTTTGCTATGGTGCGGGGTCCTGCAAGATTGTGGAGTAAAGAACAACTTTGGTACATAATGCAGGTATGTGTACTGTTGCATAATATGATAATTGAGGATGAGCGAGAAGTTGATGAGGATTTCAACTATCACCAAGAGAGCAATGGTATTCCGGTGTTGAAACCACAGGACTACCAACACCGTGATCCATTCGTGCTGAAGAACTTCCTGAAGATACACCAGCAGATTGAGGATAAGTCGTCACATGAGCGACTACGTGATGACCTTGTGGAGCACTTATGGGCAATCCACAACTCTAGTTAGTTGTCTATTCTCTTGAAATAAAAGTGATGATGTATCCTTGTATGTGCTACTGAATATTCAATCGCCATGTAATATTTAAATATCATTGATGTATCAAATAAGATAGTCAATGGACACTTGCTGAATTTTCAGTTTACATAAATATTTTCAGTTTACATAAACATCTCACACGGAGCTAGCAGCTCCACTCTCACTAACACTACCACTCTCGCCAAGACTGGCCCTGAGCGCTGCCATTCGTGCAATTTTAGCTCTCCTAGCCATGACATATGCCTTACTATGTTCATCCAACTTGCTCACATCACAGAACATGATCTTCTCTTCTTGCTTCCACTGCAAGCGACGCTCCTCGAGCTCCATCTTACGTTGCTTCTCTCATCGCCTTCACCTCTTTTGAGCTTCTCTTTACTTTGCTTTCTACCCATAAGTTGAGGTTTCTTGGAAGAGCTTTCTTGAGCCTGCACTCCTTCGTCACCTTCACTTCCTGCTGGTAAGTTGAGGTTCAGATTTGATGACCTCTTGTTCTTGGATTTGTTGTGGCCAGGTAGTGTTGAAAACTTCTCAGTATGTCGAACTATGAGCCAACAATCTATGAATGGGCACCGCTTTCCTTTGTTTTTGGTTCCATAGAGCTTTTGTGCTTGAAGCAACTGCAACAAAGATCAAGAGCATGATTAGATACATAGCAATGATGAGACATGAACCAAGTAAGAGGATTAGTGTCAGTATACGTACACGCTCTTGGTATGGTACACCGCTTGGATGACAGCGCTCAATTTCTTCAAAGTATCCATGGAACCTCATGCACTCCTTTAATATGGTTTGGTATCGATGTTCGATAGAGTTTGCTGACCTATCTGACTCAAAGTTCTTGTTCTTATGAAAATCTTGAGCTATCCTTTCCCAATATGTTGTTCCAGGCTGGTCAATCCCCACGACAGCGTCAATGCTGATGTTTATCCAAGATTTGCATACTTGGATGTCTTCTTCGAGGCTATAGTTGCTTCCTCGCTTCGGTGGACGTTTGCTTGGAGTTGCATCCTCTTGCATGAGAATTTGCAGATCAGCATCCTTATCTTGGGTCAAAAGGTTCATGAAAGGTTGCGACGAAGAAGGCCTTGGATCCTACAATGCATGAAAGAATGCAAAGTTAGAGATATTTGCACAGATCAGGTACATAGCAATAGCAAAATATGGTCTGTTTACTGAACAAAAATACACTTCTCAGATTGAGAATTTCAGTGTCACAAGCCACAACACGAATTTCAGCACAGAAAATGCTGGTAAATTTCAGACTTAAGAAAAGTTGCAGACTTAAGAAAAGTTGTAGACAAAATACAGGACATGATTACAGGAGATACACTGAAAAGTTTCAGACAGCATACAGAACTGGCCATGGAGATACATTGAAAAGTTTCAGACAGCCCAGTTTTGTTTAGTCACAGCTTGCAGAAACTAAAAGTTTAAACTGCAAGCTGCTGGCCAAAATAGTTTCAGTTTCAGAGAATGTAAAGGTGAGCACATTTGCATCTTCACCATCTGTACTAAGTACTTAACCATGTGAACTGCATATTGTCTCAGAATTAACCATGAACAATTTGCATCACACAATATTCAATGAGAGAATACAGAGAACAATATGAACCGCATATTGTCTCAGAATTAACCATGAACTGATCACAAATATCATACAATGTGAACTGCATAGTGATCACAAATATCATACAATGTGAACTGCATAGTGACTGAATATCATACAGTTTCTTTTCAGAAACCGAGGATCACAAATACTGATCACAATTACTGGTCACAAGTAGTACAGAAAAAGAAGACCATGTTAAATTTCAGAAATACATAGACTGACCATCAGCCGTAAAAACCTGCTATAATCTCATTGCCGTCATGATTTCAAATTTCAGAAATGCATAGACTGACCATGACCATATTTGACGCAACATATGTACACAAAGATCCAAATATTTGAAACTATTACTTTCAGAGAATATACATGCTTGTCTGACAAGGTTCAACAATCACACGCACAAGCACGATTAATTTTTCTAAACTCTGAAACAGGACAGAATAACTGAACTTTGAAGTGAACATTTGGAGCAATCGAGGCAGGGTCTTGGTCATGCTCAAGCACGAACTGAAGATGAGCATATAGAAGCATGTAATCGACTATGTGTCACAATTGACATGTTCTCATGATCCATGGGTGAACTGTTACCTCAGCGGGGCTGTCGAGGGTCCAATCAAAGATTGGTGACCGGGTGGGGCTGAATTCACCATCGACGTAGCAGGACGTGTCAGGGTCGATGTTGACGAGGTGATGAGGCAGGCCGCCGCCGGGGGAAGGAGCTTCTTGGCGACGTGGTAGCTCACCGCATTGAGGAAGTGTTGTCGGCCGGGGAGGAGGTGCTCTGGACCTGGTTGCAGCTGGAACGACGTGAGCCCACTTCTTGTTCACCGATAAAGCCACGGACGACCGAGGACGTACAGCGCCGCCGGAGCTGGAGCGGGGCGTCGGCGCGGAGATGAGGAAGGTCGACGAGCGGGGCACCGGCGCGGAGATGAGGAACGGCGCCTGCGTGTCATCCATGCCGTTGATCCGGAGCCGGCAGTCTTCTTCGCGCCGGTAGACGGCGCCGGCAGCCCTTGTCGCGGCAGTAGGCGGCGGCGGCGGCAGTCCACCTCTCGCGGCCGGAGTCCGATCCTCCATTCGAGAGGACCGAGGGCGGGCGAGGGAGAGAGGCGGGGCGCGGCGTGGGGAGATGCAGCGCGCGGCGAGGCGTGGCCGGGCGCGGGCAGCCCGCCGCGTCGACGGCGCCCGGCGAGATGGCGGCGGTGGCGTGCGGGAGGAGGAAGGAGAAGAGAGGAAAAAAGGAAGGAAAAAAAAAGAAAATGAAAAGAAATGAGGTGGGGCCCACGGATGAGGGGGGAGATTGGAGGACCCTGGGAATGAGGGCTTGGAGGTGGAATTTGAGTGGGCATGCAAAATGAGGGCTCAAGTAGGGTCCCTGCTGGAGTTTGTTTTTTTACCCAAGACCCTAAAAAATGGAGTAGGGTCCCAAGTAGGGGCTTTGCTGGAGTTGCTCTAAGAGCATCTCCAGCAAGGACAATACTTGAATTTCTACTCTATTATTTAAGGTTTTGAGTCAAAATATCATCTCTAGCAGGGACCTTACTTGGTCTCTCATTTTGCATGCCCTCTCAAATTTCATCTCCAAACCTTCATTCTTAGGGTCCTCCAATCCTCCTTCTCATTTGTAGGTCCCATCATTTTTTTTCACAAAATAGTTGAAACCAAATTTTGAGCCCTACATGCTGGCTTGAAAAATAAAAATAAAGGTCTTATTTTGAGGTCCATTGCTGAAGATGCTCTAAAAGTACCATTATGAAATGGTCAACTCCAAAGCATTTATTCTTCCTCATTGTGACAGAGTTAAGTCAGAATTTAACATGGTTAATTGGTCGGTTACTAGTGGCATGAATTGGACTGGTACTTGGTGAGGTCAAATGGTTGGTTTTGGCGCTTAATTAGATATTACTAGTGGTTGATTACTTGATTATGATGGTCATTTCAGTTGTTTTTGCAGGCTGAGGTGAGATACTGACTGTGACTGACTCGGTCCTGGAGATTCCTGTGTTATAAGAGGGGCATTTGTGTGAGTTGATTAGTTCATGCAAACGCATCCTCATTCTTGAATATATTGTGTTTTAGTGTTGACCCGTCCTTTTTCCTTGACGTGTATCGGGAGGAAGACGACATGGTATCAACGCGAAACGGCTTTGAGACGTGACAGGAGCTCGGTAAATTCGCAAATGAGGGGTCGCTCATATGAGGAGCTTATCTCAGCTGCACATCAATCGGGACCCTCGTCGAGTAGCTGAAGCAGAGCTGCAAAAAAAAAAAAAAAAAAAATAGCTTCCTATTTTGTCGGTAGACAAGGGGAGTGCATTTTCATGAGCAGTTCATCAGGTCCGGTGGGTGCCCCGACACGTGCCAGCATATTACCCCAGTTACCAAAGGCATCTATGTCAGTGTTTAGCGCACGCTTGAGATGCTACAGCATGTGTGTAGAGCGCCGAGCAAAAGCGCCGCGTTCTGGAAGCAAGACTAACGCCAAGTTCCGCACACGAGACGAATGGAGCGGCGATCTCAAAACCAGCAAAGCTTCGGATCGTGGACGGCTCCTCGCGGCCGCATTTTCAATGCTAGTGCGCCACCCCAAACTTCATCAGTAGTACTACATTCAAATTGCAAATTTGCAAGCCAAATCAATAGCGAATGCCAGCATGCACATTCTATTCGGAGCGGTATCTGTTGTAGCCTTCCATGATCTTTGATAAGGTTTTGGTGTAAGTTGAAGTAGTAGCAAACAGTTGACATCCTTGACTCCGATTCAAATTGCAAATTTTCAATGCGTGCAGCATCGGGTAACACTGCTTAAACTGATTCGGAAAGAAGCACCGACACAATGCAGCATAGCTGGAAGGGACGAGACGAAGAGAGAGACTGCACACACGAGCATATTTTGATTGTGAAGCTGGAGAGGAAGCAGCTCCCTAGGGAATGCAACAGAAGTATAGATCTCGCGGAAAAGATGCTCGAGGATACAAAAAAACAGGGCAAGATACTGTATATAACTAGATGCGTCAAACACAAGCAAGCAAAGCACAGCAGCATTTTCACGTGCAGGACCTGCATGTATGGAGTACTACAGGGTCAATGCAATCTCCAGCTGGACCGAGTCAATACAATACTACCTACCACTAGTATCTCTGTTGATTCTCCAAGTAAAATTTTAAATTGCAAGTAACGAAAAATGAATTCAAGATCTCTCCTGATTAACAGTAAAGAAAGGGGGTGAAAGAATCTGCGGTTGCTGAAAACTATGGCCGATCCGAGAACCTAGCATGGACTCTATCGAGGTGTCGCGGTGTTCGAGCATCACGTCTCCAGAAAGAAGTACAACTCAAAGTGTGCGTGCAGCCAAAGAATAGACCTTGGCAGCACCTGATCCGGTATTCATGGTCACGGCATTCGATTTGTTCTTCTTTTGAAATTTCTCAACTCAGTAAGAGCAAGCACAATAGTTGTCTTACCGACAACCTATATCAGAAAAAGTGTGTGCAGAGGAGAGAGAAACAGAGAAAAGTTGGGTGCTTGTAGCTTGCAGACGCGACGGTCGCGTGCTCAGTTTCCTGCTGCTGCCTGTGGGCCCGCCATCATTTCTTGCTGTGCAACGATCGTCGCATTATTGGGCAGCTCGTCGCGTGTGTAGGCTGGTGGCTTGTCGGTGAGACAAGTCATTGGGCTTGCTCTAAGATAAGTTGTTTACCTCATCACAACTCACAAAGTACAGTACTACTATTTTTATTTCAAGTTTGCTTTCTCAGGATTTATGGAAAACCATACATTTTCACCGAGGGAAGAATTTCTCGCAAAATACAACCCCCCCCCCCCCCCCCCCCCCCCCCCAGCCTGTTCTTCCTGGTCATGTTACAAAATACGAAAAACAACTGCAAAAGGTATAAATAGCAAGAGTTTGCATCAAACAAAGCCCAGATTTTGCAATCCCTGGCACAATGCAAGCAGGGGAATTTTTGTTTGACGCTCGTACTTGCGCCACAGCATGCCATTGTCAACTTTTGCCAAAATTGATCACACTTAATCTTCAGTTATTTGTAGTGTCAAAATGCTCCGTTTGTTAGTACAGCTCTATTTTATTTGGTTCGCAAGTTAAAATTTGGAGCCACCGTCATTAGTCGTGACGCGGAAGTGGCCGCGGATCGAACAGGCTACTCAGATTGCGGCCACGCAAATGTTTTGGCTTGATCCCCGTGTGCTTTGATCATTTGCTCGCGCACCAAAAAGGGCAGCGCCAAATCGCCAACGTATTCTTCTTCCTTCTTCGGTCCGTGGCTTGCCAAACTTATGGATGATGCATCCTTGCTCGCGTGTCATCGGTCGCAATCCCGCAGCTTGTCCCCCACGTCTGTCACCACATTCCGGCTGTGCCAGCGAGCCAAAGCACCAATCTTTCGCCATGACTGACTGACGAAGGGCACAAGTCCAACTCGAACATGACTTTGACAAGCTGCGCAGTCAGACGGGTAAACTGGCTGCCGATTTTTAGGCCACGGTTAGGTACAAACCCTAAGTTGAGCACACGAAATGCTACTGCAATTCTAGAAGTAACACGAGACGCACAAGAAAACGACCGCTGAATTCCGGAGGCGTCGTCATTGATCGGCGTCACAGGGTTACAGCTAGCGCTGTGGACTGAGACCAAGGCACCAAAAACACCACTCGGAGCTAGTATTTCCAGCATCGCAGTTGAAACTGGTACGTTCATAGGCCGCTAAATTGACCTGAAAGGCTGTCAAACTAATTATTAAGCCATAGACGATCAACAATTTCAGCGAGCTGACTGTTTCTAAGAGAGTCGAAGACCGACAGGGCGGGCCATCGTGTTCCAGAGGCATCTGGTATTGCAGCACCTGTGCAGCCGCGTCAACAGTTTTACGGCCGTAGTATAGTCTATGACCGTGGACTAATAAGCAAGCATTGCAGGTACGTACGTACTCTCTCCGTTTTTAAATTGTTGTCGCCATTGACTTTTTTATTTACGTTTGACCGTTCATCTTATTCAAAATAGTTGTTCGAATATGCAAAATTATAAGTTAGGTTCAAACTTACTTTGAAGATAAAACAAATCATCACAAAATATATGATATTTTTAAAACTTTTTTGAATAAGACGAATGATCAAAGATAGCAAAAACAGTCAATAGCGACAACAATTTAAAAACGGAGAGAGTACTGGTCAGCTGGCAGAAGCGGTGGCGGCTCCACTAATCATTTGCCCACCCCACTTCCGGTACTAACGCACAGAAAAGCAAGTACTCCTTGCCATTCGCATGTCCATGAAGCTTCCGTCCCGTTGCTTTCGCGCCGCACGCAAGTTGCCGCTTCGATCCCAATCCCATCCCATCCGACCCGACGCGCCGCGACGTCCTCGCCGCTTTGCTCAGACAGTTTCGCTGTCAAAAGTGCAAACACGGCGGCGATGCTGCTTTTCGAAGGAAAGCCCGGTCGATCCATCCATCCGCCACGGCGCATCCGGTCGGGTTGACCGACGGGTATGATGTTGTGGATAATGTAACCACTAGCTAAGTTGCTTTTCTTGGATTTGATCGTCGGGTAAGGTCAGCTCACGCAACTCGCAGCTTGCGTGGTTGGTTCTCAACTGAATCAGCATGATCCAAAAGGCCGCTTTGTTGCACTGTGGGTTTCAAGCCTTTGGATTGTGTTTCGTTGTCCGTCCTGTTTGGGTCTTGGACCAATTGATGTGCCACAGGTCCACTTCTTCAGTTCTTTGCACATTCGAGTGGCCAAGGGCTGGAGCACCGGGCCATTCGTGCACTGGAAGGCCAAGGATCAACTTCTCTTACTAAGTGACAACTGAGATAGGCTTGCATACAGGAACCCATTACATGCGCCTACGAACCTACTGTTTCTTGATCCAAAGTTCCTCTGCCTGAGAAGTAGCCGAGCTCCCTACCAAATCGTGAGCAGGGCACCGTGTATAAATTTTCAGAGCGTGAAGTAGCCGCAGAGTAATGTTACAACTTGCAAAAAAGCGATCCTTCTTAATTGGCACTCCATAATCTATATTTCTTATATAGATGCAACCCACTAAGTGTCATTTACTCCTATAAAGCTGAACTCTCGTGAGGCCACGTCACTCGAATTGTTTCATCTGTTAGATCACTGCCGTCAGCACATCCTGTCCATCATTTCCAACCAATGGTCTTCCTCCTGTTGTGCTCTCTCTGCCGCAATCTTCTTCCTCCTCTCCCCGCTGCCTTCTTTTCTTAGTGCCTCATAACTATCACTAATGGCTAGAGGAAGAGGCTGCTCAATTAATTGCTCTAATGGCATTAATTCTGCACCAATTACGCAGGTTACTAATCCATGCCTCACATCCCATCCCGCACAGGCTATTTACATGCTCTTTCTTGCCTCACAGTGCTTTGTCTTCCTCCTCTGATTCGCAATAACCTTGAATAGGGCAAGCAACTCAGCAGGATACCAAGCGGAATACCACCACCATACCAAATGGTTGTTCATCTCAGAAGCGTCTCAAGGCAATGTGGAGTCCGTCGCCCGTCTTATCTCAAGCCACTGATTCCATCTTACAGCCACTGAATCACATGAGGCTTGGGCTTAGAGTCGAAATCCTTCGCTTAGTTAACTTTCTCCTCCGCCTCTTGCCAAGATTGTATATTTGTATGGAGGTGCCGATCTGGCTGCAATTTGTATGCGATTCTTTTGTGGGTATGGAGGCATGGGGCTGTGCTTGCCCGGATGCTGATTGTTTTCTTTTCTCTATGCACCTGGCCTTTGGACTATTATGTAGATCAATTCTGAAATCTTCTCTGCTTTGTGTACTGACAGTACAATGGAGGTGTTTCAGTACCTTGAATTGATGCTATTGTTCTAAGCAGCCCTAACTTGCTTTAATTTGCATATGTGTGTACCACGAAGTTTCTCATGCACAGTAAGTGATCTATGCCGCCGTCGTTTTAACCTGTGCATCTTACTACTTTTATATTTTGCTCTCAAATAATGTATTGACCGCCTCATCTCACTCTGAAGCTCAACCCAGTCCCGTAATAGGGTCGGAGGATAGGCATGCACCTATTTGGATAATTTTTTATCTTTAAAAAAACTGTATTTGGTAGCAACAAAACAGTGTTTTTTAATTTACATTCCTTTTGTTTTTTTCAGAGGTACATGCTATGACTCATCCCTCTCCTGACTTGCAGCAGAGTGCGTGGAGCAATTCTTGCAGTTAATTCACCCATTTTTTAATCGTGCATGTACAGTCTGCTTGATAATTATCAATGAACTATACCAGTTCACTCATCCGCTTTTAGTTGCTTATTGAGGAATTAGCAATTCACCTCCCAAAATCACACTGCAAGGTCCGATCGTAAGATCATAAAACTATTTTTTTGGTGCATAAACATTGTAATCACTTTACAGAAAAAGAGAAGGGTGGTGGTTTGTAATTCAAATAATATATGTCAATCAAAAAAGGCTAACTACATAGTGTGTTTGTAATTCTCCAACATCACGCCAATTCTTAACCCATACTAAATATTTCCTACAAAAATTGAAACACTTTACAAATTAAAATTTTTGACTTCGTTTTCAGTAATCTCATCAAACCACATTGATGTTCCCGCAGCAACGCGCGGGGTATGTACCTAGTAGATACATACACTGCTGTCAAATATTCAATTATCATTTATATTGGCACTCCAGAGTGGGTGTCACAATCCTGCTTGGCATTGTCGACACAATCCGTTAGCCAGCCACTGCAGCTCAAAGAAGCCTCCAATCCATACCATAATGACAACGCTACGGTAAAGACCGGTAATATGATGAGTTTAACAAGCATATGAATCAAACACCAATCTACAAACATAGAATTCGGAACTACACAAAGCACATTCTCATATAATTCCTAGTGTGTTGTACAATTCCAGTCTAATACAGTGTACATAATACAGAGACAGCTAGGAACGACTTCCCAACAAATTACATGTACATCACACCACCCAAAACGCATCAATAACCTTTTCTTTTAAAAAAAATACTGCATCAGATTCCTCCTAATAACAGTATATAAAATACATGAATACCTATCCAGACCTATATATGTATATTCTATGAGAATAACTTTAATCCACATTCAGCACCAAGCAATACAAACACAACACCTGGATATTCTGGCACTTTTTGTGCCATCTGACATCACAATGCCAAGTTGTCAACAACATCAAAATGCAAGTAGACTCGCGACCACTAGAACTACAACCATTATGAGCAGGCCCTTAAGGTAGATATCTGCCTGCTGCTGTTGTCCCAGTGGGGCTTGACGGTGTATGCTATGGGCATGCCCCATATGCGCACCGTGGAACCCATGGCCATGACCAAACCCGTAGTGAAAGCCAGCAGGCTGTGCATAAGCAGCAGCATCTGGAAATCCATGGACTTGGAAGCTGAGCATAGGGAATAGGCCCCCGAAAGCAGCAGAGAACGCATAGTTGCCCCACCGTGCATTCGCCAAAGGCACCCCTGCGCCCATGAACCATGGATTCGCATTGGCGTTGGCGAAATTGTTGTTGTTGTTATTAGCATCAGCCTGAGGGGCAGGGGGAGGCCTCTGGCCAGTTGGGCGGTGAGGAATGTCAGCCTCAGGCATGTTCTTTGATCTTGGGTCAACACGGTCCTTGCCACGTCCGTACAGTGGAACAAGCTTGTCCTCTTCGACAAGGGCCTTGCATACTGGGCACTCAGGTGAGTGTGCGTGTACGTGCAGCCACCGGTAAAGGCATGGCCAGCAGAAGAGGTGACCACAAAGAGTCACTATTGGCTCTTGAGGCAGCTCAAAGCATATGTTGCACTCGAAGCTTCCCCCAGCTGCATCTCCACTGCTGCCGGTGCTTGTTGATTCACCAACATTGGCTGACATCTTGTTGGTTGTCAGATTGAACAAAGCTGTAATTGCCAAAGATAATACAATCACTGACAAGATATAACCATGTCAAAATGACCAAAAATACTGATATTAGCCAACACGCAGGAAATTGTACAACTAGTCAACTACAAAAGACATCCTGTTTATCAAGGCAGCACAATAGAAGGAACCAAAAGGGTGCATTTTTGGGAGAAGGATAAAATTCTCATGATGTCAAATCGAGCCCTACACTGACAAGTATAGCACCACAATGGCTAAATTAGTCCGAGTAAGGACTCAACATCATGATCAGAACTCCCCCAAAATCCTAATAATATTTCAGACAATGCTCCTAAATATACCTGACGATTAACAACGAAATCTCAACCCAATCAGGCATTACCCTTTTGTCCGCACAAACAAGTCATGTAAAGCATAATTACTCAGAAAAGCCTGTTAATCATTCAAAGAGGGGTAAAATCTGACTGTCACTAGTAGATTGGTTGGAAGCTTCACATAACTCTGGAATAACGATTGGCAAAAGCTAGTAATTAGTCATTCAACGAGGAGTAATTAGTCTATGACAAGATTTGTTCTTTTTAAACTAGTCTGTGACGAGATTGGAGCAGAAGCAAATCGAATTCTATCGCAACATGCCACAAATTAGGGACAGATTCCAGAATTAAATCCCAATTCCTTCCGACCGATCTCACTAAAGCGCGCCATGGATCAAACCAACAACCAAATCACACCCCAGGGTCAACCCGGCGCCCACTGAATCGCCAAGAACCCCCACCCCCCAAATCCAGCACCCAACAAAACCTAGCGCAAAATCCACCGGTCGAGTGGTGACAACGAACCCCACGGCCACGCACCAGCATCACGCATCCTAGGCCCTAAATCGCTACGGAATTCGAAGCGGAATCCGAGGAGGGGCAGCCATCATTACCTGCGTGCGGGCGGTCGATGCGAGGGGCGGAGCCGCGAGCGCGGAGACGGAGGGAGGGAGGGAGGAGGCGTCGACGCGACGCGGAAATATTCGATTCGACGGCGCGGCGACCGACGGGACGGACGGACAACAAGGCGATGGTCGCTGATGACCTGGACCCCGCGGG
This sequence comes from Eragrostis curvula, assembly GCA_007726485.1. Lineage (NCBI taxonomy): Eukaryota > Viridiplantae > Streptophyta > Magnoliopsida > Poales > Poaceae > Eragrostis > Eragrostis curvula. The sequence continues at coordinate 41,292 of RWGY01000421.1, forward strand.
TACTAGTAGGAAATTACGCGAGGCCGTGGGCCCCACCGGAAGATTCTAGATTCCGGACAGTTGCGCGGCGGGTTACGCTGCTGATTTCGTGGTAGGTGCGTTTCCTGTGAAGGGACACGGAAACGGCTTTAGCAACTGATGCAACTGCAGGGCACATATGACAGGCAGGCAGGGAAGCTTCTTGGTGCCAGTGGCAAAGCTAGCTTACAACTTTACGGTGGTGCCAGCATAGGATTTATGTTTAGATTTCTTGCAATTAGATGGTCATAATAAAAATTTTAGTGCTAATTTGTTCTGCTTACCCTGATGCCGGATTGCCGGTGCCCCAGGGTAGCATAACGTGGCTTCGCCACTGCTTGGTGCTATTCGGGTCAAATGTTACCGTTTCTTTCAGTATTGGCAAGGAAAAAGTAGAAAGTGATGGATGCTCGGAGTTAATTATATGGCTACGTTTTTAGAAGACACAATAATTATTGCTTTCTCTAGTCATTTTCATCGATGCTTCTGTAGGCCTTGTTCGGCAAAACAGTTTTGAAAACAGAGCAGGAACGGGGCCAGGACAGGATTTGGTGGATCCTGCAGTTTCACTCAAACCACTTTCTGTCTGAAATCACTCGCTGAATGAAAACAGTGCTTGAAAATACACGTTCGGTTATTCCAGGCTGTTCCTATTCCTGATCATCAAAACAGCACAAAAAGGCTTCTGCTAATCCACTACTAGCAACAAGGATGGCTTTCCTGACAAGTAGGAGCAATAGTTTATCCTAGTACTACATTTCTGAAGATGCTCAACGATGTGAACGGCACTATCTGTATAACAAAACTGCACAAGAATGATGACCTGAACAAACTGAGAGAAATGAAATTATCCGAAGCCACCATATAAATTCATTCCATTGGAGTTCAAGGGATATCAAAAGCATGAAACAGTACTACAATTTTGATGTCACAGCTCCCACACAGAAGACAACGCTGTACTATTTCTATTGAACACATGGCGATGCTGGCCACAATACATGGTGTGCAAAGCTATCAGATACCACATGAGAGTTCCCATGAACAGACTATTCGAACATCTCTAGAATTTTGATAACGCACACAATATATCACAACAATCCTCATTGTAGAAACAGGTTGCAGACCTTCATTTGCACGGTTGTAGGCCAAGTAGCACCACTTGCAGCTGGTTGACTTGCCATCCTATTCAAGAGAAAGAACAGCAAATATCACTTTGTTATTCAATCAATATGAGCAAATAGCCACTGCTATGAATGCCTGCAACATAAAGTCTAGTAAGTAGAGTAATTCTAGCAAATAAACAGTTATGTATTTGTGTGCATGATCAAGAATTGCTCACCAACTAATAAAAACAAGACCACAAACTTGAGAAAGCTTAAACTGCCGGCTTCAGAAAGCGATTAACAATGGTGTAAGAAAACATTCTGGTTTCAGACTGCAGTAGAACAAGCAAATAACTACAGTAAAAAAGGAATCACCAGCACACAACATGCACGGTGCATGAACACATGACACCTTATGTTGTCAGACTGCAGTAGAAACAAGCAAATAACTAGCGGCTTTCTAGATTAGACAGGAAGACAGGCAGTGAACTAGGTTTGTACTAGCAAGAACTATGGAATCAATATAGGCGGCAACTCATGTGGAAAAAAAAAAGTCATACCTGCTAGGCCATTTCAGACCTTAGCCAAATCAAAGCGGCTTCTTCATCCTCGCTGCACGCACTCAGAAAAATGGAGTGTTCGCATACCCACCATCAGCAAGGTAAAACTTGCCAGCGGGAACTTGAAATCCTTTGCTTCTAGCAGAGCTCAATACTCTCGAATCTGTAGCAGATCCTTCCCAGCCACTTGAAACAAGAGTTATGTTAAGGTCAAAATCACAAGCAACCATAACATTGATGCTGAGAGTTCCTTTCCTGTTCCTAAATGGGGCTGCTTTCTCAGAGGAGATCGAAATTGGAATGTGTGCCATCGATAGCACCGAGGCAGTTTCTAAAGAATGGAAAGAATCTTGGATCTCCAGCAATTTTTGGATGGACCACATTAGGATTAGGTGCTTTGATAAAATGATGTGAAAGGGCGGGAATCACATTCTTGAAGAAGTGGCTGATGTGGTGGTGGAATGTGTCATTGCTGTGGTGGAAGGTTATTTGGAGATCTTCAAAGGACGAGTTATGGCTCAGCATATAAAGAAAGAACCCAAGCTTCTCCTCCACCTTTATCCTCGTGTCACGGACAAGCTTGTTCCTTCTCAGGTAATCGACCAAGTATCTGAAGATTGGAGCTTCCATCCGAAAATGTACCCGACAGTTCTTCACATGACCTTGCAGCAGCCGGCGAACCTTGACTTCTCCTGATTCGTCGAAAGCATGACGCGGTTTCTTTTCCCCTCCACTACTAGAACCCAGTAGAGATAAGGCAGGGAAAATAAATAGCATCATGTCATCATCTTCTTCCTCCCTTCTCTTTCTCTTTCTGATCCGATCTCTCATGACATACTCATTGGAACTAACTAAATAGTAGCACAGATTTAGAACAGATGTTGTTGAGAACATTAAAAAGTGTTCATATATCAGGACAAGTGACCATTTGGCTACGTTATTATTCATATTCAAAACATTAGATTTTTTTTGGGCAAAAATTAGAAGTACATCAGCTAATAGACTCCAAGAACAAGCAAGAAAGATCAATAATTCATAATTAAAGCAGAAAGTAAGATAGAATCCAAGATACCTTCTGGTGGAGTTGATACCGGGTCCCAAGAAGGAGGTGGCTCGTCTTCCCCGACTCGAGCCGGTGCTGGAAGGATCTACAAGGTATTAAGGCAAAAAAGAATTCAGTCAAGTCAAATCAAAAGAGTAGTCTAAGAAGCTCACAATGTCTTGTTTGGCAAAGAACTGCCGGAAACCTCTTCACCAGGTAGAGACAACAATTTCCACCCTACTACACACCTGCTGCTCGATCTCTCAATGCAAAAATTACAAGATCCCAATGCAGAAATTACTAGCTGCATCTCAGTAAAAATCTCATTGCACAAGTACTAGATAAGAAGCTAACTAAACATCTATCTGGAGTCATCATCATTTACAAAAGTCCTCTGCCACTAAAGTTTAAGCATCGACGGCAGAGGACAATAATACTAGTAGTTCTACTACTAGCCACTAAAAAAGTAGTCCACGGGAATTTTCTTGTTTAACATTGTTAAACTGCTAAGGAGGGACAGATTGTTACAAATCTTCAATCAATTGACCAGTACAAAATTCAAAACTTCTGTTGAAGACCCTAATTCCACAACTAATAAAAAGAAGCTTTTCAACCTATGCAGAAATTAGGAACATTTCCTGCTGAAAATAAACTATAGCTAAAATCTCCATACTTCCAATTTTACCTCCACAAAGTATGCTACACACTTTCATCAAGTGACCATTACAAGCTTCACAAGTTACGTTAAAGATCCGAATTCCAGAACTGACAGAAGAAGCTTTTCTAGCTATGCAGAAATATAATGTTACGCGCTGATACTAAGCTATAGCTCAAATCTCCATACTTACAATTGTACCTCCACAAAGTTGGCTACTTGACAAATCTCTCGAATGCACAAATCCAACACTGTCATATTAAGTTTTCAGGAGAGGAAAACGATATGGACTCAACATAAAATTAATACCACTAGTTCCTTGTTGCTGAGTCAAGCATTAACCAATCAATAACTGCAATATGTCTGACATATCAAAGAGGACACAGGTTTCTTATGACATGATCTATACAATATCATTCGAGTTAAGCCCCAGTTGAAGTTCCCATTTCAGTGTACTGTAGCCCAAAATCAACACTCACGTCGATGCCAAACAGGACAGCAGGTAATCACTGCGTTTGATTCTCCTCCGAATCACATCACGACGATCAGGCAAGCAGCACTATCCATCTCACGCAATCAGGCGAGCACACATCCAGCGCTGCCACCAACACGAGACGCTCAAGCTACTCGGCTGGTGCCCCGCGCGCTTGGCCCATAGAAGCAAGTAGCGCGAAGATGAGCCTCCAGATCACGGCGACCACGGCAGCGGCAGTGGCAGGCCAAGATCGCGTGTCGCGCCAGCAAAGAAGAGGAGAGGGGAGGGAAAAGAGAGCGCCACGGCCGAGGGCTTACCGGAGAGAAGGACGCCAGCCCGCGCCGCCGCCGAGTCGTCGTCGTCTCCGGCTCGCCCGGTCGCCGTCGTCGCCGCCGCCGCCGCCGCCTGTCGCGCTAGGTCAAGCGCAACCCTTTGCTCCGCTGTTTCCGATCCGGAGGGTCCAACTCCAGTTTTTCTTCCGGGCAATCGGGGAGGAGGAAAGGCCGGAAAGGTCCAGGATTTAGAACGGGCTGGTCTAAACGAACATCCCTTCCTGGGCTGAACTGTTTTGAGGCCTGCTAGAATAATTCCGGCCGGAAAGGCCGCCTTCCGGGCCCGGTTCGGCCTAACCGAACAAGGCCTTAGGCAGCCTGCCGGCCTCATGGTTACAGCAAGAAACTCGTCGGCTGTGGTCTGACCGTGTAAATATCCCATCAAAACAAGCTATTAGTATAGTTGTAGTATTATACAGTATATGTAAAACGGCATCAGAAATAAGGTAGAATTTATGAAGAAATTAACTAGAGCATGTCAACATGTGAGGGTAAGCATTCATATTGGCTGTGTTACCGAAGACCTAACACCAGCACTAACGAAAAAGCTGTTCTAAGGAATGGAATAAGGAATAAGCCAGTTCGTTTGTTAGGGATTTATTCTTCGTTTTTTGAAATAGCCCAAGTTACCCATTGCATATTGGCACTTATCGAGTATAGAATAGATCTGCTTCTCTTTCTTCATCATTCAAGGGGTCAAGTCTACTTACTTTTTTTTCTTTCCAATTTAATCCAGGGAGATCTTTATAATCTGATTCCTCCAACAAAAAGGATTTGAAGCCCTCCTTTTTATTTTTGTTGGACGACCCGCCCCCCTCATAAGTAATGGGTGGCATAGCCCGAGAGAGGTGTGCTTATCAGAAACTCTAGGGGTAGTCGAGCAAGCACCAAGAACCTTCCTTTTCTAGCCGAAGAAAACTATCATAATGCTGTGTTATCCGGTTGAGGAAAGGTTGAAACCATTTTAGAGCTAGGCGGGGTCTCTCAGATGCAGACTAACCCATTTCGACGTGAAGCATCGGCTTGTGCTCTTTGATCTAGATTCCCTCTTTTCTTCTGCACCTTCTCTTCTTCCCAATTCCAGGAAGCCTTCTCGTAAAAAAAAAGCTCCTCGTTTCTCGAATGGAAAAAAAGTATCTTCTTTCTGGGAACATGCTAAACCAGAAATTCTTATGTTCGTGTCTCAGTCTCAGTGTGGCTGATCATCCTAAAAGACCAGCTAAAAGCTCGAATAGAAAAATAGAATCAGACTCAAGTTCCGAAGTAATTACACATATAGAAATTCAAAAAGAAATCGAAACTTTTTGGATTTAAGAAAAAAAAGAATTCTAGCAATTTTCATTTTCCATTTATTTAGTTTGTTTTTCTTAATGAAATTGAAATTGTTATAGTAGTCTTAGATTTTGCATTTTGATGAGCCTCGTTTTGAGGAATTCATGGAATAATGAATTAAGGAAGAAAAAAGAACAAGAACAAGGATACATAACATAAAAAAAAGAATCACTTTTTCCTGTCGCGTAAAAAAAAAAGGCTTTACGCGAGAGCAATAGAGGTTGGGATACATCTATCTCTTCTGAGCAACCTCTTTCTTTTGGATTCTTAAGACCACCCTTGCCCCCGGCTCAGCCCACGACTCCCTTCCCTTCGCATAGCTCAGGTGACTCCCTTCCCCCTTTTTTCCCAGAATGAATTCGCCCGACACGACGAATCCTGCCCTCCTGTCTTTCTTTCTCATTGAGTAAGTAGAATGGAATTAAGTAGATGTACGAAAGACAAGAGAAGAACCGGGGGACAGGAGACACCAACCGAGTTGAAAGAGGATTGAAACATGCCACAAGAAAAGCCCTTATTCGGATTGGAACCGATGACTTAAGCCCCTAGATGGGGCCTCGCTAACTAGCTAATCACACGCGAGCCCATTTCTTCTCATTAGCTTTGACTCTTCCTAGTGCCCGGGCTTTGGATTGTCAAGTAGTTGCAATCGTCTCAAGTTGGTGTCTCCTATTAACAGCTTTCAAGGTCTCGTCGCTTCGGTGAATCACTTACACATTTGCCTAATTTCTTTAAGAAAATTATATACGTGGCTAACAATGGGAGGTGAATTGTTAGTAATTTCAGTAGCAGTAATTTCGAGAAATGCTTGTAGCGGGAGTTTCAGAAGGTGTTTACCTTTTGGTGGTCAAACTAAGCCTGAATGGTTTATGGAGACTTCCATTGTGACACAGTAGGTCTGAGATTAATTCTGAGTTCCAGGACCTGTTTTGTTTCTCCACTTTTGACTGTCTCATGAACTGCAAAGTTGGAAAGAAACTTGTTAGAAGATTGACATCACTATCTGCAATCACTTTGGTAAGGAAAAAAAAAAGGCCAATCACTGATGATTTCTGAGACCCTCTGTTACGTACTCTAGGCTAAACAATAAAACCGTAAGAACACAAAACAAAGAAGGTTTAAGTTTCTTCTTCTGAAGCTAGAAATTGGAAGATACACTAACCGAGATGAATTCCTGACGCCTCACATTTCCATGTTAACCATTATAAACCTATGGGGCACAAACAATGAAACCACTCCGTGATAAAAGCTGCATACTATTAGTTGAGTAGATAACTACGTACATGTTTATCTGTTTATATCCTAACAAATTCGGTTGTAATCTGTAATCCGGTTGTATCCGGCACCTCTATATAATGAAGTCCCTGCAGCACCGTAAGGGCTGCGTGAGCCAAAACCATTTACCGTGATCTCAACTGACATGGTAACAGAGCCTCTTTGATTCTTTTTCCGCGTTTCCGCTTCATCTTCGTCGTCGCCATGGCGTCGAGCTCCTCCACCTTCCCCTAACAAACCACCTATGGCCAATTCGTCACCATCAAGCTCACCCGGGAGAATTTTCTCCTTTGGCAGGCTCAGATTCTGCCATACCTCCGTAGCCAGCAACTTATCGGCTATGCCCGTCCAAAACGGTGATCAAGGGAACAGGCGACAAAGCCACCGAAGAGCCCAAATCCGGCCTATGATCAGTGGCTGCTGCAGGATCAATTTCTCCTCAGCGCTCTTCTGTCGTCGCTATCTCCAGAAGTTCTTGGCCAGTGTCTGTTCCTCAAAACTTCACGCGAAGTGTGGGACAAACTCACTGGTCTCTACTCCGCCCAATCCAGGGCCAGGGCCATGCAGATGCGTATGCGTCTGGCCACTTTGAAGAAGAATGAGATGACTCCGACCGAGTACTACAACCGCATCAAGCACTACGCCGACACTCTCGCGGCGGCTGGTGCGCCGCTCAAAGATGATGAACTCGTGGCATATCTGCTCACGGGTCTGGGTGAGGAGTATGATCCGTTGGTGACCTCGGTTACCACTCGGGTTGATCCCATGACGCTGCATGAAGCCTACAATCACCTTCTCGACTTTGAGTCGCGTCTTGCATCGCGTAATGGCTACCTTCGATCCGAGGGTGGATCTTCTGCAAACTACGCTGCTCGTGGTGGTCGTGGTCCCGGTGCTGGCCGCAATGGTGCTCGCGGCCGTGCTGGCGGCCGCACTGGTGGTCGCAAACCACCTCAAGGCAACAACAACAATGGCGCTCGTGACACTCGTCCACGGTGCCAAATCTGTGACAAACCTGGCCATCAGGCCACACAGTGCTGGTACCGTTATGATGAGGATTACCAGAAGGACGACAAGCGCTCGGCGGCGTTCGCGGCGAACCCATCGTACTCGGTCGACGCCAACTGGTACTCCGACACAGGTGCGACGGATCATATCACAAATGATCTAGAACGCCTCGCTGTTCGTGAGAAATACCAGGGCAAGGATTAGATCCAAACTGCAGGTGGTTCAGGTATGTCCATCACCCATGTTGATCATTCTCAAATTCAAACCCCTTTTCGAGCTTTGCATCTACAAAATATTCTTCATGCGCCACAAGCATCCAAACATCTTCTTTCAGTTCATAGGTTTACCAAAGATAATTCTGTTTTCTTTGAGTTTCACCCTCATCATTTTGTTGTTAAGGACACGGCCACGAGGACCCCCCTGCTTCGCGGTAGATGTCAAGGCGGTCTTTACCCAATAAACCTCAATAATGCTACCGTGTCGAGAGAGGCACTGCTGGCGGTGCGACCGTCGGCAGAGACATGGCATCATCGCCTTGGGCACCCGGGCGCTTCCATTCTTCAGCGAGTGCTTAGTCAAAATAATTTAGTTTCTTCTGTTAAGATTGCGCATGTTTGCAATGCTTGTCAAATGGCCAAGAGCCATCAGCTTCCTTTTCATGATTCAATGAATAAAACTACCTCTCCGTTAGAACTTGTGCATACTGATGTGTGGGGGCCTGCCATACGCTCCTCTAGTGGTTACCACTACTACGTGAGTTTTGTTGATGATTACACACGATTCACGTGGATTTATCTCATTAAGCACAAATCTGATGTTTATCGCATCTTCACTGAGTTTCAGACGCATGTTGAACGCCTTCTCAACAAGAAAATCTTATGTGTGCAAAGTGATTGGGGTGGGGAATATCAACGCCTCAACAAGCTGCTAAAATCCTTAGGCATTCAGCATCGTGTGTCCTGCCCACATACGCATCAGCAAAACAGGGTTGTTGAGCGTAAACATCGACACATTGTCGAAGTTGGTTTAGCACTTCTTGCGCACAGTTCAGTTCCAATTCGTTTTTGGGATGAGGCCTTTATCACGGCCTGTTTTCTTATTAATCGCCTGCCAAGCAAGACTATTAATCTTGCCACCCCGTTTTCTAAACTTCTTGGCAAAGAACCAGATTATCATGACCTAAAGGCTTTTGGTAGTGCCTGCTGGCCGAATCTGCGACCCTACAATGCTACTAAACTCTCCTATCGCTCCCTTAAGTGCGTCTTCCTTGGGTACAGTAGCATGCACAAAGGCTACAAGTGTTTTCATGTACCAACTAGCCGTGTCTACATTTCACGAGATGTCATTTTTTGATGACCTTGATTTTCCCTACTCTGTGTCTCCTACTACAACACCGGCGCCACAACTTTCTGAACACGTCCTTCTTCCAACGTTGCTACCTCAGTCTCATTTTTCTGACCAACAGGCTGATCGGATTATACCTAACCCCTTGTCTAATGGTGATGATTCTGCTTCTGTTAGTGTGCCTTCCTCTACACAGGTTATACTGGAACCGGAGGCCCCTTTATCTGCTCATGAGAATCTGCAGTTGGATCCATCAGCAGCTGTGAACCAGTTCAGGATTTTGCACCTGCTCCGGATCCTGCTCCTGTGTCCGGCCGTCCGCGCACCAGACTACAAAACAACATCATCAAGATCAAGGATTTTGGGGCAGATATCATCCGTTATGATCCGAGCAAAAAGGGTTTCATTGCTCAAGTGACAGAAGTGGCAGAATCTGACACTGAACCTACTTCTCATGCTGATGCGCAAAGATCTCCGCACTGGCAGCGTGGGATGCAAGAGGAATATGATGCATTGATGAAGAATGGGACGTGGCAGCTTGTTCCTCCACAGCCTGGAAGCAACCTTGTTGATTGCAAATGGGTTTTCAAGAACAAGAAGCATTCTGACGGCACTGTTGAACGCTACAAAGCACGGCTGGTAGCTAAGGGGTTTCGTCAGCGCTATGGTCTGGATTATGCAGAGACGTTTAGTCCAGTGATTAAACCTACTACTGTGCGTCTTGTTCTGTCCATTGCTGTTGCCCAAGGTTGGAGTATACGCCAGGCAGATGTCAAAAATGCATTTCTGAACGGTGTTCTTCAGGAGACTGTCTTTATGAAGCAGCCGCCTGGCTATGTCAGTCATGATCATCCGGGTTTTGTCTGCAAATTGAACAAGGCCATCTATGGTCTGAAACAGGCGCCGAGGGCGTGGTTTTCTCAACTCAGCTCCAAGTTATGTGCTTTGCAGTTTGTGCCATCCAAAACTGACACTTCACTATTCATCTTCAGAAGCAAGAATCTGACAATGTATGTTCTTGCCTATGTTGATGATCTTATTATTGTCAGCTCGTCATCTGCTGCAACGGATTGTCTTCTGCAGAAATTAGACAAGGAGTTTCTATCAAAGATCTCGGATCATTGCATTACTTCTTGGGCATTGAAGTTACTCGATCTCCTGATGGCCTGGTTCTGTCACAGAAAAAGTACATTACTGAACTTCTTCAGAAAACTAACATGGCTCAATGTCGACCAGTTTCTACTCCCATGTCTAGTTCTGAGAAGCTTGTTCGGTGGTCTGGTGCTCCATTGGAGGGTGATCATATCACATTGTATCGAAGTGTGGTAGGTGCTTTACAATATCTGATGATGACACGGCCTGACATTTCGTTTGCTGTCAATAAAGTCTGTCAATATATGCAAGCACCGACAGAGGATCATTGGACAGCTGTCAAAAGAATTTTACGCTATCTGAAGTTCACTGTCAATGATGGGCTGCAGCTCTCTCGATCGTCCTCTATTCAGTTAAGTGCCTACTCGGACTCTGACTGGGCTGGCTGCTCCGATGATCGCCGTTCTACCGGTGGATTTCTTGTTTTCTTTGGTCCCAACTTGATTTCCTGGAGTTCTAGGAAACAGGTCACCGTGTCTCGCTCGAGCACTGAATCAGAATACAAGGCTCTTGCAAATGCGACAGCTGAATTGATTTGGTTACAGTCCATCCTTGGTGAATTGGGGCTACATGCACGACGACCGCCGGTTCTCTGGTGCGACAACCTGGGTGCTACCTATTTGTCTGCAAATCCTCGGTTTCATGGCCGCACAAAGCATATTGAAGTTGATTTTCATTTCGTTCAAGAACGGATGGCAAGTAAAGCTCTGCGAATTCAGTTCTTGTCTTCTAAAGATCCGCTTGCCGATGGACTGACCAAGCCGCTTTCTGCCAGATTATTCAGAAACTTCACCTACAATCTCCACTTGGCTTCACCGACGTCGTGATTGAGGGGGGTGTTAGTTGAGTAGATAACTACGTACATGTTTGTCTGTTTATATCCTAACCAATTCGGTTGTAATCTGTAATCCGGTTGTATCCGGCACCTCTATATAATGAAGTCCCTGCAGCACCGTAAGGGCTGAGTGAGCCAAAACCATTTACCGTGATCTCAACTGACACATACATTGTCAGCCTCAATACCAATGTTCTGCCTCTTATTTATCTATATATCCTTCATGCAACCATTTCTATTCTCTCCCTTTTAAATGGCCTACTGGTCAAATGATAATGAATGGAAATAACAATATATATCTTCAGCATCAATGTCTTGATTTTCTTTTTTTCTTCGCAAAGGTGAGTTATTATTATGGTACTGGCAAGAAATAATTGCTACCTAGTATTCATTACTTTGGGGGTGTTCGTTTTATGGGGTCTAAATTTTAGAGGGGTCACATCAAGGAGAATTTTGTTATTTAAAAGTATTAAATAAAGTTTAATTACAAAACTAACTGCAGAACCCCTGGTCTAATTCGCGAGACGAATCTAATGAAGGTAATTAAGCCGTGATTAGATGATGGTTACTGTAGCAAAACATAGATTAATTAGGCTCATTAGATTCATCTCGAAATGAGCATTCATCTGTCAAAAAGGTTTTGTCATTAAATTTTATTTAATGCTCCTAAATGATAAGATTATTTTTGATGTGACGGGTCTAAATTTTAGAGGGGAGGAAACAAACGCCCCCTTTTTCTTTATCACTCCTGTTCAAAAATTGTAATTCTGAGTTTGGTCAAAGTCAAATATTCTCATCTATGACCAATGATTTCGATGAATTTGTGTAGGTTAACAACTTAAGAGTAATGTTTTTAGACTCAACATGAGAAACACTTTTATTATATAGAATTTTCATTTTGTTGATAGGCGTGTTTGACTCTGACTAGGCCTGGTAATTCTGTTAGTGCCGTTAATACAATTTGGTTATTTCGGCCTCAAGAAAATTTGTTTTAGTAAAGTTTAAAACCAAATTTGATAATAAAACCTAATTAACCGATTTTTTTTGGCTCGTTTGAAAAACAAGCCTCTTGCTTAATTTTTTGATATTAAGTAAAAGCAATACAAATATGCTGATAGTATATCAAAATAAGTCCTAAATACTAATATATGCAAATTTGAGTGATAAAAAAAGCTCTGTTACATCAATCCTTCTTGAAAATAATAGACACTTAAGTACTTAGCCATATGATAAATAATTTCAAAAGTAGAATGTAGAGAAGTTCGGTTTATTCGGTTAGATAATTTTTGTTAATCTAAGTAGTCGATTAGATAAACCGAAATATATTTCAGTTAACCATATAATACCAATATTGGTTAAATTGGTTCAGTTTTTATGCTCGGATTTTGGATTAATTCTTTGCCTACCTCTAACGCTGTCCAAATCAGAACTACAATGATTCTGAAATAGAGGAAGTACTTATTGGGCCCTAGAACTGAATAATTGCACCAAATGCAAAAAAAAAAAAAAAAAAAAAAATTCTTGTCTAAGGTATTCAAAGCCACGTAAATGACTCTGAATGATTCCATAAATGTACTAGTAGGTCTGAATTCTGTAAACGGATAACCCTTAATTGCCAAGTCAAATAAGAGTAGTATATCCTTGAAGAACTGAGTTCTGCTGTGGTTTCCAGTTTGCTTATAAAGTTACAGTAGCTGCTCTGTTGATCAATCTTTAACATTTTTTTTTGTGCCAAGATGATCAATCTTTAACATGCTCAAGAGAGAGGTGACATTTCACTTCACAATGGACTAGGAGCTGGTTCTCTATTATTAACTTTAGCAACATAAGCAACTGTACTAACGGTCAAAATTGTGTCATGAGAGTTTCTTTTGCATTAGTAATGAAAGGATAGAATCTTGTAGACAGTTTTGCAGTCCATGAATTATCTGAAGCCATTTTTTTTTTGGAGACTAATCTGAAGCCAGTTTCTGCTTGTTCCGTCTGTTGCACTTTTGAGACCATGGTTTATTCAACATTCCTTAACGCGCTGTAAGATCTTGGCCGAGGACCCGGCCATGCATCTCTTTCTGCTCTTGGTGTCCATTTTTTAAAACAATGTGTTCATGCTCTTTCAAGTATCTACAATATCTGCACTCACTCCTTACTACATGGACCATCTCGATCAACCCCTAGCATATATATACTGAGGTGTAAATTTCCATTAGCTCAATTTCAGGCTTGTCTTTCATGACATGGAAGTTATTCTCTTTATTTTTTGACTAACCGGCATGAGCATGGAAAGTTATTCATCCCAGATGCTTCCCATTTCCATTGGTTCTTGCACACGCTATATGCACCACTTGGGCTACGAAAAGCCAAGAGTGGAGCGCCCGATGGCGGCGGTTATGGACTCGGCAAAAGTGGTCTTCGCCGTGTATGGACTCGCCGAGTGCTACACTCGGCAAAACTTTTGCCGAGTGTAATTTGACATTTGCCGAGTGCTGCAGACACTCGGCAAAAAGGGCCATCCTGGTAGTGGTTATACTACTACTGCATGCTATTGAGAGCTGCATCACCTAACATATACGGGACTTCAGTATAGGACTTCTTCACGGATGAGAACAGCGAAGCCAAAGAAACAGTCCTTAATAAACTCTTATTTTTTGCAAGGGGTTCGTTAGTAAATTTCTGAAATTTTGCTTAATCTTTTCCATGTAATTCAGATGAATTATAGAGCATATGCATATTGGTATTATAATGATACTAAATATTTCTTAAAGGTGCACTAAAAAAAAGTTGTAAGCTAAAAACTGAATAGATAATCCAGTAGAACCTATGTGTTTTGTTCTGGTTATGCCTGACTGGAGAGATGTGTTGCTTTGTTTCCTTAGTTGAACACACTGAATAAAAGGAATTCCTTGTGCGAATGTGTCCGACCTCTAAAAATTCTTATTGCCTTCCATTCCCATCTTTGAAGTTTGGATATCACATACTTTGTGGAGAAATGCACACAAGAAAGATCAATCAAGGAGAGATTTAGCATCTGAAAACAAAATGGAGAAAATTAGTGAAAATCAACTTGTACTAGAGAGCATGACAGCTAGACTGGCGACCTCACAAATCTCAAGTCATTCACCAGTCTAGATGTAATCCTTTCAAAGTTTCAGACTTTGTTTCATGTTCCTAACAGCCAGTGGCGGAGCTTGCGTCAATTGCAAGGGGGGGCCGGCTTCACTAATTAAGCAAAAACTTTAGCAAACAGTAGTTAATTCACTGTTGATTAAGTGTAAATTTAAACTAAGTAGGGGGGGGGGGGGGGGGGCATGGCCCTCTTTGGCCTCAACTAAGATCCACCCCTGCTAACAGCAGTATCTAAAACAAGGCCCTCACAGTACTTGCGAACATCAACAGCGAAATCAAGGCACCGCACACAGTTCTGATTGCCCTTTCTGTCCAGCAACGCCTGAAAGCATAGACCACTTGTTTGCCGCCTACCCTACTATTCGCGCCTTCTGGGATCAACTTCTCCCTCAGGGTGCGACCATCGTAGGATGGAAGAACTTGGGGCGTGTTCGGCGCACGGGGGTCTAAATTTTAGAGGAGTCTAAACTCTAGATAAACTATATTAAATAAAGTTTAATTACAAAACTAACTACAGAACCTGGTCTAATTCGCGAGACGAATCTAATAAGGGTAATGAAGCTATGATTAGATGGTGGCTACTGTAACATTACTGTAGCAAAACATAGATTAATTACGCTCATTAGATTCGTCTCGTAAAAATGTACCCATCTGTAAAAAGGTTTTGTCATTAAACTTTATTTAGTACTAGGTTTTCTTTGTTTAGAACCCTCTAAAATTTAGTGTTAAAAGCATCGAACGCGCCCGGTCTTCCACGCCTTTGAGACATGGCCCCCCTCTGTTTAGCAACACAACTCTTCTCCTGCTCATGTGGATTGCATGATGAGCGACCACCTCCGGCTCTGGCTTTCTCCAGCTCCACGCTCTGCTCCTCTAGCATAGTTGAAAGGGGCTATCTTCGTGCAATCTGATCGCTAAACTTCTCGTCTGGCCAGCAGGATCGTCACCGCCTGAGGGTTTGTCACTCCGGCAATGGCACGATAGCCTTCGCCAGTCCGCCCTGGTTTCACTATTGCGGAGGGAATGGCTTGTCCGTGGGTACTCCGGTCCTCATACTGGTGCCCATATGCAGTATGACCTAGGATCTTCCACACAAAGGTCCATTCAGTTCCATGGCACGGTAAAGATCCAAGCTCTGCTAGGAAAAGAGAGATTATATTCCGTTTCATATACTCCTTTCAGTAGTGAAAGAACGAATTGCATGGTGTAGAAGTTACTGACCAAAACGAATTCCTGTTGCCTGCCATTCCAATCTTGAACCCTGCACACCTCATGCATAGGGGGGAAAAAGGAAGTTCAAATCAATATTGAAGCATTCCATAACAAAGGGAGTGAAGCACTACTGGTACTAAATAACTCACTGAAATTCTTCTATTAGTCCATATACCATGTTGGCTTTACCTTCGGTCAATCCTCATGTTCAATACGGGTTCACTATTTAATTTCTTTTGTTCTTTGGAAGGGGGACATGTATGCGATATACAGCCACACAGCCTCTCGCATTATATCATGTCAACTAGGTTGGCCTTTTGGGAGAAGCTCTAGTAGTCGACGCTATGCAATGGAATAAATGATGAGGTGGACACACAATATCTTCAAAAACACAGTAATAAGTCAGCAATAGATCTATTATATATATATTTGACGACGAAAAGAAGCCACCACGTTCGCTCTAAAATGCTAGAAATTCCCACATTAATCGGAGAAAATAAGAAGAGAAAATTACCCACCATGCCATTATAAGTCAAAAAATAGCTAAATTCGGAATAATAAAAAATAACCAAAATTACCCTTCACACCTATTTCTAAATTACTCTCCATGCCATTATAAGTAAAAATAAATAAATTCAGATTATAAAAAATAGTTTCAAATATCCCTAATTCTTATTTTTAATTTACCCACCATACCATTATGAGCCCAAAAATAGCTAAATTTTGTAATAACACAATATCCAATATACACTTAATTCCAATTTCTAAATATACCATGATATGTCTAGCTAGCAAGGCATATTTTCATATTTTTAGCATGACACGTTTTTTCAAAAGATTTTTTTGTAGCATGGCACATTCTTTTTCCTATCATGACATTTTTATTAGATAAGACACAATCCAAGATAAATGATGACTCCATCTCACACTCAAATTGAGGGACGGTGAGAAAATATCCAATCTATTTTTTACTATTTTATAAATATAGAGTATAAAATAAATAATATAATAAAATGTTAAACTTTTACAATAATATATAACTATTTTAAATAGTTTAGTAAGTCTAGCCCGCCGCGCAAAATGCGCGGGCAGCCATACTAGTTATGAGATATGTTACATCGTACTATTTCTGTATTACTTTTTAGTATCTTTTTTATCTCTATTATCTATACGATCTGGTTGACGGCGGCGTGGCGATCGGAGGCGATCGAACAGAGGCGGATTGACAAAAAGAAAAGAGGCCGCAGAGGCAAGGCTGCGGCGGTGATCTTGCCGAGGTGGTCATCTCGACGTTGGAAGATGGGGGCGGCTGCGGCAGCGAGGAGAAGTTGCGCCCGTGTACGGTGAGTGAATGAGAATTCAATTTCGGTATCTTAGGCCAGGGGCATCCGTGTATGGTGAGTCATGCGGCAGAATGCAGCCTAGTACCAGGTTCATCGTCTGCTTCATTTTCCCTGATCATGTATGATGTCTTCCGAAAATCCGACGTTCGGCAAAGCTGCCTTGCGTTGTGCATTGCCGTATAGGAACTGCAGTATAGCCGTATAGGTCTAGCCATTCCAAGCGCCCAATTCAGACCATGGTTCGCAATTAATCTGTGTCTATACACTTTTTACTTTACTGTTACCAAAAGATTATTGAACGGCTGATTAGTGAACAAAATCCAACAGTTGATGTTTAGACTTACGATGAATAGATCACAGATAAGCAGAAATCACTAACTAGTAGAAATCAGAAGCAACCATTTTTAATTTTCTCATGGTAGAACAGACCGATTTTTAATCTGTTGTTAGAGTTACAGTTTGTGTACAACTCTCCAGTTTTTTGCCTGTAAAGTTCGTGCTGGCAGATGACATGCAACAAGACACCGAAAGAAGCAAAAAGGATTCTGGGGGTTATGTGCAAAAAACACTCTTCCTACTGGCGCCAAAGCTCTAGCATGCAGAGATTTTCAGGTAGGCACGCCACGTTGGCGACCGAAACGGGTTCAGAACCCATTAGGACATGTAATCAGACCCAAAACAAGTTTAGTGACTATAAGTAGGAAATTTAGGAGTACGGGGACTAAAGTGGCACACCCGGACAAATATAGGTACCGGGTGTGCACTTCACTCATATTTTTATGTCAGGAAAATTTGTATCCAATGGTTCGTCATTTTCTTTTTGTGACATGCGATTTCTATTGTTTGAACTTAGTAATAGGACTAGAGGGCGCATGGATTAAGTGCCACATGCCACTTGGTTAATATTTTTCATGTAATTTGTCTGAATCATGGAGCATATGCATATTGGTATGCATAATGATTTAATAAATACTTTTGAAACCTTAGAACTAAATAGATCATCCAGTAGAATTCCTTGCGTTATGTTCCGGCTGTGCCTGAACAAGGAACATTTGCTTCCGATATTGCTTGGTACAGTCGACCAAACTGAGGAATAGGAATTCCTTGCGCAAATGTGTCTGACCTTGAGGCATTCTAACTTCCTTCAGTTCCTATTTTTGAAGTTTGGACATCGCATACGTTGCACACACATATGTAGAATCAACCATGGATTGAGATTTAAGCATCTTAAAACAAAGTGGAACAAGCGGAAATCAACTTGTACTAGAGCCAATGGTAAGCTAACTTTTTCAGAAAATGTAAATAGTTTTTGCCTCTGCGTTTCCACACACAACGTTTCTGCACCCTGTTGCCATCTTCTTCAATCACTCATTGCAGCTCTCTTCTGTGTTTGTGTACGAAGTTAAGGTACAAAACAGATCATTTTCAGTCTTGTCAATCTATATGGTGACAGTCATTCGTATTCTCATGGTTCTTGCACAACATGCACCAGCTAGGCGTTGACGAAAGCCAAGAGTGGAGTAACACGCTCAACCATCTAGTCATAGGAAAAAGAACAATGGAAAGCTCACTCTCCAATCTCCAGCTTTTGAGAATAGTAGATGAATTATCTTCCACTCTTTCGTCCAAAATAAATAAATAAATTATCTTCCACTCTATATTCGGATGAGGGCGATGAGAGCTGCAAGATATCTTGATGATGCTATCCCACGTTTTTTAAAGAGGAGGATTATCTTTATTCTCTTTTGTGATGGATCTATTGTGGAAATGAGAAAACAAATTCTTTGCGACATAGTAGGTGAGCATGTCATACAATGCATAACACGGAATTACAGGTATCAAGGTCTTAGTGCTGGCAAAAATAGGTGAGCTTGCCTAACGAGTTTGCAAATCTGGAACAAATCGATGTATAGCTTTAAAAGAATTGGCTAGCTGGGCACAGTAACTTATTACGGTGTATTGTTTTCAACCAGTTTAGCTTAGGAACGTGTAACTAACTCCTGCACGTTGCAAACCATACTTTACTTTGTTGTTGCAAATCAAAGCGTGCAAATTGTGGAACAAACATTTGTGTCATGGATATTACTGAAAAATTGAATTCACCACTAAATTATATATGTTCATATTTTAGCGGCAGATAGAAAAGCCGTCATGCCAAAACGAGTATGTATTCCTTGCAAAACACAAATGATTGTGAATGGTGCCCATAAGCTACATACAACTTTTGCTTGCATTATGTGGACAAACGGTAAACTTGTCCCTACCAAAACTTGTTGGCTCCTTGGCCGTTTTTTCTAAATCTTCACAATTGTTGATTTCTTGAGATTCGGTTCATTATTATCTCCTCAACTGTTTCATCTTTCACCTTTTTCCGATGAGAGTTAAGATGATGGCCAATGAAGTTGCAGGTGCATGTAGAACCAATCGATACATAATGAGGCATAAACCATGTTGTGAAGTCCTAATTGAGCTAAAATTGTATGCAAGAGTATGAAAAGTAGTCGGGGTTGACAACAGTACAACGCAGAGATTACTCCACGTGGGAAGCACAAATCAGTATCACCCCGTGTAACAGAAGAAGTGTGCAAAAGTACTGCTGTGCTTTCTGGATGCATCCCACTTCCATTTGCCTCTTCAAAAACATGAGGTTGCTTCCGTATACGTTGTGAATCAGTAACTATTGGACTGTTCAAGAAAAGGAGATGACTGAAGGAGAAGCGTCCTAGTATATGAAGAACAGCTCCCTAGTTCCTTCCTTTTCACTTGTCCTAGTGAAAGATGTCGGGTTCATCTTGTCCACTACAGGAATATATATAAAACCGAGCACGCGACTTACTTTTTTGGCAACTTTAGTAACACAAGCTTTTATCATGCATAAGTACATTATTACAATGCCTCCGGTAATATCTTGTCAGTGTAGAGTCGTATATCAACTTAGCACGTTACACACAAGCAAGAGCATATTGCACGCTTAAATCCCTAATTGTAATTGGACGTGTACCAAGTTGCAAAGAAGAGTACATTTCAGAGCACTCAGCAATACCGACAGACGAAATTAAACTGTCGTAATTTGAAGAGTGAATTTAACAATCTTTGAAGTGAATTTTCCGTGGTCTGGAACTCTCTGGATAAGAAGTTTTGCAAGCATCCTTGCCGATTTCATTGTCACCGCGCGCCTAGCGTCTTGAGGCGTTCCAAACAAGCTGTCACCATGTTACCCGCAGATTCTGCGCGCCTAGCCGCGTAATTAGCTGGCCGCCGACGTAGAGGTCGCGGGCGCCTTGCCGTGCGCCGCTTGTGTGTGTCTGCTTCCGTGTGGCTCGCCCATGGTCAATGGACGCTGCTGCTGTACGTATGGCATGGGAGCGGAGAGGAAGGCCGAGAGCATTAAAATCTTCAAAGCTACTAGATTTACACTGTCCATGTTTTGTTGCTAAACCAGCTTGTTGTGATCGTGACTTGAACTGAGCAATACCAGACTTCCGTCTGCTCCAAAATGTATACCCCGGCCGGGAAGCTGAACGGATGGACCAACTTGAGGTATGCGGTCTGAACGTGTAAGGCCTGTTCGTTTCCTGTAGTCTTAAATTTAATTCCTGTCACATCAAAATCACTACAAGAAAAATACCCTTACGCCACGGCTGAAAAGTGTTACAATATGGGTGTTTTGGTTGCAATATTGCGTAATTGCAACTAAATCAGGGCGTTGGGAGGTGTTGCAAGAGTGATTGTTGCAATAGGGTATTGCATCACCTTTTTGAGTTATTGCCATTACTTTGATGTGTTGCAACGACGTATGGTGTGGCAATGGGTTGCACCCGCAACAAGCACTAGTATTGCAAAAATGGTATTTGCAACAACATGGGTCATTGCTATAGTGGTTATTGCAACCACGTATGGTCGTTGCTATCAAGTAATTTCGCAACGCTAGAATTTTGTAGCAATACCATATATTGCCACGATATATGATGGTGGCAATAACGACTACGGTGTTGCGATATACTTGAAGGGTATCGCAAAGAATATTAGTTGTCGCTATATCCTTCATGCGTATAACAACAACATATGGCGTTGCTATATCGTAACGAAGTATGTGTTGTCGCTATATGCCTAAAGGATATCGCATCGAAGTACGTAGTCGCCGTTGCTATATGCTTAAAGGGTGTCGCAACGAAATATAAGTCGTCGCTACAGACGCAAAGTATATCGCAACGAAGTATGTGTTGTCGCTATATGCCTAAAGGATATCGCATCGAAGTACGTAGTCGCCGTTGCTATATGCTTAAAGGGTGTCGCAACGAAATATAAGTCGTCGCTACAGACGCAAAGTATGTCGCAACGAAGTATGTGTTGTCGCTATATGCCTAAAGGATATCGCATCGAAGTACGTAGTCGCTGTTGCTATATGCTTAAAGGGTGTCGCAACGAAATATAAGTCGTCGCTACAGACGCAAAGTATGTCGCAACGAAGTATGTGTTGTCGCTATATGGCTAAAGGATATCGCATCGAAGTACGTAGTCACCGTTGCTATATCCTTAAAGGGTGTCGCAACAAAATATAAGTCGTCGCTACAGGCGCAAAGTATGTCGCAACAAAGTTTGTGCTGTCGCTATATGCCTACAGGATATCGCATTGAAGTACGTAGTCACCGTTGCTATATCATTAAATGGTGTTGCAACGAAATGTAAGTCGTCGTTACAGGCGCAAAGTATGTCGCAACGAAGTTTGTGTTGTCGCTATATGCCTAAAGGATATCGCATCGAAGCACGTAGGAACCGTTGCTATATTCTTAAAGGGTTTTGCATCGACATATGTGTCATTGCTATATCTGTACAGGTCATTACTATTAGGAGTATTAAATAAAGTTTAATTACAAAATCTTTTTACAGATGGGTGCTAATTTAAAAGACGAATCTAACGAGCCTAATTAAGCTATGTTTTGCTTACAGTGATGCTACAGTAACCATTTTCTAATCACGGCTTAATTACCCTTATTAGATTTGTCTCGCGAATTAGCACAGGGTTCTGCAATTAGTTTTGTAATTAGACTTTATTTAATACTCTTAAATGACAAAATTCTACAGGCTTTAATTTAGTGCTAAAGAAACGAAACTGTCGCTCTGCAATCGGGGCCGCCCAAAGGAACACAGAGAGGGAGAGAGAGAGAGAGAGCGCACAGCAGAACTTGGAAGCAATCAACTTGCTTGATAGAGTTAGAGATGGGCGCACCTCTGATGGGAAAAAATTTTGGTGCGCACCGTCCGCAAACGCTCCCTTTGCGGACCCATCCCGATTGCCGACGCGTGGACTGCGTGGAGGCATCCAAGGAAAGAGCGGTCAGCTTCGCGTCCACACGATGCTTCCGCACGGCTCAGCTCTCACACGGGCGCGGCTCCAGCCTCCAGTCGTGTGGCACCCATGGCTTGGCGGTTGCATCCTTGTTGAGGTGCGCGTGCTTGCCGAGGTCGACGAAGTGGCCCCCGGAGACAGCACGACCTTGCACTGCGCTGTCGCAGCATCCATTTCCGCGCGACGTGAATCTGTATGGCTCTGAATTAATGTCATCCATTCACCACCAGTACGATCGCCCGACGATTGAGGGATGATATTTACCTGAAGGTTTGTCCATGGCGTGCGACCACTTGACCTGTGGATGGCGCTGTTGTGCCCGGCGTCGCACAGCCGCTCGGCAACGAAGCGGAGCGCGCAGCCCCGGCAGCGGCCCTGGCAGGAGCAGACGCCGCCGGGCGTGGCGCGCATCTTCATGACGGCGTCGTCCGTGTCCGCTGGGATCCGGGTCTCGCCGGCTATCTCATCGGGCTTTCAATGGAGCCGAACGGCTGGAGCTGCGCCATGCATGCGAGAGCCAAGCCTTCCGATACGTGGTGCCGCATGCGGATGGGAAGCCGATCGCTGCTCCGTTGGATGCCTTGACGTTGTCCACGCGTCGACCATCTGGGGCGGGGCCGCACCGTGCGCATTTACGGACGGGTCGCACAGAATTTTTTTCCCCTCTGATGACGCCGACAGGCGAAGCTCTAGACGTATCGCGGCTGCGACCAGTGCGTCACTTGTTGTGATTAACGAGCTGAAATAAAGTTGGAGCCCCATTTCTTAACAGACATTCACGTAAAAAGCAGCCAGTGGCTTTTATACACGTATGACTTGATGAGCATGCGGGTTGCGGGAAACAGCAGCATCACCAATTGATGATCACACGGTCATCAGTGGCCTGCTTCCTCCACTCGATCAGCAAGCAAAATCGACATGTCATATGAGCAGCCGCACCTTCCTCCTGTGCAGGCCTGGCAAAATGTCCCCTTCTTGCAGAGCTTATCAATCAACTGAGCTTTATCCCAGTACCTCCTATCCCCAGAATTAATCATCGCCCTTCTAGTTTGTTCAAACACGCGGCTAATCGATGGAGTAAAAAAAAGAAACGAATGAAGAGAGCTCGATCATATAATGTTTCCCTAGTTTGCCTCTTAAAGTTTTGTAATCTTTATCTGTAGCTACTACAACATTCAACCAACCAACATATCCCATACATCACTTTATAAAGGATTCGCACTAGTAGTGCTAACACTTATTGTTAAGCAACAAGGTACATTCGTTAGGTAAGCTAGCTCAGTCGGCGCCAAGCAATATAGCTAGCCACCATGTGCAGGGCAAAGCCTTGTCCCCTTTTCAGCCTAAACATAAGGAGTTAAAACTTTAGTTAATACACAGGACGAAGAACAACTTAGGAGTTATGGAAGGACCGTCATTGGGCCTCATGCAAGCATTCCATGCTTAGTGCAAATTGTGTTGGGTTCAGAAGACCAGAATCAGGTCTTTTCTTTTAGAAGCCACGCATTCCATGCTTAGTGCAAAGGTGGATATGAAACAAGCCAAGTATGTAACTGTCACAATGGCTTTGTGCATGGCCGAAGTAGGGCGCCAACTGACCAAGTTATGCACTGTAGAAGTCTTGTTGATTTTCTTTCTTCACCCCAAAAACTCTCGCTGAGGCGTGTATTCAGTCTAAAATTTGGTGCAATCGTGCAGCTGTCCCGACCGTGCACAATCGCGATGTGTTCCTTTATGCATCCCATTTCCATTCGTTATGTAGGCGTCTTTGAAGCTAGAATCAGCATTATCGCACCCCTGAAATGATGAAAAGGCAACAAAATAATGACTCCGTGTAGAGGAGAAACACCCAAATTCTGCAAGGATGTGGGATGGTTACTTCGTTTCTTTATCATTTCTTCCCCTTGTGATGCATCATGCATAGGTGCATTTTTTTTGCGAGAAATACATGGGTGCCTTTTATCATAGCAACATTTCAGCTCGTCCATACATACATGTTACGATCAGTTTTACTGTCTAAAACAATAGTCATTAGTTTGATCCAATGGTGTATTCCGAAATCCACAACTGATGACGATTTTATCGATTTGAGGGTAATATCGAAAAAAATAGGAGTGATAGACACTACGGGAAACCGGCTATATGCCGAGTGTTTCCATGTTTGCCGAGCGCCTTTTGTCGGGCACTCGGCAAACAATGTGTTTGCCGAGTGCCGAGGACTCTGCGCTCGGCAAACATCAAGCACACGGCACTTTAACTGTTTGCCGAGTGCCACGCCACCGGCACTCGGCAAACAAATAGTTTGCCGAGTGCCAACTCCAGAGGCACTCGGCAAACAAGTAACACACGGTGCTCAAATTGTTTGCCGAGTGCCTCCGTTAGTGGCACTCGGCAAACTATTTGTTTGTCGAGGGCCTAACGTTGGCCCTCGGCAAAATATTTTTTTTTCCATTTTTCCCCACAATTTCTATTTATGTGGTGGATATATGTATGAATGTTGCCTCATGAGAAAGTTTGGTGATTTTTTCCATCCGTTTGGTATATTTAAGGTGTTTATGACTTATAAAGTATATTTTTAAGATAATTCAAATTTGAACTTTAGGTGATTCAAATAATAAAGTTTATGCACGCAAAAGTTGATATTCATGTTCTTGAGTCCAATGTAAGGTCTTAATCATGAAATGAACTGAAAATTCGTTCATCTTGTACATAAAATATAAGCGCAAAGATGGGGTGCAATAGTATTTTAATTTTATAAAATTCAAACAAAGTCCGAAAATTACGAGACTCGCGTAGGTATCATGAAATCATACGTGGAGGCCATGATAAATCGTAGAAAAAGTTTCGCTACAGTTGTCACGTACGTTGTTTAGAAACCAAAGCTTACGCGAAGAAGATCCATAGAGTTATAAAGTGATCGTTTAGATTTCGAACCAAAACGGAAGTCACATTATCGTTTCACTTCAAAACTTTTTTGATAGGTCGTAGAACATATAACATGTATCACGACAAACTTTGGTGATTTTTTGAATTTATTTGAATTTTTTAATTTTTTTTAACTCAGATGGAAAATGTTTGCCGAGTGCGGGCCCGGGGCACTCGGCAAACACTTATTTGCCGTGGGTCATTTTTTTGCCGAGTGCTCTAGATCGGGCACTCGGCAAAGTTTTGGGGTAAAACTTGAAGTTGTGCGTGGTTCTCTCTTTCTTCCTTCTTCCAAATCTCGCCCTCCGCCATCCAATCCGCTCCCGCACCGAATCCGGCGCCGCCGCCCCGCGCCGCCTCCGCCTCCACCGCGCCGCCCCGCGCCGCCGCCGCCTCCACCGCGCCTCCCCGCGGTGCCGCCGCCTCCCCCGCGCCACCCCGCGCCCCCTCTTCCTCCACCCGTGCGCCACCCCGCGCCGCCTCCGCCTCCACCGCATCGCCCCGCGGTGCCGCCGCCTCCCCCGTGCCACCCCGCGCCCCCTCCTCCTCCACCCGTGCGCCACCCCGCGCCTCCTCCTTCCCCCGCGCCCTGCCCGGACGCCGCCACCACCCCGCCCCGGCCACGCCGCACCACCGCGGCACCGCGCCGTCACCCCTCCGCTGCCGCAGCTGCCCGACCCCGACGCCGGCCTCGCCCCTTCTTCCCCAACGCCGGCACCCGGAGCTCGTCACCCCCGGCCACCGGAGGTGCCCCTGCTCCCCGCCCCCGACCACCTCCCTGTCCACCGGAGCTGCCCCAGCTCCCCGGCCCCTGTCCAGCCCCGCCCGAGCGCGCCGCCACCTGCTCCACCGCCCCCTACTCCCTGCCCCACGGCCACATACAGGTGAGCTGAAATTTCTTTTTTTTTTCCTTTTTCTCATTGTGCAGTGGTGAGCTGTTGCTTTGGATCCAAATTTGAATTATTTTGTATGCAAATGTTAGGTCAAATTGAATGTAAAAATTGATTGAATTTCTTTAATGCGAAAATTTATTGAATTGCTTTTATGCATAAATTAATTTGAATGTAAATGTTGAATTCGAAAATTGATAAAATTAAGGTGAATGCTAATGTTGAATGTGAAAATTAAGGTGAATGCTAATGTTGAATGCGAAAATTGGTAAAATTCTTCCGTTTATTTGTATGAAATGAAATGGAAAATATGAGTAATGGTTGATGCTTTGTCATCAATTCGGTGTGGTATCCGGCCATCGTGTCGTTGATTTGTTGGATGTGGTTGCCGGCCATCGTGCCGTTGTTTTCTTGCAGGTTTTGGGAACCTCACCGTATTGGGGAGGTGCTGTCGAAATTTTGAATTGACGGCTTTATGTTTCGTTCTTTGCAGGATAGGAGAGGCTTTTCGATCGTCTTTCACTCGTCACTTTGCGGAATAGCAAGGTGAGACATAAAAGATCCCCCCCCCCCCCCCCCCCCCCCCCCCCCGCTTTTTTCCATTTCTGTTTCTAGGTAACGCGTAACCTAGTTAGCCGTCTCCCGTTCGAAATAGATACAGTTGGAGATATGCCCGAGGGTTGCATATCTATGACCGTATCTATTTCGAATTGTCCACGTTTTTTGGACAGCCCGAGGATGCGTAGATGGGGCTAGTTTCCATTGTCTATTCCGGTTTGAGACAGAGTTTCGGCCGCGCCTCCCTGTTGTTCTCCGGATACACAATCTCCCTCCCAGGACGTGTATTTGGAGACCAGCGGGGAGGTGCTGCCGAAATTCTGTCTCGGACCGGAGTAGACCTTGGAAACTAGCCCCATCTACGCATTGTCGGGTGGGATTAGGACCTATCTTCACCTATTAGGCATTGTATGCATCGTGTAGATACCAATGAATTTTAAATTGCTCCGTCATATGATAGAAGATGGATGACCGTGCGTGGATGTACACGGGCCGTCCAAGGAAGGGTTCTGAAACAAGTGAATGGGTTGACAAGACCCTTACTTTCTTGAAACAAGCATTTGCCAATGTCAGCAAAGGTGGAAAGACTTGGTGTCCCTGCAGCCGTTGCGGCAACACAAGGGAGCAGACAGAGGAGGAGATGGGGTTGCATCTTGGTAACTATGGATTTACGCCAGGCTATACCCGGTGGGTCTACCATGGTGAAGCCCATAGATTGAGGGAGGAGGTCGTGAGACAACGCGTCGATGATTGTGATGCTGATGGCGGGGTGGAGGACATGTTACAGGACTATCAGGAAACCCAGTTCCGTGAACAACCTAGGGGGCAGGAGGAGCCAGAGGAGTCCGCAAAGCGCTTCTATGACATGTTTCAAGCGTCACAGAAACCTCTTCACGGGCATACCAGGGTTTCAAAACTGGATGCCATTGCACGTCTAATGGCCGTGAAGTCCCAGTTTAGCTTGAGTCGGAACGCGTTCGATGTTATGTTGACAGTTGTTGCCAGCCTGCTTCCGGAAAGTCACATTCTACCAATGAGCATGTATGAGGCACAGAAAGTGCTTAGTGCACTTAAGATGCCATATGAGCAGATACATGCTTGTCCGAAAGGATGCGTCTTATTCAGGAAACAGCATGCAGAAGCAAAATATTGTCCAAAGTGTGGGTCCTCTAGGTTCATGGAGGTAGACGCGGGTGATGGGCAAAAAAGGCAGCTCACGGTACCCGTGAAGATCCTAAGGTACCTTCCGTTCTTACCGAGGATCCAACGGCTGTACATGACCGAGGAATCCGCGAAACAGATGACATGGCACAAACATGGAGTTCGATACAAGGCCGATAAGCTTGTACATCCATCCGATGGTGAAGCATGGCAACGATTCGATAACATTCATCACATCAAAGCTCGGGAGGCTCGTAATGTACGTGTGGCCCTGGCAACAGATGGGTTCAATCCATATGGCATGGGGGCTGCCCCGTACAGTTGTTGGCCCGTGTTCGTTATACCCCTCAATCTCCCTCCAGGCGTCATCTTTCAACGACAGAACATTTTCTTGTCGTTGATAATTCCTGAAAACCCGGGGAGTAATATGTCTGTTTATATGGAGCCTCTGATTGATGATTTGGAACGTGCTTGGGAGGTGGATTTGCTTGGGAGTAATATGTCTGTTTCCTTGCCCGGTATGCAAGCATCTTGTGAGGTGGATTTGGTTGAAGAAGGGTGGCAAGTTTTCTTCGTTCGACCAACACCGACAATTCCTCCCTCTTGACCATCGATTCAGAAGAGACAAAAAGAACTTTACGAAAGGTGTCCAAGTTCTCAACCCTCCACCGCAGTTCTTGACAGGTGCGCAGGTGAGTGCTATGTTAGATGGTCTCAAGGTCGATGAAACAGACGGTGGTTTTGTGGAAGAGTTGAAGAAATATACGAAATTTGTTTTGATGGTTGCAAGCCTCTTGTTGACGGTCCTTACGACCCATTTTTACCGTCAACTTTATGCACCTTTTGGAACCTAACATCATCACCAAGGGTAGACATAGGGCTTATTTCTAACAAATTCCACTAGTCTTGGTGAAATTATGAGTGCAGGTGCAATTCATATAAAAACAGGGGAAAACATGCAATAAACATGGACTTTGCAATCGACGGATTTTCCCGGACTAAAGAATTTAGTCCAAAAGCCCAAAACCACAGAACCAGGCTTCAAGACCAAACAATGCAAGTGGATTGAGCATATACATAGCCAGAGGAAGGAGCCAGAGGAGGATCAGGCCCAGTGGGGCCCAGGCCAGGTCGGCCG
Organism: Eragrostis curvula; assembly: GCA_007726485.1. Taxonomy (NCBI): domain Eukaryota; kingdom Viridiplantae; phylum Streptophyta; class Magnoliopsida; order Poales; family Poaceae; genus Eragrostis; species Eragrostis curvula. The sequence continues at coordinate 70,123 of RWGY01000421.1, forward strand.
ACCCCCTCTGGCCAGGTCGGCCGACCTGCCAGGGAGGCCCCCCTGGCCCACTCTTCTCTGGCGGTTCACAACCGACCTCTGGAGGTCGGTTCGCCCTGCATTAAATGCCACCGACCTCAGGAACCGCCTCAAAGTTGCCGACCTTCCAAGGCTATAAATAAAGGGGCACCCCTCCCTCTCTCAAGGAAAAAGAAGACAACACACATTGACACCAAGAGGAATCCATTCTCTAGCATTAGACTAGTCTCTAGGCTGTAGAGGAGTAGAGGGGAGAGTTTGGTAGAGGAGAGGGCTGTCCTCCCTTTGTGAGGACTTAGCCCAATCCTGTATCTTGAGGATACTTGCTAATAATATATTGTTCGTCGTTCGTTCTTCGTTCGTTCGTCGTTCGTTCATCGCTTGTTCGTCGTTCATCGTATATCAAGTAAGTATCAAGGTCCACTTCAATAGAATTATCTTCTTTATTCCTTATGACTTATGATTGTACTAGTATGATAGCCATGTGCTTTCTATGTGGTTGTTATCTAGTCATGATTGGTTGCTTCATGCTTGACATGCCTTTATTCATTCGTTTATGTCCTTACACTCGATTTATGCATGAAGTGGTGAGACATGCTCGGGCCCATAACTTGTTAATCCGTAGGGTTAGAGTTATGTGCGATATAGATCGTAGCTTGTTAATCCGCAGGGTTAGAGTTACGCATGTCTCACCCATTGACTTGATGATCCGTAGGGTCAGAGTCATGCATGTTCTAGCACTTGATCTGTTGATCCGTCGGGTCAGGATTAGGTGTACTCTTATTCCCGACTTGATGATCCGAAGGGTCAAAGTCCCATGGGAATCGAGAGTACTATTTAGCAATGTGAGCATGGTGCTTAGGTTGATAAACAGCTTTGGGTGTTTGGTTGTCTGCTTGAACAAGAGAAGGTCTGGCAGCAAGGACTTAATTGCCTTGCTGTCACGTGACCCTAGGACTGGCATAGGGACTTAATAGCCCTAGTGTCACGTGTCCTGGTAGAGGGTTGCCGGTAGGTGGTGACAGCCCTGCTGTGCTTAATCCTCTTTGTTCTACGGTAGATAGCCTTGATTGCCTGGTAGAAGGAATACCGGTAGGTGGTGACAGCCCTGCTGGTTACCCCCCTTGTTCCAGGTTGACATAGAGCTTAGACTTGTATGTGTTGCATGAGCAGGAATATAAGAAGTACATAAGGATCCATCTCGGCTCTCTTCTTAACCCCGCTTAGCCTAGGCTTAGTTCTAGTGTTAGATTGGATTGCTCTGGTTGTGTTGTCACACTACCCCTACCATACTTTTATCCTTACCCCTGTTTAGACCTTGGTACATTATTAGTTATGTGATTATGAACTCTGCTATCTCGTAAACCACCGCCTTCCCTGTGGAAAATACGATACCCTTGAATACTCACGGGTGAAGTGCTACAACGGTATTCTCCGTGCGCTTGCGGATTTATTTGTGACCGTACGAAATACCAACACCTCTCCCTCTTGTCGTATTCAAATGCCATTGGTTTGATCCTCAAGCAGTTAGACAGACCCCTAATCTTGGGCTAGTCGAAATTCGATAGTCATCCGTCTATCCAGGAGACGATGTATATATTGTTGCTCAACATGCCACACAAGTTTATTATCTCCCATACCCGTGCCAAACTGACGACCGTCTCAAGGGTTGGGATGTTGTGTACAAGGTATCGCCACACGGCAAACTACCGGTCCCAAACAATGAAGATTACAATGTAGACCCAAACACATATGTCGATGGAGAGTTCTTCCAAGAAGATTGGCTAGAAGGGGGTTTTGTGATAGACTTAACCGAAGAGATCGAAATGGAAGTAGACAATGAAACGGTTGTTGATGACCATGCTGGAGATGAGGTTCATAATGCGAACGACTTGAAATTACTTGAGCGATTACATTTAGACGACGATGACATTCCGCCTTCAGAACACGTGCAACATGATATGGACCTTGATGATTATAGTGATGATGAGGCAAACAATGCACAAGATCCTGTTCTTGATGATTATTTCTAATACATGTATGGCCCGTAGTAGTTAATTTAATTTTTGCAATACTATGTTACTTTCTATTACATGTTATATTTTTTTTGCATATATTTCGAAATACTGATGGATTTAATCTTGTTAATTGCAGGTGATTGATCAAAGATGGTGGGCAAGGGTGGTGGTGTGATGAGGACGGTGACGTCCCTCTACCAAAAAGCGACTGGGAAGCGGTCCGCTGCAGCTGAGAGGTCTGGAAGTGGGAGAAGTCGAATGAAGGCTCGAGGCAGCAGAGGTGGCGGCAGGCGTCGGGGGAGGGGGTCGACGGCACCATCCCCTGCTCCTTCCGTGCACGAGTCGGAGGAGGAGCGGGAGCAGGAGGCCTTGGAGGCCTCAGAGGAGCAGCCGGAGCAGGAGGCCCCGGAGCAGGAGGAGGAGGACGGGGAGGAGGAGGAGGACAGGGAGGAGGAGGAGTAGAACGGGGAGGAGGAGGAGGACGGGGAGGACGAGGCGGCGTCTGAGGACGTGCCTGAAGTGTGGGAGCGAGGTCCCGCACGACTTCCACAGCGACCGATCCCTGTTGAGAGACGCCCGTTGGTTCGACCCAAAGGGAAGAAGTAAGTAACTTTAACTTTTAAGTCATTTGCTATGTTTCAAATCTCAATAGAAACTAATCATTGTCTTGATCACTTGGGCAGGGGCTGGGAGACGATCGTTCCGGGTGACCACGAACGTATTCCTGCCGGCATCCTCGGCCTTTTGTGCAGGAGACACTTTCCTGGCATGGTGCCACTGCGCGACGGGGGGCAGGAGCCGGCCTTGACGTGGGCCCACTACAAACGCGTCGCTGATGTCCCAGACGAGGATGGGAGAGACTTTTGCACCGTGGCGGACCGGGTAGTTGGAGAGCTGTGGGTAAGTCTTGTTTACATTGAATTTGTCAATACATCTCGTTCATTGGATATTTTTCAAATAATGAAAGTATACATCGCGTCAATGTGCAGGATTTTTTCAGGGTCGAGCCGGAATGGAGGGACCGTGCGGTGCGTCGGGTGTACGATGCATGTCCTAAACTCATTACGGACATGCATTACGAGGCGCGCGTCCAGGCCGTGAGGACCTACTACGCCAAAAAACTTGGTAGGAAGATTGAGAAAAAGGAGGCTCGGACCATATGGCTGGCTGCAGAACAATACATGCAGGTAATTTGACATTCTCATGTTTTCTATACTTGATTAAGTACGCTTAATTTGTTATTCTCATAGTTTCACAATAACTAACATCTAACTTGGTCAAATGACGTGTTGGTGATTCCGTGGTGGTGCGCCTCTCACAGGGACTGCTGGGAGTACTTTGTGAGTAGGTGGTGCGACCCCGAGTGGCAGAAAACGCACGAAGCTTGCCGGCAGCGGCGTTTGAAGATGCCTGGTCCAGCACACCATCAAGGCAACCGTACCCTTGATGAGTACGCGACTAGATGGGTACGTGAATTCATTTCGTTGTTTGTAACGCTCAATTTTGCATAATTTCTAATCATCTTTCTGTTTTCTTTGCAGTCGCGGGCGCATGAGGGCCGAGAGTGCCCCCCGTTGATGGCTTGGGCAATGGCCCACAAGGGCAAGGCGACGTCGATCGAGGTCGACTACAACCCGGAGGACCGCCCCGAGGCGTACAGCAACCCCACCGTCCACACTCGCCTCAGTCAGTACACCGAGATGGGTAGGGAGAAGCACGGGCCAGAGTGGAACCCGAGCACCGAGGACCTTGATGGAGAGATCATCATGAGGGTGGGTGGAGGTAAGAAGCATGGCCGGTACTGGATTGGGGACAGCACACTGGACACGGCCTCTACTCCCACCCTTTCTCAGATCCGAGCAAGGAGCTCGTCCTCAGCCCCGCCCATACGCCCATGGCCAAGCGCTGCACAGATTCAGTTTGACCAAGCCCAGGTTATTTCTGTTCTATTCGTCGTTTCGTTGGATTTGAGACATATATTTGCTTTGCATTGTAACATTGGGATGACATGTTGTAGGCCCAGCTACGGGAGGAGATGGAGGCGAAGCTCCAGGCACAGGAGGCGAAGTACCAGGCACAGCTGCAGGAACAGCAGGCGAGGTACGATGCGAGGCTCTACGAACAGAATGCAAGGATGCAGGAGGAGATGCAACGGCAAATGCAGGCGATGTTTTACCAGTGGCACAGTGGTGGGATGCAACCGCCGCCACTACCTCTTCCTCCTGTTGTCGGCACTTCGAGTCCGAGTCAAGGCACTCCGGTGAGTATATCTAAATCCTTGCAGATTCATTCCACTTCCTGTCGGCACGTCTATCTAGAATCTTGTGTTAATCATGTAATATATCCTCTTTGCAGAACATATCAGCGGGATCGAACAATCAGCCGGTTTCCCCTCCCAATGCTTATTCTCCGTTTCATCCTTATCATCATCGCCCTCCGATGTAACTTGTAGTTGTATTTCTAGTCCTATGTCATGAACCAACTAGTTGTGCTTGCTTACGTTTGATGAACTTGTGCTTGTGGTTGTCGACGACTTGGTTTATCACTATTTGGACCATTTCTATGTATTTGTGGAGATTTCTATGTGTTGTGATGATTTAAATGCCTGTGATGATGATGGTGGTGATGTGTATGTGTCTATGATGATGATGAGCATATATGTATGATTTGGTGTGATTTTGGTCCAGGTTGCAGTGATTTTAAACATTTTATTGCAATCTGTCGATTTTTTTTGCCGAGTGCCTCAGATTTTTGCCGAGTGCCAAAACTGAGGCACTCGGCACATGTGCCATTGTTTGCCGAGTGCATGTGCCTGGCACTCGGCAAACTTACCATTGTTTGCCGAGTGCCTGCCGTCAGGGCACTCGGCAAACCGTTTTGACGGCCGTTTCCCTCCGTCTCGTTACTTTATTTTGCCGAGTGCCTTTTTGACACTCGGCAAAATCTTTGCCGAGTGCCCGACAAAAAGCACTCGGCAAACCCGGCTTTGCCGAGAGCTGTTTGCCGTCCGGTGTTTGCCGAGTGCAACACTCGGCAAACTCTTTGCCGAGTGTAAAAGCTGCTTTGCCGAGTGCCTCTGGCACTCGGCAAACTCCAGGTTTCCTATAGTGAGACTTGTAACAAGCATTTTTATTTTCATAAATGAAATCAAATTAATAATTTGATTGATCTTTTATGCTTATTACTCTAGTAATAATTTGTTCATTATTCATTACTACTAGTTCTTGTTGGGCCTAGCCTAATAGATGTCTTTTGTGGCATAAAATGTAAATTCCTTAATTAATAGTGCAATTACAAATTTACTTTTAAACTAATAATGGCCATTATTTTGGAAAGTAAAAGCGCTCAATGATATATATGGAACTATCGGTAAGGCTAGGGGGAAAAGGAATATATTTAATTAGTTTTTTATGACTTGTGGATAAATTGTTGTTGTGTACAAGTGTGTTAATTCAATCTCGGATCGTCCATTTTCCACTTCAATTGTGAGAGGTATGAAATTGATGTGCACATTCCCTCCGCCAAAGCGCCTATGATTTTCCTGCTACTGGCCTTCATTGCATATGGCCTATGGGATCTTACAAGCTCACTCATACGATTGTAGGTTGCTCCTAGATTAGGGGATACATTGGAAATACGCTTAAGAATAATCATATATAAATTGATTAGCTTACTTCAATGTTGAAAAAGGATGACTTAGTTTTACATTATGGTGATCAATGTTAATTCCCAAAACACCACAGTACCACAAAAATACAGTACAACAATGAACACAAGATGAGAATGGTGGCAACTTCGGATTATGTCTACTGATCTTTGTCTGATATTTGGGTCATTGTTCTGCTACTTGTGGTCTGTTACTCCACCAATGATGGCGTTTCTGTATCTTATGAACGTCCCCGTCACCGTCTCAAGATAAGAAAATTATGTCTACTTGAAGTCAATTTTTTTTATCATGCAATTAAACGCTTGATAGCGCGATTGCATCTCATGTCAGTGTAGGTCCAGCTCCCCAATTGCAGAGTGTATGAAATTGCGAAGAAGCGCGCATTTGGGATACGGACAGTGAACACCACCACATGACTGGTATGAAAAAAGGGCCAAATTAAACTGTCACAACAAACACAAATGCGAACTTAACTTAAAATCCATAAAGTGACCGTTCCTCTGTCTGGATAAGAGTTTGCGTTCAAGCTCCGAACGCGCCCGTCAGTGTGTGATTCGCCGCTCTGCCTCTGCGCCACGCCGCCGTTTCGCTGGCCGGTCGAAACGGCTCCGCGCCTCGCATCAGGCGGCTTCTCGCTTCTGAGGACCGTGCCCGCGGACGACGCGGTGCCGCGGCGAGCCTGCATGGCGTTCACGAGCTCGCGAAGCTCCTGCTGGGAGGCTCGGTCGCCGCCGACGCCGAACACTCTCGACGTCCGGCCCGCGGGTTCGCCCCCGCGACGAGCCTGTCGAGGCCCCTGAACCGGGGCGCGACTTCCGGCTGCGGCCACGCGGCTCGCCCATGGTGGCCACAACCGCCCGCGCGCGTCCGTCGATCCTTGAAATACGAACGCAATGAAATTGTTGCTCTGCAATCCAGCGGAGATGCGTGCGAGTACGAGTTAGAGATGGGTGCTCCTGAAGCCGAAGCAAAAAAGGTAGCCAGTGACTTGGACTAGCAACCGTGGAGAATCAACATCGCCAATTGGCAACTGATGATCACACGGCTGTTTGTTGCCTGTTTCGGCCACTCAGTCGGTAGGCAAAATCGACGCGTTGTAGGGCAGCATGTGACGCAGGCCTGGTAAAATGTCCCCCTCCATGTAGAGCTGGTCTATCAACTGTGCTTCATCCCAGTACCTCCTATTCCCAGAATTAATCATCGACTTATAGTTGATTCAAACACGCGACCGATGCAGCAAAACTAAAACGAGTAAAGAACTCGAATGACATCTCCCTGCTAATGAAGTTTGTCTCTAAAGTCTTGCCATCTTACATTATCTGTAGCTATACTACAACATTGGGTCAAACATCACTTTATAAAGGATACATACTAGTAGTGCTGACACTTATTGTTACGCAACAAGGTACCATCGATAGCTTTTTTCTCGGACGCGCAGGAGAGCTGCGTGTCATTTGATTAAGGAGAAATAAGGTACCATCGATAGCTAAGCTATCACAGTGTGATAGTCGGGGCCCATCAATATAGAATGCTATATACGTACCATGTGCAGGGGGAAGCATTATCCCTTTGTCGGCCTAAACATAGAGAACCTTTACAGTGCACCATACTACTTGGAGTAAAGAAGTGGTATAAATCTAATCTGACCATCCATTCTCATGGGTATTAGTGTAATTGTCATACTAATCAATAATACTACCGGTGTGCCATCAAAGCGTAAATGATGATAACGAAACGGTATCAAAATAGTTGAAACATTGTTCGTCTTGGCCGGAGGCCGCCGCCGCCAACGCCACGCCACCGCCAAGCAGCCGACGACCTCCACTGGGCGTCTCCGGATGGATCCCTGTCTGCTTGCCCTCCAGTGCGAATCCATTCTGATAGAGTTGCTGCAACGTGGCCGGAGAACGCACGGGCGCCGCCACCTTGTCCCCGTCACCAACGCCCCATTAGTTCGTCGCCGACGGAGGACGCACCGGCCGACAAGGTCATTGGACGCATCAGTCTGGATCCCCGCCATCCGCCGTGATGACGCGCTACCGGCCCCAAGGCCTTGCCCCCGCCATCGTGTGGCCAACGAAGTTGCCTGAGCGTCCTCTCGCCTACCATGTCGTTGCTGTGGCCATTCGCTGTCGTGGTGTTCCTGCGAGGTTGCCGGCTGTCCAGAGTAGCGTGTATGGCCGTGTCGTCGGCAGTCCATCGATGGTGTTGCGCCTTCAGCGGCAGAATCGTGAAGCACGGCCATCAGCGAATGTGCGTGTGCCCTTTCCATTTGTGCATGTAAATCGCTCATCATTAGAACAACATGACCTAGATTTGATTGTGCATGAATTGTTGGGAAGATTCAAAGGGATGGTTTCTGTTTGCGTGGTGGACGTCAGTTATTCGACGAATTGCATAGCCTATGTTAGCCTGCTGTTCTTGAATCTGCAGGCTTTCGCATTATTTGCATTGAGATGAAATGTAATCACTGATATGTATTTACCGTGGCAAGCAATTTAATTACGCAAATGGTGTAGTTGCCCCCGATGACTTCCATGGAAAGCTAGATATCTTCCACCGTTTGCATCCGCGCAAAGGACAGGAGCACCACTTCTATTGTTTGATCTCTTTCGCTCTACTAGATACTGAACTAGCACGCTTTGAAGAGGTTCATAATAGCGAAACTGACGATTTAACAAGCCATTGCTAACACATCAGCTAATGGACGAAAGGAAACAATAAAAGTGGCACTAGAAAAGTAAATTACATAATCCGTATTTTACCATTCACATCAAGTAATTAAACATAGGAATACAATTTGTTCAATCAGAACCGTCGTACAAAGCAAATGCGGGGTTCTGGTGATGTTCAGAACAAATTTCACAAGGCCTCAAACAGTATCAGTGGCAGAGCTTCATCGCTCCCAGTTCAGAGTACTCCCCAGTTCATGACCTCGCGTAGGGTGCGCAGAAGCGTAAATCAACCATGACCCTACAACATCCCGAGATGGATTAATTTTCAAAGTGAGAGAAGCCCGCTCCACCGTGGTAACGACGCCCGCCGTCGGGCTCCATCCAACGGCGACGGGGAAGGATGAAACGTGCGCCGCCGCCGTGGCCTCTGTCGCCTACTCGACATGGACAGAGAGAGGAGGGCACCATGCTACCGCCGCCGCCACCGATCACAGCTGCCTGCCTAGGGTTGGGGAAATGGCGGCAGCTGTCGAGCTATGATTGGGAACGATGGAGAGAGAGAGAGAGAGAGAGAGAGAGAGAGAGAGAGAGAGAGAGAGGAAACTAATCGAGAATAAGATCTGCTAGTAGTATTTTTGTTTCCATCGATACCCTTTGCTTGCTTATACCACTTTAAAATATCACCATATCACTGTGAGAGCTTCGAAGTAGTATGAAGTGTATCTGAACGGTTAGATTAAAAGAAATGAACGGCCCACGTTGATTTGGGTGCACCGTAAAAGTTCTCTAAACATAAGGAGTAATGCGTCAGAGTGACGAAGCATATACAACTACATCCTTTAGTATTTCTTCATTATTACGAAAGTTCATCTCATGAGATAAAATTTTAGTTAATACAGCATATTAGGACTTATGGAAGGACCATCACTGATTCACTGGGCCTCCTACAAACATTAGCTACCTTTTCCATAGATCATTGTATCTAAGGACCATCAATGGAAAATAGCACTCCTGCCTTTGTGAAAGGAAAATTAACCATTTCGATCATTATGTCTTGCCGAATTGTGTAAGGTTCAGATGATCAGAATCCTGTCTTTTCTTTTTGAACCCATTCCTTTATGATTTGGTGCAACGGTGGATATGTAAGCCAAGAATGTAACTGTTGCAGTGCCTTCGTGCATAGACGAAGTAGTGTGCTAACTGACCAAGTTATGCGTTGTAGAAGTCTTGTTGATTTCCTTTCTTCACCCCAATAACTCTCACTAGCTGGGGTGCATGATAAGCCTAAATCTTGGTGCAATCGTGCAGCTGTTCCGGCAACTTAAGTACATGTGCCCACCGTGTTCGATCACTGTGTGTTCCTTTATGCATCCCATTTCCACTTTTTGTGTAGGCATTTTTGAATCTAGAATCTGCATCATGGCATCCCTGAAATGATGAATGGGCAAGGAAATAATGACCCCGATGTAGAGGAGAAACACTCAAAATCTAGAAAGATATGGAATGGTTACTTTGTTTCTTTTTTTAATTTCTTCCCCTTGTGTTTCTAGTGCATCGGTGTCTTTTATCATAGCAACGTTTCAGCTCGTACATATATACATGTCAGTGTCCTATAAAACTTATAATATATATATAGCGCTATCTGTATGGCACTTGTACAGTACCACACTTTTATATAGTGTAGAGATGAACACAAGATGAGAATAGTGGGAAAATTGGATTTATGTCTACTGATCCTGCCTGGTATTCGGATCATTGTTCCACTGCTTGTGGTCTAGTACGCTTTCTAATCCCCGCACTCCACCTAAGATAGCAATGCATTCCAATATGACGTCTTGCTGCACACAAACCAAGCAGAAGGCCAGTTACTGACGCTCGTCTCTCTATGTCTTCTGAACGTCATTACGTTCTGCGGGCGTCCCAAATAGGAATCGAATTATGTCTAAGTGAATTCAGTTTTTCTTTATCATGAAAACACTTGATAGTGCGATTCCATCTCATAAAAAACTCGACCTGCCGGGGGTAAGACCGCCCCCGACGGCATTTGCTTAAGGAGAAGAGCCTTCTCACGCAGGCCGAGAAAACCTCCGAACCCCCTCCCCGACCTTACACAGGGACTCAGCTGGCCGTTGTGAGCTCCGGCGCGAGTCTTTACCATATGCTTTGATCCGGGGAGGACGAGGGGATTTTTTTACACTGCAATGAACAGTACCATCTCTGGTACTGTTCACTGCAGCGCCCGTGCCGCAGCTGGGATTCGATCCCGGGCCGACAGGAGCGAAGCTCCCGGAGCCCTCCGGCTCTGGCCACTCGGGACGTCCCAGCGTTGGCGCGATTCCATCTCATGGCAGTGTATGTTGTATATCAACTTATCATATGTCACAAGCGAGCATATTTGCAGGTTGAATTCCTCAATTGCAAAAGTAGCATGCATTTAGGATATGAACAGCATGACATAACTGGTTAGAAAAAGGACCAAAATAAGACTGTCACAATAAACACAATTGCAAACTTGAGAATCTTTGAAGCGACCTTTCCTCTGTGTCTGGAGATAAGAGGTTCGCACTAGCAAGCGTACTTGCTGGTTCCGACACCACTATCTTGCTGTGCGCCCTCGGAACGCGGCGACAGCGTGATCCGCCGTTTAGCTGGTCTGGTGAACAACGGCCGTATCCTCGTTGATCCTTTCGAGCACCACGGCTCCGCGCCTCGCAGCAGGCGCGCCGGCCTCCGCCTTCTCGCTTCTGACGACAGAACTCGCGGAGCTCCTGCTCAGAACCGCGGTCGCCGCCGACGCCGAACACCCTCGACGTCGGCCGGCCAACGCCGGCACGGGGGTTCGCCGCCACGACGAACCTGTCGAGGCCCCTGAGCGCACGGACGTAGAGGTCGCGTGCGCCGCGCTTTACTTCCGGCTGCAGCCACTCGGCTCGCCTATGCCGGCTACCGCGGCTTCGGAGAGAAACAATTAGCGACACGATGGAAGGGAGACGTTGAATGAATCTTCGATGGTTTCGTGTCGGCTTGCAGTTGCAGGCAGATCAATATAGCAGAGCAGGGAACAGAGTTATTGACGAGGTTGAGAATGTTCAGGTGTAGGTGTGTGTGTATGGGCATGCTAGTTATTAAAGTTGAAGGTGTGATTAGTCTTTAAAATTGACGTGTTTCATGCTTTGTTCATTGAACAACTTGTTATGATCGTGGCTTGAAATGGACATGCCACATTTTTTTCTTCTCGAAAATATATATCTGGGATTTGGCTGACGTCTTTACGCCGAAAAGGCGAGAAGAATGATCGGCAGTCCTGGGTACCCACGAAAAAACATATTGGTAGCAATCGCTTTGATCAATCAAGCAGTCATAGAGATAGAGGGGTTTGCCCGTGACATTGACAGCCGAAGTTCTAGGTAAATGTATAGCGGCTTGCGGCCAGTGGGTTAAGAATCTTTTTTTTTTTGAACAGCAACGAATGACTTGAGCAGTTTGAGCCCCATTTCCTAATACTAGTTGTCAAAAGCAGCCGGTGACTTTTCAGTACGTATAACATGATGATCATCGACGGGCAGGATCACAATCCCGAATCCACCTTCAGCATGTACGCAAGTGCTAACGCTTGAGGACTAATAGGGGCAGGATTTCTCCACCCATTTCATTAGTATATCTGTTTAAGGGATCTGTAGAGTGTTTAATTTTTAGTATGGTATTCGGACTAACGCAAAACGTGCTCACAACAAGAACTCTTAGATGCTACGCTTAGGTTCTAGATTGTAAACACAAACTTAAACGATATATGAAAGCACTGCTTCTGAAAACGATGTAACAATTCACATCAGTAATTGAAATATTAGCAGAAAAGAAACATAGGATTGAAAAAGAGACTAGCACGTTACAGAGATGAATGGAGCAATTGTTGAGCATGACTGCCATAGCAGTGGGCTTTTAGCTTTTTAGCTTTTTTAGGAAGCCGAAGCACCTAAAATGCCAAACCAAACACACCCTCAGTTGTTGAGCATGACTGCCATAAGCTGCCATTCTGATGAAAATGCATTAGGTTGACTGTCATTCATGGATTGCGCTTCGTTTAATCCTTGACCTATTCATCTTTTTTTTTTCTATCCATGGGAGTGAAGTAAGATCACTAGAGCGATTGAGTTGCAGATTGTGCATGCTGAGAGCACGTGTCTTCTTCCTAAATCATTAGTTTCAGTGGTCTATAGAGACATTCTGAAGCATTAGTAACTTCATTGGGGAACACATTTTAAAGCACATATAGCAGTTACCGAAAGAACATGGTTTTGTCCTACCACAATAATGCTGCAATAAATGAAGTCTTTATTACTTAATCCGCAGGTCCTTATAAATTCAGAAATACAAACAGATGCGTGACTGTTTTCATATACTGTGCTGTAGTGGACAAAGTGTCAAGATGAACTCTTAGTCTGTCACTGATACAGTAGATAGAAAGAGGGCGCCACAATCTAGCATCTCTTCTTCATATACAAGGCCTGCGATCCTTCAGTTATCATCATTTCCTGAAAACTTCAATGCTCATCGGTTAACAATGTGTAGGGAAGCTACCTCGAGGTGCTGACGACACAAATGGAAATGTGATGCATCAAGGAATTCGCCATGTGCCCCACATCCCGAGACTGTTGTTGCATCTTCGCAGCATGTAGGGAAACATTGTTGCAGTGTTGTCATTACGGATAGTTCTTCCAAGCCAAAATACCCCATTGCTAATTGCACCTGAGAACAGTGTAATCAGTCTTGATGATCGAGAGAAGCTCTTGCACGTGTTGCGGCATTGACAGTCGAAGTTCTAGATAGTATTTAGCGGCTTTTGTCAGTGTGTTACGAATTTCTTTTATTTTTGCAGAGAAACGCATGAGGGGAGAAGTTTGAGGCCCGTTTACATATTACTCCGTGTAGTTTGCAAAATCAAAGCAGCCACTGACTTTTCAGTACGCGTGACTTGCACCAGCATGGCAGAATCGACGATCGCACGCTACGCAGGTGCTGACGCTTGTCAATCTCAGTTGTCACTTGTCAGTGGCCGGATTAATCGTCCACCACCAATGTGTGACAGGGGCCAGCGCCTAGCGGCGTAGTAGCGCGGGCGCCACCCCGAAACGCGGAGCACCCTAGCTAGTTTGATCATGGCGGACTGAGGCCGGTGAGTAGCTCGACGGTGGACTGAGGCCGGGCGGGCGCGTGGTTGACCAAACGGGGCCGTGATAGCTCACTTGGGGCGCGTGGTTGACCAAACTGGCCGGCTTGAATCTGGTGACTTTTCAGTAGCGTGTGACTTGGACCAGCGACCGGGCAGAATCGACGATCACACATGGTACGCGAATGCTAATGCTCGTCAATCTCAGTTGTTGTCAGTGGCCGGATTCGTCCACCCCTACTCGATGATCGGCAAGGAAAACCAACGAGGTGGCGCGACGCACGAACCAAACATAGGGGCCAGCGCCATCCCGAAACGCGGAGCTAGCTAGCTTAGCTTGATCAAGATGGTTCAGCAGCGATCCGGCGATCCCCTTCGCTGCCCCTAGTTGCAAAGAAAGAGTACATTTATGAGCACTCAAGAACACAAAACCAAATTAAACTGTCGTGATTTTAACGAGGAGCGAATTTAACAATCTTTGAAGTAATTTTTTCTTAGTCGGGAGCATAATGTCCTTATCCTCACTGATGCTCTGGAACGACGTGGCACTGCGTCTCCGAGCCGGCTCGGCTGCCTCCGCCTTCTCAATTCTGACGGTGCCCTGTTCGCGCCGCCATGGGCCACCATGCCCCGTGTCACGTGTGAGCTCAGGTCCTGCTCGGAGTCGCGCTCGCCACGTCGGTCGGTCAAGTCATCACCGGCCCTGAGGTTCACCGGCATGACGAGCCTGTCGAGGCCTATGAGCCCACAGACATAGAGATCGCGGTGCGCTGACTAGCGTCTGCGTCCTCACTGCTTGATCATGGCCATTGGTATTGAGAGGTTCGAGGCATAAAATCTTGGACGGTTCTCCTGTCAGATTGCAGGTAGCTAGAACAGAGTTGTGAAGTTGTTGTGCAGAGAGCGCAAGTGGTATCTGGTAATGAGTTGGAGGTATGATAAGCCTTTGCCCTCGAAGCGTTATATGCTATTTTCCTAATTAAAATAGCTTGTTGTGATCGTGATGACTTGCAATGAAAAATGCCAATCTCGAAGAATGTTTGAACGCAATGTAATTCTTGCTCTGCAATCCCATCCACCCAAGAGTACGAGTTAGAGATGGGTGTCCTTGAAGTCGACAGCCGAAGCTCTAGATGTGTTGGGGCTGCGGCCAGTGAGTCATTTTAAGTGACGAACGAAGAGGACGGAAAAAAAAGCAGCCAGTGACTTGGAATAGCAACCATGGACAATCAGCATCGCCAATTGGCAACCGTTAATCACACAGTTGTTAGTTGCCCACTTCGTCCATTCGATCGGCAGGTAAATCGATGCGCTGTAAGGGCAGCATATATAGATTGCATCTGCGTGTCTCCCGCCGCACTGGCATCTGACGCAGGCCTGGTACAATGCCCCCCTATGTGAAGAGCTAATCTATCAACTGAGCTTCATCCCAGTACCTCCTATTCCCAGAACTAACCATCTTATAGTTGGTTCAAACACCCAACTGATGCAGCAAAAAAAAAAAAAAAAAACGAACAAAGAACTAGTATTACGTCTCCCTGCTATGTTTGTCACGAAAGTTTTGCTATCGTTATCTGTTGCTACTACAACATTCGGTCAACCATCATATATATCCCAGACATCACTTTATAAAGGATACATACTAGTAGTGCTGACACTTATTGTTAAGCAACAAGGTACATTCGTTAGGTAAGCTAGCTCAGTCGGGGCCAAGCAATATAGAGGGCTACCATGTGCAGGGCGATTGGGCGAAGCTTTGTCCATTTGTCGGCCTAAACAAAAGGAGTAATGCATCAGTGACGAAGCACATACAGCTACAGCCTATACTATTTTTTCATTACTATGAAAGTTCATCTCATGAGATAAAATTTTCTTCATAAGGAGTAATGCATCATTGATTCGCTAGGCCTCTTACTGTCTTACAAACATTAGCTAGCTGAAACATAGTGGCCCATGAATTTCAACCTTTTCAATAGAGCATAGTATGTAAGGACCATCTTTCCCGACAGCGAAAACATCTTTCCCGACAGGGTCTTTAGAAGTGGACAACAGTTTCTAGTACATTAGGATAACAAACTTCTATTACTGTGGGTGATGATTTTGTAGGAAATGACCATGTTGGTAAATTACTAAAACTGTTAGGAAACATATGAATTTGTACTGCTAAAACTGCCAGCCATTTGTTATACATACTAAAAGGAAACAAAACTGTTGGCCACATGGATAAACCTGTCGGTAAAAGTTGAGATTCTTGTAGTGAATCGTCAATGAAACATAGTATTCCTGTTTTTATGTGAAAGGAAAATAGATAACCAGTTTAATCATCATGTCTAGCCAAATTTTGTAGTAGGGTTCAGAAGACCAGAATGTAACCCAAGAATGTAATTGTTACAATGGCTTTGTGCATAGCCAAAGTAGGGCACTAACTGGCCAAGTTATACGTTGTAGAAGTCTTGTTGATTTGCTTTCTTCATCCCAATACCTCTCACCAGCCATGGTGTATGTTCCAACTAAAACTTGGTGCAATCATGCAGCTGTCCCCACAACTTAAGTACATGTCCCCACCATGTTCAATCGCGATGAGTTCCTTTATGCACCCCATTCCGTTTGTTGTGTAGGCATTTTTGAAGCTAGATTCTGCATGTTCACGCCCCTGAAATAATGAATGGGCTAGGAAATAATGACTCCGTGTAGAGGAGAAACACTCAAATCCTAGAAAGATATGGAATGGTTACTTTTGTTTTTTTCCCCCCCAATTTCTTCCCCTTGTAGTGCATCGGTGTCCTTTATCATAGCAATGTTTCAGCTCGTCCATACACATATATATGTCAATGCCCTATAAAACTGATATATAGCGCTATATGGAAGGCTAGGGGGAAAGCAATATACTTAGTTTTATATAAATTGGGGTGGATAAAGAGTGGTAGTGTACAAATCTCTTAGATCAACGTAGTGTTGTTGGATTGTCCATTTTCCACTTCAATTGTGAAAGGTGTGAAATTGATCTGCTATATACAAATGGCCAAAGCACCTATGTTTCACCACCGCTAGCCTACATATACGTATGGCCTATGGGATCTGACAAGCTCACTCATCCAAAGTAAGTTGCTCCATGATTAAGGGATACATTGGCTTTGTTGAGATAAAAAATATTTTTACGCCAGAAATACACTTAAGGTGTATGATAGATAAAAATTAATTAGCTTATAGTTACTCTATTGTTGAAAAAGGGTGACTTCGTTTTACATTGTACTGATCAATGCTAATTCCCAAAAACCACATTGCCACAAAAATATAGTATAACAATGAACACAAGATGACAGTAGTAGGAACTTTGGATTATGTCTATTGATCTTACCTGGTATCCGGATCATTATTCTACTACTTGTGGCCTAGTACGCTTTCCTAGCCATGTACTCCTCCTATGATTGCAATGCATTCCAATGACGGTTTGCTGCACTTGGCATGCCCAGCTCTATGTCCCTGAGTGTGTCATCCTATCCGGCCTTCTCTGCTTCCTCCCCGGCGACATCTTCCTTGGGCGTTGACGTTCCCCGCTCTCAAACAATCCACAGTGTCAACATCAAGTCGCTCGTGCCGTACACTATCGACATGCAGGCGCACAACTTTACCAAGTTCAAGCTAAAACTTCATCCCAATAACTCTCACTAGCGGGGGACGAATGTTCCATCTAAAACTTGGTGCAATCATGCAGCCGAGCCCACAATTTATGTACATGTCCTCGCCACATTCAATCGCGATGAGCTCCTTTATACATCCCATTTCCATTTGTTGTGTAGGTATTTTTGAAGCTAGAATCTGCATGATCGCACCCCTGAAAATGATGAATGGGCAAGGAAATAATAACTCCCTGTAGAGAGGAGAAACTAGAAATCTAGAAGGATATGGAATGCTTACATTGTTTCTTTTTCATTTTGTCCCCTTGTTGTGCATCGATGTCTTTCAGTTCGTCCATACATATGTGTCAATCCCCTATAAAACTTATATATAGCACAAATGTCTTAATTTGAGGTAATGCCGTTGGATTGTCCCTTTTCCACTTTGATTGTGAAAGGTGTGAAATTGATGTGCTATATACAGATGGCCAAGCTCCTATGATTTCTCGGCCACTAGCCTACATTACATATGGCCTATGGGATCTGATAAGCTCACTCATCCGAAAGTTACTTGCTCCTAGATTAGGGGATACATTGCTTTGTTGAGATAAAACAGTTTTTACGCTACAAATACACTTAAGGTGAGTGATATAATTGACCAAGAAAAGGAGCCACCACGTTCGCTCTCAATGCTTAGAAATTTCCACGTTATCCGAAAAAATTACTCATCACTGCCATTGTGAAAAAATTAGTCAGGAAACCCCCCTATAAATATTTGTAAAATAGCAAAATTTGGAACAATAAAAAATAGCTAAAAATATCCCTAGCACCGATTCCTAAATTACCCACCATGCCATTATGAGTAAAAAATAGCAAAATTCTGAATAATAAAAATAATCTTCACACCTATTTCTAAATTACTTGCCATGCCATTATAAGTCCAAAAATAACAAAATTCGAATTATAAAAGCAGCTAACAATATCCCTAATTTTTATTTCCATGAAGAGAAAATTACCCACCACTGCCAATATGAAAATATTTGTTAGAAATCCCTCTATAAATATTATAAAATAGCTAAATTGGGAATAATAAAAAATAGCCAAAAATACCCGTCACACCTATTTCTTATTTACCCACCATGCCATTATGAGTCAAAAATAGCTAAATTTGGAATAATAATAAATAACCAAAAGTACACTTCACACCTATTTCCAAAAAGTAACTAAATTTAGATTATAAAAGAAGCTAAAAATAACCCTAATTATTATTCCAAATTTACCCACTATACCATTATGAGCCCAAAATAGCTACATATTTAAATAATAAAAATATCCAAAATACACTTAATTCCTATTTCTAAATACTCCATTATAAAAATACACCACCGTATATCTAGCTAGCATGGCACATTCTCTTATTTTTATCATGGCATTGTTTTTTGAAAGATTTATTTATAGCACGACAATTTTTTTTCTATCATGAAATATGTTAATTGTTTAGCATGGCAAGTTTGAACCGACCTAACTTCTAAAACAAAATCAAATACAATGGTTAGCTAAGATACAATCCAAGATATATAATGACTCATCTCAGACTCAAATTGAGAGATTGTGAGAAATTTTCCAATCTATTTCTACTATTTTTATAAATATTAAATAGTAATAAAATATGTTAAACTTCTACAATAATATTAAAATATTTTAAATAGTATACTTTAGTTTAGCTACGCAAATGCGCGGGCAGCCAAAGTAGTAAACAAATCAATTAGCTTATTACTCTATATTGTTGAAAAAGGATGACTTCGTTTTACATTATGCTGATCAATGTTATTTCCCAAAAACCACATTACCAAAAAAAAAAAATGAACACAAGATGAGAGTAATGGGAACTTTGGATTATGTCTACTGATCTTGCCTGGTATTCGGATCATTGTTCCACTACTTGTGGTCGTGTACGTTTTCTTAGCCATATTGTTAGCTACTTTTATAAACCAAGCAGAAGACCAGTTACTAACGCTCATGTTTCTAATTCTCAAAAAAAAAAAAAAAAAAACCGCTCATGTTTCTATGCCTTCTGAACGTCGCCACGTTTCTTCAGGCGTCCCAAATAGGAAACCAAATTATGTCTACGTGAATTCAGTTTTTCTTTATCACGAACACACTTGATAGTACGATTCCATCTCATGTCAGTGTAGGTTACATATAAAATTATCCTTTGTGACAAGCGAGAATATCGCAGGTTGAATTCCCCAAGATATGAACACCACCACATAACTGGTTAGGAAAAAAAGGGACCAAAATAAGTGTGTCACAGAAAACACAAGTGCAAACTTAGAGAATCTTGAAGTGACCGATCCTCTGTTTCTGGATAAGAGGTTCGCGTTAGCAAGCATACTTGCCGATTCCAACGTCATCACTGCCTTGCTGCGCGCTCGCGGAAACGCGCCGTCAGCGTGATCCGTCGTACGTTTAGCTGGCCGGGTGATCCACGGCCGTATCCTCGTTGATCCTCTCGAGCACCATTCCCCTGCGCCTCGCAGTAGGCGCGCCGGCCTCCGCCTTCTCGCTTCCGACGACAGCGCCCGCCGACGCCGCGCCGCCTGCATGGCGTGCAAGAGCTCGCGAGCCGCGGTCGCCAAACACCCTGGACGTCGGTCGGCCAACGCCGGCCCGGGGGTTCGCCGCCGCGACGAGCCTGTCGAGGCCCCTGAACGCACGGACGTAGAGGTCGCGAGGCTCGCGGTGCCGGCGCGTGACTTCCGGCTGCGGCCGCGCGGGCGTGGCTCGCCCATGCTGGCCACCGCCCACCGGCCGAGCCGGCGATCAGTGGCGGCTCCGGCGAGAAACAATTAGTGGCACGATGGAAGGGAGACGTTGAATGAATCTTCGATGATTTCGTGTCGGCTAGCAGGCAGATTAGTAATATAGCAGAGCAGGGAACAGAGTTTTTGAACGTTCAGGTGTAGGTGACTAGGTGTGTATGTATGGGCATGCAAGTTGTTGTTGCATGTGTGATTAATCTTTACAAATTTTTAGAATAGTTTTTTTTATAATAGATTAGTCTTTTCAATTGACGTGTTCGATCATGTGTTCATCAAACAACTTGTTATGACCGTGACTTGAAATGAACATATTCAACATTTTGTCTACTCGACAATATATATTCTGAACCTGACTGATATGACTGGCGTCTATACGCCGAAAAAGCTAGAGAGGAGAACGATCGGCAGTCCTGTGGGTACCCACGGAGGAAAATGTTGCTAGCAATCAACTTGCTTGATCGAATAAGCAGTCATAGAGATAGAGAGAGGCTTGCCCGTGACATTGACAGCCGAAGTTCTAGATAAATATATAGCGGCTGCGGCCAGTGGGTTAAGAACGTTCTTTTTTATTTTTGAACAGCGACGAATGAGGTGAGAAGTTTTGAGTCCCATTTCTTAATACCATTTGCAAAACCAGCCGGTGACTTTTCAGTACGCGTGACTCGAGGATCATCGACCGGGCAGGGTCACGATCCCGAATCCACCTTCACTATATACAAGTGTTAACGCTTGTCAATCTTGAGGTTATAGTGGCAGCTAGGATTCGTCCATATAATCAACACATGGTGGACAATTCACTTATTTTGATCTGTGTCTGTTTAAGGGATATGTAGAGTGTTTAACACAAAACACGCTCACAACAAAAACTCTTATGCTATTTGGTTTTACATCAATTGTAAACACAAATGTAAATGATACATAAAAGCACTGCTTCTGAAAACGATGTAACAAAATACTGATATTGTTTGGTTCACATCAGTAATTGAAATATTAGCAGAAAAGAATCACAAGATAGAAAAAGAGACTGGCATCGGTAGAGAAATCAGGCAGCCGGGAGGGTGACGAATTATCAATAGAGAAACCCTAGCCTCCGCGTCGCCCCTCCCAGGCGACTCGGGCGGCCAATCCCGCCGCCGCCACAGGGCTTCCCTCCTACACCCGCCTCACCCTGCCGCCGCCAGAGCCGACTGGCGAAACAACTCGCTCAGCGGCGAGGAAGGCTGCGGCTGGGTCGTCATCTCCGTTTCTTCTTCCTCCCTGATTTGATCCCGCTTGTGGGGGTGACGGCGGTTGGTTCGTCGTGGGCCAGCCGTCTTCTCTCGCGCACGGATCTAGTGGACGGGACGGAGGCTGGCCTCCTTGTTTGTGCGCTGATGTGGGGGTGGTATGGCTGCGGCGGCAACACCTTTCTTCTGTGTGCATCATGACGGCGCTGGTATTCTGGCCGTGGGCTTGGACGGAGCAGGGGGCATGCCCTTTGCACTGTTTGATCCTCCAGTGCGTCGTCCTCTGCAGAATTGGTCGTGCCGAACCACCGGCAAGTTCATGAGGGCGATTGGATCTCATTCGGGCTTCGCGTTCTGTGGGCTGCTCCGATCCTTCGTGTGGCAATGACGGCTCCAGTGAGATTCTAGTGGCTGGCTGGTCTCGTACCAATTGACCTTGGGTTCAGATCGAAAGATTTGGTGGTGGTGACGCCTTCGAGCGACACATTCCTTCCTGAAGGCTCCATGGTGGAACCCCGCTCTCCTCAGCTGTATGGAATTTTCTCAGGTGCAAACCTTGCTCCAACATTATTTGGGGTGGATGACGGCGGCGTGTTTGACATCGTTACCTTCTTGGAGGTGTCAGTCTTGGAATTCTCCTATGGCTGAGGAATTTCGTGTGACTTTGGTCGGGTTTGGTTCAATGTGCATCAGATTCTGCAGTCTCCAGCAGCTATCGGCGATTGACGCCGTTGGTAAAATTCTCTTATCATCTTTCGTGGTGATTGAGAAATCATTGCTTCATGACGTGGTTGAGTGGCCGCTTTAATCATTAGACGCGGATCGTCCTTGGATTGGCAAATGCTCTAGTGCTGTTCTGGCCCCCAATGGTGGAAGAAGGTACATGAGGGAGTAGACTTTACTCACAAGGCCACTCAGGAAGACAGTATAGGCTGCAATATGGAGATGTATTTCTTTTTTTTTTCTTTTTGTAGCTTTTCAACAGTGTGCGCATGTGCACTTCTGTTGCTCGTCGTTTTCATCGATGGTTGTATTTGGCTGTAACTTTCTTGAAAGTCAAGGTTAGAGACTGTAGCTTCCTTGAAAGCCAAGGCTGGGATTAATACAATCTTCCCATTATTTAAAAAAAAAAGAGAAACAAAAGGATAAATGGAGCAGTTGTTGAGCATGCCTGCCGTCGCAGTGGGTGTTGGTAGCTTGGTTTATCAGAGATGAAGAAAGGAAAAAACAGAAGACACCATTGATAAGCTGCTATTCGGTTGAAAACCCATTAGGAAGTCTGTCAGTCATGGATCACGCTTCATATTCTCCTTGACTTATTCATCTTTTTTTTTCTATCCATGGGATTGAAATAAGATGACCAGGGCGATTAAGTTGCAGATTGTGCATGCAGAGGGCACATGCCATCTTCCTAACAAATCATTAGTTTCAGTAGTCAATAGCGACATTCAGAAGCATTAATTAGTAACTTTATTTCGGAACACGTTTTAAAGCACATATAATACATGGATTGATGGACACTACCTGCCGTTTACCAAGGAACATGTTTTTTTTGTACCACAGTACTAATGCCGCAATAAAAGAAAGGCAAAATTGTCTGAGACACACTGAGAAATGATGGTTTCGTCTGCAGCACACCAACAAAGTCAAAATTATCTGCAACACACTACGATTTTGAAAATTTTTGTCTGTGACACACTATTACCATTTTGTAATTTGTTCAACATTTTTATCTCAATTTATAAGATACATTAGAATTTGAAACTTGGCACTAATGTACCCTTATTGCATTTATCATTAAAAAAATGGAGACAATTTTTTTCTATTGTTTGCATCGCATGCTAATTGTTTTAATATTTACTTTGTCGATCAAATAATGCAAACAATTGAAAAAAATCAGGCTTAATTTTCTAATGATAGACAATGCAACAATTTACATTGGTGTCAAATTTTAAATTCTAATGTATCTTATGAATTGAGATAAAAAAGTTAAAAACAATTGCAAAATGGCAATAGTGTGTCACAGACAAGAGTTTTCAAAATCGCAGTGTGCTGCAGACAAATTTGACTTTGTTGGCGTGTTGCGGACGAAGCCACTGTTTCGTAGTGTGTCTCAGACAATTTTACCTAAACGAAATATTTATTGTTTCCACCACAGGTCCTTATAAGTTCACAAAAAAATGCAGATGCATGATTGTTTTCATATACTGTTGCATGCAGTGGATAAAGTGCTAAGATGAACCCGTATGTAATATTTCACTGAAACAATAGCTGGAAAGAGGTCACAACAAGGTACGATCTCTTCTTCATATACTCAGTCTGTTCGGCAGGCTGCAGCTGCGGCTGCAGAAAAATAACTGTGAACACTGTAGATGCTGCTGAAGAAATAACTGCGAACACTGTAGCTGCTGCTGCTGCATGCTGCAAAACATCCAAACGAACAGGCTGACTAGGACATTTCTCGGATCCTTCGGTTATCACCTTTTCCTGAACACTTTTTTTTAAAGAGAAACCATTTTCCTGAACACTTCAGTGGTCATCGGTTAAGAATGTTTAGGGAAGCTATCTCAAGGTGCTGACGGCAGAAATTGAAATGGGATGAACCAAGAAATTTGCCATGTGCAACACATCCAATGACTGTTTCGTCGTCTGTGAAGCCTGTAGTGTATGACTATTTCACTGTTATCATTACGGATAGTCCTTCCATGTTTGGATACACTCAAGCTAGCTAACAGCAGCTAAGAAGATGATGGTATGTAAGCAGTCAACTTGCTTTATGGTGTAAATCAGTCTTATTGATCCAGAGAGGTTTGCACGTGACGTGACATTGATAGCCGAAATTCTAGAAAAATACATAGCGGTTGTGGCCAGGGGGTCACGGATCTTCCTTTATGTTTGCAGAGAGAATGGGCACATTAGGGGACAAGTTCGATCCCATTTACATATTAGTAATGTGCAAAATTGACGTTGACTTTTCAGCACGTTTTGAGTTGGACCAGCGACCGGGCAAAATGGACGATCACGCTACGCAGGTCTCGTCAATCTCAGTTGTCAGTGGCCGGATTCGTCCACCACCACAGGGGCCAGCTCCTAGCAGCCCAACATGATTGCCGTCCCTGCTGTGCTGTACCCGAAAACAGAGTGCAGCTCAACCGATCGACGCCACGGCGTTTCCATAGCGCCGGCGGAGCTATACCAAGGCCTGCCGCAAAGTCTAGATGGTGGCGCACCTACGGGTGTTGGACGCTCACGATGTTTGGAGCCCGGCGATGCGAGGACCTGATGTTTGGAGCCCGGCGGTATCCGTCCGGCCAGATCGCGCGTACCGGTAACAACCGCCGCGACCGTCCGAAGTCTTCTACCTTAGTAGCGATATCGGGAAGAAAAGGCATCAAACCGTGCCAGCATCCCTGTCCACACACAATCCCTGCTGCTACGTCGTAGGGTGCAGTTTCTTCACCGGCTACTGGGTCCTGACAGCTCCTGTGGGAAAGTGGTCGCCCTCCCCTCGTAGGCAGCGTACTGCTCGTTCGTGCAAATCCAAAGAACCTTTTTTTTTCTACTGTATCCATTTGAGTGAAGTCAGATCACAAGAGCGATTAGTTGCAGATTGTGGATTCATAGGGCAGTGCCTTCTTCCTAAATAATTTGTTTCAGTAATAGTCAATAGACATTCTGGAGCATTAGTAACTTCATTTGAGAACACATTTTGAAGCACATGAGTAGATACTACCTGCCTTTACCGAAGGAACATGGTTTTGTCGTACTACTACCACAGTATACTAATGCGCAGTAAAAGAAGTCTTTATTACTTACACCACAGGTCCTTATAAATTCACAAAACCAAGCAGATGCGTGATTGTTTTCATATGACGCTGTAGTGGACAAAGTGCCAAGATGAACCTGTAGTCTGTCAGTGATACAATAGCTAGCGCAAAAAGCTACCATCTCTTCTTCATATACTAGGCCATTTCTCCGATCCTTCGGTTATCACCATTCCTTAGTGGTCATCGGTGTTGGGATTCTTCACGAAGAATACCCAGCACCGGGTGAAGCACGGAGAGAAAGTATAAGAGAAAGGGAACGGCTTCGCGTACTTCAGAAAGAATCTGCGCAACACGAAGCCTAGGCCGTTGCATTCACAATTATGTTACATAGCAAAGAGTCGACCCCCTCTCCAGTGCACGGGAGGGGGTATTTATACCGTGATCAGGGATTACAAATTAATGCCTAAACTACCTCTGATCACGGAGAATAATGTACAGGATATTCGGTTAAAAAATGTCCGGAGGGCACAATAGACTTTTGCCATCTTCCCGTCGAGGGTACACCAGAAACCCTAGCCGCTGACGTACTCGCCCTCCGTGCCGCTCCGGGCCCACCCGCGGGTCTTCGGTTATACGCGAGGCGCCCATCCGAGCTTCGTCCGAAGCCCTTAGCCTTCGCGTGGCAGCGACTCTTCGGACGATCGGTCCGCCCTTCGTGCCCCGCATCAGGTCCCGCAGATCTTCGGACATGCGCAAGGCGCCCAGCCGAGCTTCGTCCGAAGCCCTGACCCTTCGCGTGACGGAGACCCTTCGGGCGCTCGATCCGCCCTTCGCGCCCAGCATCAAGCCCTACGGAAGGAAAAACAAACGACACACGAAGGGTAATTTGGTTAGCCTGGCTAAACCCTTCGGTTTCAAGGAGAAGGCTGTCCGGGATCGAATCCTGCTCCGCAGATCCCCAACAATCGGATAACAATGTGTGTATGGAAGCTACCTCGAGCTGCTGACGATACAGATGGGAATGTGATGCATCAAGGAATTCGCCAAGTTCACAACATCCAGTGGCTGTCGTTGATAATGTGCATCATGTAGGGAAACAATGTTGCATTGTTGTCATCACGGATAGTCCTTTCGAGTCAGAGTACATGATTCCTAATAGCTAGGGAGAAGATTGTGTATGTATGCAGTCAACTGGCTTGATCGTGCAAGCAGTCTCAATGATCGAGAGAGGCTTGCACGAGACATTGGCCGCATAAGTTCTAGATAAATATACATAGCGGCTACGGCTGGTCGGTTACGAGAATCTTCTTTTATTTTTGCTGAGCATCGCGTGACGGGAGAAGTTTGAGGCTGCAAAAAGCAGCCGGTGTCTTTTCAGTAACGTGTGACTTGGGCCACCGACCGGGCAGAATCGACGATCACACCTGGTACACAATTGCTAACGCTCGTCAATCTCAGTTGTTGTCAGTGGCCGGAGCCCGGATTCGTCCACCGCTACTCGATCAGCATTCAGCAAGCAAAATCAACGAGACGGCGCGACGGGCGAACGAAGCACACAAGGGCCATCCCGAGACAAGCGCTCAACCGAGCTAAAGCCGTGCTAGCTAGTTTGATCAAGGCGGACATGCTGGTTGGCAGCAAGCCGGATGTGGTATGGGCTGAACCATTGCCGTGATAGCTACTTTCAGCCAGTGGCGATTCTAGTTGGCTTGTGGCCGACACCAGTTGATATTTTCTACACTGTAGGATCATTTTTTTGATTTTTCTCCTTTCGCGGCCCACCCTCACAAACCCAAATAGATTTCGCCCCACCCCCAAGTTGGACCCTAGACTCGCCACTGCTTTCAGCCCATGCACTTGGCCCGTGTAGTGCTATTCCAATCGGCCCATGCAAGGAGCATGATCCATTGCCCCAACATGATTGCCGGCGCTGCTCTAGCAGAAAACAGAGTTCAGGTTAACCCAGGCGCCATCCCCACGCCGGTAGCGCTACAATCAAGTGTTTTGATCCTCGACGACGTAGTGTTCTAGCTGAGGATCTCCAGCATTCGGCCAACGATATGGCATGTGCTGGTAGTAACAGCAGCCGCGGCCGTCCAACGTCGTCTACTGGAGTAGCGAGAGAAAAAAAGGTACCCTGTCCACAGACACTCTTGACGTACTGCTGCTACGTTAGCGCAGCACCGTAAGCTGCCATTTCATCACCCACTATGAGTCCTGACAGCTCCCGGGGAGGGGGGGGAGGGGGGGGGGGGTGTTCTCGTCCTCCCCTTGCCGGCAGCATATATATCTGTCTCGTTCGTGCAAATCCGAAGAACCTTCACTCAAAGAAAAGAAATCCGGAATACAACCATACTACTCCCCTGACCCAAGAAGCAAGAGGCGCGCACGACGTTCACCTTTGCTGCCCTTGCCCGGTTAGGCCGGCCGTCCCCGTCTAGGCGTGGCAGTGGCGCTTCCACGCCCCGTTGACCACCACTTCCACTCCCCGTTGATCACACGGTTATCAGTGACCTTCTTCGCCAAGTCGACCCGCAAGCAAAATATGCATGTCGTATGGGCAGCATGATCTGCCGCTGGTGGCCAATGTCCCCTTCTTTAATTAACCATCGCACTTCTAGTTTGTTCAAACACGCAGCCAATCGAGATGGGAGTAAAAAAAAAAAAATCAGACGACGAATAAAGAGCTCGTATTACGTTTCCCTGCTAAGTTTGCCTCGAAAGTTTTTTGCTATTGTTATCTGTGGCTACTACACAACATTCGGTCAACCTGCATATCCCATACATCACTTTATAAAGGATTCGTACTAGTAGCGCTGACACTTATTAATCGACAAGTTACATTTGTTTGGTAAGCTAGCTCAATCGGCGCCAAGCAATATAGAGAGCTACCATGTGGAAGGCAAAGCCTTGGCCCTTTTTGGGTCTAAACATAAGGAGTAAGGCGTCAGAATGAAAAACATCTTAGGAGTTTCAACTTTAGTTAATACAAAGGATGAAGAACAGCTTAAGAGTTATGGAACGACCATCACTGGGCCTCATACAAACATTCGCTGAAACAAAGCAACTCATAGACTTCAACCTTTTCAGTAGAACGTAGTATACATGTAAGGACCATCAATGGAGCATAGCAATCCTGCCTTTTTGTGAAAGGAAAATTAATATTGCTAACCAGGTTAATGATCATGTCTAGTCAAATTGTGTTGGGTTCAAAAGATCAGAATCGGTCTTTTCTTTTAGAAGCCATGCCTTCCATGCTTGGTGGAATGGTGGATATGTGATAAGCTGACCAAGTTTATGCATTATAGAAGTCTTGTTGATTTTCTTTTTTCACCCCAATAACTCTTATACAACTGTATCTATTCTTGGACTCAAAATTTTGCTTGGATCCAGTTAAGAGCTCACACGTGTCTCTCGTCCTCGCCCTCCTGTCCGAAGTGTCCCTCGTCCTCACCCTTCCATTTCCCTCTCTCCTCTCTCGTCTCTTCTCCCCAGATCTGGCGGTGTCGGAGGCTCTGCCCCGTCCGACAGGCAGCAGCGTTCCCTCCGGCGCGGCTCTAGGTGCGCCTATACTCCCTCCAGCTCCGTCCGGCCTCCTCAGCTCCCTTGACTTCCAGAATCGCGGCGTGGGAGCAACCTTCAAAGGCGCCGCCTTCCTCACAGCGCCTCGTCTCCAACTGGACCAGTCCGGCGCCACTACCGTGCGGCCACCACCACCTCCGCGCTCCCTTCCTACCTCAGCTCGATGATCTGCCTCAGACGCAGTTCTGGCAAAATGTCCCCTTCTTGGAGAGCTAATCAATCAACTGAGCTTTATCCCAGTACCTCCTATCCCCAAAATTAATCATCGCCCATCTAGTTTCTTCAAACACGAAGATAATCGATGGAGTAAAAAAAGAAACGAATTGTTTATTTATCATTTCTTCCGGATCCCCTTGTGATGCATGGGTGTCTTTTATATCATAGCAAAGATTTCAGCTCGTCCATACATACATGTTAATGCCCTATATAGTTTTATATGATTTGAGGTGGATAAAGTGTGGTGTACACGTGTCTTAATTCAATCTCGTAAAGTCGTCGGATCGTCCTTTTTCCACTTCAATTGTGAGAGGTGTGAATTTGATGTGCTATATACAGAACATTATTGATTACTTCCTTCGCCAAAGCCCCTATGATTTTGCTGCATTGATATCCAGAACGCGTGCTATATACAGAACATACTTCAGCATCAAAGCATTCTTTCCATCATCTAAAAAAAATCAAAGCATTCATCCGTACGCGCTCCGAACGAGCCGGCAGCACAAACCTGGAACAAATCGATGTAGCTTTAAAAAAATTGGCTAGCTGGGCACAGTAACTTATTACGGTGTGTATATTGCAACCAGTTTAGCTTAGGAACGTGTAACTAACTCCTGCACATTGCAAACCATACTTTACTTTGTTGTCTGCAAATCAAAGCGTGCAAATTATTGTGGAACAAAACATTTGTGTCATGGATATTACTGAAAAATTGAATTCACCGCTAAATTATATATGTTCATATTTTAGCGGCAGAGAGAAAAGCCGTCACGCTAAAACGAGTATGTATTCCTTGCAAAACGCAAATGATTATGAATGGTGCCCATAAGCTACATACACTTTTTGCTTGCATTATATGGTCAAAAGGTAAACTTGTCCCAACCAAAACTTGTTGGCTACTTGGACGTTTTCTCTAAATCACAATTGTTGGCTTCTTGAGATTCAGTTCATTATTATCTCCTCAACTGTTTCATCTTCCACCTTTTTCCGATGAGTTAAGATGATGACCACTGCGTTGGCGTCGCGGCGCTCTTCTTCTCCGGCGTCAGAGGCTCCTCCTGTTCGCACCGTTTCCCTTCTCTTCGCAAGGGGCGGCGGCGCGCGACCATATCGGGTGACGCGCCAACGGCACAAGCGCAAGTCGAGGAGGCGGCTCGAGCGGACGGACTCCGGTAGCTGGGCGTCCACGAGACCACGACTCCTCACCGCTACCACGTGAGTACCACTCCGCTCCATCCCAAGATCGATCTGCCCCCTTCTTGATTCTTCATTCTTCCAACACCTGTACCGCTGGACGTGTATTGGCGTACGTTGCTGTCCAGTATTTTTATGCACTCAAGAGTTGTTGAGGGGTCAGGAGTAAATCACCATTCTTAGCTCAATTTAGAACGCAAATACAAGCTGCTTTGTAATTAAGCTCGTTTCCACTCTTCTGCAACTCGACACTACAAACACAACATATGTTCTTGATTGTTTCTGCAAATAGCCTGTAAACAGTTCAGTATCAAGTATCAACCAACGTGCTTGTAGATGATTCCAATAGCTTATCAGAGTGCTATGCATTGACATGTTCTGCATTACACCAGACTGCTATGCACTATGTTCTGCATCTGCACAAGTACTTATGGAGAGAGTTCCGTCGATGTCCGAGGTCGTAGCAGACAGTCGCGACATAGCTGATCAATCAAGTCGCTCATCCAAAAGGCGTGCCAAGGTTTGGGAGTTTGTCGAAACTGACCTTATCAATCAACTGAGCTTTATCCCAGTACCTCCTATCCCCAGAAATAATCATCGCCCTACTGGCAATTTCATAGGTGCCATTGCAAAAAAATTGTAATCCCGTATATGCCATTGGCCTCTCAGTGACAGGTGGGATCCACGTGTGTCACCGACAGTAGTATATTCAGGATTATGCAAATTTGCAATGGCGCATAAGAAATTTTCCCTATATGTATGGACGAGCTGAAACGTTGCCCCGCGGGGGGGTGGGGGGGGGGGGGGGGATTAACCATTTCGTATCTTTCTAGACTTTTAGTGTACACCGGAGTCATTAATTATTTCAGGGTCGTGATCTTGCAGATTCTAGCTTCAAAAATGCCTACACAACAAATGGAAATGAAATGCATGAAGGAACTCATCGCGATTGAACGCAGTGGGGACATGTACTTAAGTTGTAGCTGCATGATTGCACCAAGTTTTAGTTGGAACGTACACCACGGCTGGTGAGAGTTACTGAGATGAAGAAAGCAAAGCAACAAGACTTCTACAATGTGTAGACGGAACTTCGGCTCAGCTGGTCGCGTGGCTGCGTTTCCAAGCAACAACCCCGGGTTTGATCCCCGTGTGTGCACGAAGAGTCGCCTTTGGCTCACCTCCCAGCTGTGGCATGGTGGCATCTGGGCTACTGTACGCGCCGGTGCAGCCCGGCCCAGTGGGCTTCGGTGGGCATTTTCTTCTTAATGAAAATCCAGGGGGACGTCGGATCTTTAATCTTCTACAATGTATAACTTGGTCAGTTAGCGCACTACTTCGGCTACACAGAAAGCCATTGCAACAGTTACTTTCTTGGCTTACATATCCACCATCCTAAGCATGGAAGGCGTGGCTCCTAAACGAAAAGACCGAATTCTGATCTTCTGAACCCTACTACAAAATTTGGCTAGACATGATGATAAAATTGGTTAACAATTTTCCTTTCACAAATGAAGCAGGAATATATGTTTCATTGACGATGGTCCTTACATACTATGCTCTATTGAAGATGTTGAAATTAATGAGTTGCTATGTTTCAGCCAGTGTTTGTAAGAGGCCTAGCTAGTGAATCCGTGATGGTCCTTCCATAACTCTTTAAGCCCTCCTTCATCCTGTATATTAACTAAAAGTTTATCTCATGAGATGAAATTTCGTAGTAATGAAAAAAATACTAAAGGCTGTAGCTGTATATGCTTTGTCACTGACGCATTACTCCTTATGTTTAGGCTGACAAACGGATAAAGCTTTGCCCTGCACATGGTAACACTCTAAATCGCTTGGCCCCGACTGAGCTAGCTTACCTAACGAATGTACCCTGTTGCTTAACAATAAGTGTCAGCAGCACTACAAGTATGTATAATTTATAAAGTGATGTCAGGGATATGATGGTTGACCAAATGTTGTAGTAGCTATAGATAACGATAGCAAAACTTTCAAGATAAACTTAGCAGGAAATTGTATACAAATTCTTTATTGGTTTTTGTTTTGCTGCATCGGTTGCGTGTGTTCGAACCGACTATAAGCCGATGGTTAATTCGGAGAATAGGAGGTACTGGGATGAAGCTCAGTCGATAGATTAGCTCTTCAGGAAGGGGGGGCATTGTGCCAGGCCTGCATCAGATGCAAGCTATGCTGCCCTTACAACGTGTCGATTTACCTGCCGGTCGAGTGGACGCAGCGAGCAACTGACAACCTTGTGATCATCAGTTGCCAATTGGCTATGGTGATTCTCCACGGTTGCAAGGCCAAGTCACTGGCTGCTTTTTTTTTTTTCTCCTTTGGCTTGGTTTGTCACTTAAAATGACTCACTGTCACTGGCCGAGCGGGCACAGAGCCGAAAGATATACCAAAGTCAGCTTCATGGTATATATTTTATTTTCAAGCAGAAAAATGTTTGGCATGTTCATTTGAAGTCATGATCATAACAAATTGTTTACAGAACAAAGCATAGAGCCATAGAACACGTCAACTGTAAAGACTAATCACATGTTATCAACTCACACGCATGTTGATACAATATATAATGCATACACACCTAATGCGGCTAGGGCAAGCACAGATCGCCGGATGCGGGGGCGCCTGCTGCGAGGCACGGAGCCGTGATGATCGAGAGGATCAATGAGGACACGGCCGTGGTTCACCCGACCAGCTAACGGCGGCGTGGTGCAGAGGCAGAGCGGCAAACCTCTTATCCAGACAGAGGAAAGGTCAGTTTATAGATTTTCAAGTTCGCATTTTGTGTTTATTGTGACAGTTTAATTTGGTCCTTTTCATACCAGTTATGTGGTGGTGTTCATTGTTCATATCCCAAATGCGCGCTTCTTCGCATTTTTGGAACTGGACCTGCAATATGCTCGCTTGTGTAACATGTTACATATACAACCAACACTGACTTGAGATTGAATCACTCTATCAAGTGTTTCTATAAGGCCAGTCTCAGTGGATACTTTCATTTCACACTTTTCAAAGGTGTCATATCAGATTTAGAATTTTCACATGATAAATGACATGGTCTCTCTCAATGCACAATTTCATTTCACGGTTTCATAAGCAAAACATAATATTAAATTCTTGCATTGAGATTGGTCAAAACATGTTAGGATGAAAGTTTTTACTCTCAATGGGTCTTTCAATAAGCTTTCATATATATGAAACCGTGCCAACTTCCTTTCATTAGGATGAAAGGAACTTCTCCTCTTTTATCTTAATTGATGTGCCATATCATCTATTTTGTTGATGTGGCACCTTATTTAATGTTGATGAAAGGCCTATTGAGACTGGCCTAATCTGAAGTTGCCAATATTCTCATCTTATGTTCATTGCTATACTGCATTTTTCTGGTAATGTAGTGTTTTGGGAATTAGCAGCATCATGTAAAACGAAGTCATCCTTCTTCAACAATAGAGTAAGCTAATCAATTTCTATGCCACTCCTCATAAGCGTACTTCCAATGTATCCCCTAATCTAGAAGCTGTAACACCCTGTGTTTTGCCCATATTTAAAAATCACTAAAAATTTGAACTTTTTCAAATTTCAACAAATTCAATCAAAGTAGAAGTCAAATTCATGCCAAATTTGAAACTTTCGAATTTTAAATGTGCATCAAACACCACCATCTGCATATTTGGATTTTCTGATTTTATTTATGTGTTTGGTTGACCCTTATCCCTTTGCAAATTTGAATCTCATTCAAATTTGTATTCAAATTCTAAATCCAGAAAAAGAAAAGCCATTTCTTTTTCTCTTGGGCCGCCCCTCTCCTTTCTTTCCCGCTGGCCCACTTCCTCCCTTCTTTCTCTTTCTCTCCCGCAGGCCGAGCAGGCCGTCCCTCCCTCCAACCCAGCAGCCCGCGCCAGCCCGCTCCTTCACACCGAGCCACTGACAGGTGGACCCTACCTGTCAGCGTCGTCTCCCTCCTCTGGCAGCGGCGCAGCGCGCCCATGCCGCCCTGCCGGCCGTCTCCGCCTCGTCGCATCGAGCTACACCGCCGCCGCAGGAGCTTCACGTGCACAAGCGGCGCCGTCGTCACCATGCCCCGTCTTGTCCCATCGTTTTGACTTACTCGTCGTCCTTCCGCGCGGACCGTCGACCTCGACCTCGACGACCGGCGCTTCCCCATGCCTCGACGTCAGCCCAGCCGGGCCGCCGTCCCGTCCGTCGCACTGTGGCCGTCCCGCGCGCCCGTCGTCGCGCGCATGGGCCTTGTCCTCCCTCTGGCAAGCCGTCGCGTCGCCATTTGACGACGACGACCGAGCCGACGACCGCCGTCTCGAGCCGGCGCCCAACGGCTCCTCCTCGGCCGCCTATAAAAGCCGCCGAGCTCCGCGCACGCCCTCTCTCCCTTTCCCCGGGCTCGAGCACTTCCAATCCACACTCCAGCGCCACCAATTCCACTTTCCCCCGCCATCGTCTTCAACTCCGGCGACCCCCTTCGGAGAGCTTCCGACGAGCAACCTGTCCGCCCTCACTCCTTCTTCCTCTTTCCTTAGCCTCTCCAGGCACTCCTTAACCCCGTCTCGTCTGCCATTTTTGCAGCCGTGGCGAGGAGCATGGAGTTCGCTGGAGGCTAGGGTTCCGGCCACCACACGTCGGCGTCAAGCCTCCGCCCCTCTCCGTCTTCAACGAGCCCACCGTGAGCACCGCCGTACTCTCCTCTTCCTTTTGCGCTAGTTATTTTATCTCTCGCACACGCGCGCTTTGCTCCGCACCGAGCTCCGCCACCCACCGCCGCACAACCTCAACGCCGGCAGGCTTCCCGGACACACCGAGGCGCGCACCAGCTTCCTCGCGCACGCGCGCACGCATGCGGCCACACTGGCACGCGCAAATCCCCCGCGCGCGCATCTTTCCCTCGCGCGCAGTAGCGCCGCCGCACTCCGGCGAGCCCGCGACGCCGCCGCGGACGTCTTCGACGTCGACACCAAGCAGCTCTCGCTCCGCCTCCGCGCGTAGAGCTCGTAGCACCCCTCCGCTTCGCCATCCACGCCCGGTAGCCATCGCCGGCGACGTTTCCGGCGATGCGCCGCCGCATGCGCCGCGCCCCGGTGCCTCTTGACCGCGTCGCGCCGCCGTCCGACGTGGCGTGCCACGTCGGCACGCGGGCCCGCGACGACCGGATCGCCTCGCCACGCGAGAGACCCGGTGCACCGTGCACCAGCCTCACAGACGCGCCCGGTCCACCGCCCCATGGACCGAGTTCACGGCACAGTGCCGCACAGTGAACCTGGCCCCCTGACCCCACTTGTCAGCCTCACACACGCTCTGTAAATGCTAAGTCCACACGCAGATGCACACAGAAACCTATTTCGAGCACTTTCCTTTATCAGAAAAATTCCATAAAATTCTCATAAATACTAGATTGTCTCCTAATCATTTTGCAACACTTGTTTACTCCATAATAATTAGGATTATGTCTATGGTTAATTATTTAGCTTAATCCTAATTAATTCCTATGTTGCAAACTTGTAAAATTCATATCTCCTTCATTTTAGCTCCAAATTTGATGAATCCTTCGCCAAAATTCATCAAATTTCTTTGTCTATCTGTTCATACCAGAGCCATCTGTTGTTGTTCTCTGTTTGGGTTTCATTTGGATTTATATGTTTGTTAGTTCAATTGTTTGATCGGTAGTTTTATTCGATCGTTGTTTGCTTGAATCAATAGAAGAGCAAGCTTTTGAGGAAGGAGCTGAGGATCTGGATTACGAGGACTTAGAAGAAGAAGACTTTGGTGAAGGCAAGTTCTAACCCCTTTGATCATGTTGTTCCTATGTTACAAATATCCAACTTAGAGCCCAGTTTAGAAATAAATGTGCATGATGTTCAAATGTGATTTAAATGCTAGTATGATCCTAAGTACTTGCTGATTGCCATGCCTTGATATTGCTTATCCTGATTCTATTGTTAGACCTAGGATTCATTATCATTAATTCTTTAATGATATGTTGAAATGATATGCTGCTTAGGACATGTGTCCTTAATTAATTATGCTATACATG
Source organism: Eragrostis curvula (assembly GCA_007726485.1). NCBI lineage: Eukaryota > Viridiplantae > Streptophyta > Magnoliopsida > Poales > Poaceae > Eragrostis > Eragrostis curvula. Next base: position 106,147 of record RWGY01000421.1, read on the forward strand.
CTTTTTGTGTGAAATGGTGTGTGTGTTTGGTGGAGTGTGTGTGAATATGAAATATGGGATGGTAATATACTGGTGATAATTGTGCAACCCATAGTGGGGATATTCTTGGCGGGAGCAAGCGAGGTAGTCCTCAGTGGGGAGGGCTATCTCTGGGGTGTGATTCCTCCTTTGAGGATAGCTATTGAAGATACTTGCTTCGGTCGTATAAGGACCGGTTCATATGCCGCCTTGCCTAGCACCTTTCGTACAACCACATGCCTTGAATGGGAAATGTTTGGAACCACACCCTACTATAGTGTTCACCCGGTACCCACCTGGAGGGCAGGAGTTGCAGCGAAAACCAGGAGAAGACTCGACGTAGCAGGCGTTGGGATCCGGCATATGGTGTTTATTCAGGTCTTTCTACATGATGATGATGATATTGTAAAGCCCCTGGTTAGAGTATTTCCGTGGTGGTGCCGTGGTGACACCAAGTAGGTAAGGGACCATTAGTATGCCTGTCCAATCCATGACGATGGGGAGGGCTGGTATGCCTTGTGGGGAATTGTGTACAACCTCTGCAGAGTTAAAAACCTATCATGATAGCCGTGTTCCACGGTAATGGGCAACGCAAAAGATTGTGCCACACAATGATTAGTATAACGGTGTGAGTTACTCCCTTGGTGTGTTTTTGGAATACTCCGGTATGGAACCGTGCGCTGGTTTCCTGCCAGCATTAAAACTTGGGAACTGGCGGGATGGACTGCATCTCCCCCAGGGCCACAACCCCACTAAATACTACTGATAATCCTGACTGTAGTTTGTGAACTGTTTTATTTTCCAAATAACCTTTGCATAAAACTGGCTTTCTGCTCAGATGATAAACCCTCAGCCTATCCATTGGTTATACCCTTGCATATAATTACCCCTTGTTGTTAGGACTTGCTGAGTACCTTATGTGCTCATCCTTGCCTTAATCATTCAGATGAAGAACCAGAGTACATGGAGGATGGTGATGAAGAGTAGGGTTCTGTCCGCACTCAAGATGCCTGTGCTAGTGCCGTTTCCGTCTTCCGCTGTAGTAGTGTTTAAGTGGTTCTGCTGTCGCAGCCCACCAGTTTGATGCTTGATGTAATAATTGGCCTTTGGCCTGATGTTGTAAGACTTTTTATGTATGAAGGCTTGTATGAGACTTGGTAATATCTATGTAAGTGATGACTCTGTGATAACCTTCTCTATAAAGTGTTCGTATCAGCGTCGGATCCAGGGACTGATACGGTAAACACTAGTACTCCAGAAATGGGGTACGACAGAAGCAACCTATTTTCAGACGAGTGAGATCCCCTAGCTAGGCCATATGCATGTAGGCCAGTAGCAGCAAATTAAATCATAGGAGCTTTGGCGAAGGGAATGTTGTATATCACATCAATTTCACACCTCGACAATTGAAGTGGAAAAAGGATGATCCGACGACATAACGAGATTGAATTAAGACACTTGTACACTACCACACTTTATCCCCCTCAAGTCATATAAAACTAAATATATTAATTTTCCCCTAGCCCTACAGATAGCGCTATATAGGGCATTAACATGTATCTATGGACGAGCTGAAATGTTGCTATGATAAAAAGGCACCCATGCATCACAAGGGGATGAAATGGTAAAGAAACGAAGTAGCCATCCCACATCCTTTCCGGGGTGCCAATTCATCATTTCGGGGGCACGATAATGCAAATTCTAGCTTCAAAGATGCCTAATGGAAATGGGATGCATAAAGGAACTCATTGCGATTGAACATGGTGGTGACATGTTCTTAAGTTGCCGGGACAGCTGCACGATTGCACCAAGTTTAGGCTGAATACACGCCCCAGCTAGTGAGGGTTATTGGCGTGAAGAAAGAAAATCAACAAGACTTCTACAGTGCATAAACTTGGTCAGTTGGTGCACTACTTCGAACATGGTGGCGACAGTTACATCCTTGGCTTAGTACATATCCACCGTGGAAGGCGTGGCTTCTACAAAAAAAAAAAAAAAAGGACCGGATTCTGGTCTTCTGAACCCAACACAATTTGGCTAGACGTGATCATTAAGCTGGTTAACAATTTTCCTTTCACAAAAAGGCAGCAGTGCTATGTTCCATTGATGGTCCTTTACATACTAAATTTGTACTAAAATGGTTGAAGTCTATGAGTTGCTTTGTTTCAGGGAATGTTTGTATGAGGATGGTCCTTCCATAACTCCTAAGCTGTTCTTCATCCTGTGTATTAACTAAAGATTTAACTCCTAAGCTGTTCTTCATTCTGACGCATTACTCCTTATGTTTAGGCTGAAAGGGGACAAGGCTTTGCCCTGCACATGGTTGCTCTATATTGCTTGGCGCCGACTGAGGTAGCTTACCAAACGAATGTACCTTGTAGATTAGTAATTGTCAGCACTACTAGTACGAATCCTTTATAAAGTGATGTATGGGATATGTTGGTTGGTCGAATGTTGTAGTAGCTACAGATAACGATTACAAAACTTTCGAGGCAAACTAGGGAAACATTATACGATTGAGCTCTTCATTCGTTTCTTGTTTTTACTCCATCCATTAGCTGCGTGCACAACAGCACAAACGCTCTGCAGCGGCGGTTGGTAACCCACTACAGCGACGGTTCCACTGATCCGCTGCTACGCAAGCGCCACTATAAATAAATCTTGTAGTGGCGGGTGATGTCTTCACCCGCCGCAAATAATGATTTGAAAAAATAAAAAAAACCGCGAAACCCTAGCCGCCACACCGACCCGCGGCCACCCCCGAAACCCTAGCCGCCACCCCCCCCCCCCCCCCACCGCCACGCAGAACCGCCGCCTCGCCGCGGCCACCTCCACCACGCCGCCCCTCAGCGGCCGCAGCCATCACGTCGCCCCGCCGCGGCCGCATCCACCACGCAGCCCCGCCGCGGCCGCCTCCTCCACGCCGGCCCGTCGCGTCCCCCACATGGCACCACGGAGGAGCCCCTCGACGGAGCCGCGGGCAATCTCGTCGCATGCGCGCTCCGACGAGAGGTGCCTCCATGGCTGCCGGAGAAGAGGGTGTTAGAGAGGACAAGGTGAGGGGCGGTGAAGAAGAGAAGGAGAGAATGGGGGAGGTTAGGGTTAGGGCTGGAGGTCCGCCTTATAAAGAAACCATAGTGGGCCGTTTTCGGGCCGTGCTAGATGGGCCGGTTTTGGTCCGGCTTACCGGTCGCAAAGCGGCACGGGTCCATGACGTGTGGGCCCAGAACAAAGGCGGGCCCACAGGTCAGTGATGGTGTCTCGAGTCGCCGCTTTCCATGATGGGTAGCATTTATAGCGGCGGGTGAAACCCTAGTCTGCCGCTGCTATTTATAGCGGCGGATCAACCGTCACCCGCCGCTACAACTCACCGCCATGCCGCTAGAAATGGCGTGCCACCACCACGCGCGCTTCCATCACGAGCACAACCGCCGTGCGCACGACCGTGCTCGTTCTCCGAGCCCGTGGTCGGCATGGTCCGATCAAGCAGAGTCAGTCGACTCCTCGTGGTCGCCATGACCGGCGTTCCCATGGGCCCCATGGCTGCCGGAGGTGGAGGTGGAGGTGGAGCCGGAAGCGGAGGCAGAGCCGGAGCCAAAGCCATGGGGTCCTTGGCCGCCTGAGGTGGAGCCGGAGCCGTGGGTTCCTTTGCCGCAGGAGGTGGAGGAGGGCCCGTGGGGTCCGTGGCTGCCGGCGTACCCATGGCGTCCTTGGACGCCGGCGTGGTGAAGAATGGCGCCGCCGTCATGTATGGCGCGTCCCCGTGAAGACGCCGGGGATATTTTTTTTTAGGAGGCAGACGCCAGAGCCGGAGGCGGAGGCGCCCGCGTGGTGAAGAACGGCGCCGCCGTGATGTGTGGCGCGTCCCTGTGAAGACGCCGGGGATATATTTTGGTTTTATGTTTCTTGATTGTAAATATTAAGTTAAGTTTGTAAATAGGTCGTCTTAATCGTGTTTAATCGCATTAAGTATGTAAATATCGTTTCAAATTAATGTTAATCTATTTTATATGACCGTTCAATTTAGAAAGGGAGGGGACCATGGGAAGCAAAGCGGCGACGGGAAACAAACACCGCCGCTAAAAACGTTTTTGTAGGGGCGGCTTGTAACAAGAACCGCCGTTACAATTCTATTGTTCTGTAGTGGCGGTCCTCTTCCAAACGGCCGCTAATAAAACATAGTAGCGGCGGTTGGCATTTCAGTCCGCCTCTACTAATTGTTTCCAGTGGCGGCCCTCTTGAACAGTGGCCCCTGCTCCACTATAGCGGCGGACCACATAACAAACCGTCGCTACATGTTTTGCTGGTCCGCCGCTACAGTGGACCTATGTTGTTGTGGTGTTTGAACAAAGGGAAAATTTCTTATGCGCCATTGCAAGTCAATGCCCTAAAGAACTTATATATAGCACAATATAGAAGGCTAGGGGGAAAGCAATCATTTAGTTTTATATGAATTGAGGCGGATACAGTGTGCTAGTGTACAAATGTCTTAGCTCAACGTAATGTCGTTGGATCATCTTTTTTCCACTTCAATTGTGAAAGGTGTGAAATTGATGTGCTATATATGAATGGCCAAAGTCCCAATGATTTCACCACCGCTAGCCTACATTACATGTGGCCTATGGGATCTGACAAGCTCAATCATCCAAAAGTTGGTTGCTCCTAGATTAAGGGATACACTGGCTTTATTGAGATAAAATAATTTTTATGCTAGAAATACACTTAAGAAGAGTGATATATTTTGTCCGTTTTTTTACTTGTCACTGTCTTTTACTGTAGCAATTTTGACCGCACGTTTGTTTTTGAAAAAATTACGAAAATATGTAGAAACATATAATGCTAATAAAGTATGTTTTAGGGTAAATCTAACGACATAAAAGATCCAAGTGTTTGCAAAAATTTTGTAGAAAAAAACAAACGGTCAAAATTGCTACAGTAAAATCTAGTGTCAAGTAAAAGCAAACGGAGGAAGTATAGAAATTAATTAGCTTACTCCATTGTTGAAAAAGGATTACTTTGTTTTACACTATGCTGATCAATGCTATTTCCCCAAAACCACATTACCACAACAATATAGTATAGCAATGAACACAAGATGAGATTAGTGGGAAGTTGGGAACTGGTTATGTCTACTGATCTTCCCTGGTATCCGGATCATGGTTCTGCTCCTTGTGGTCTAGTAGTACGCTTTCTTGGCCAAGTACTGTACCTATGATTGCAATGCAAACCAAGCGGATGGCCAGTTAGTGACGCTGGTTTTTCTGTCTTCTGAACGGATCGCCACGTTAAGGCATCCCAAAAAATTATGCCTACGTGAATTCAGTTTTTCTTTGTCATGAAAACACTTGATAGTGCGATTCCATGTCATGTCAGTGTAGATTGTATATCAACTTAGGGCTCCTTTGGAATGCAGGATAGGAAAAATGCAGGAATAGGAAAAACATAGGAATAGGAATGTGTGCACTCTCCAATCCTATGGATTCTAAAACCACAGGAATTTGGTAGAAGACTTGTTTGGCTACACCATAGAAAAAGAGACAGGAATCCTGAGATTTGAAATATATTTATTTAAAGTTTGAAATCTGAACTAGCCGTTAGCCCATATGTGCTTCACCATGCTGTATATCCGTTGGGTGCCTGCCGATGCTTTATAGCCGTTGGGTGCCTGCATACACGGGTGCCTGCATACATATGCACATCAGCTTGCAGCTTGCTGCCTCTCATCCCCCAACAGTTTCTGAAATTTTAACAGGACATGAGAGCCTATGCAAAAGGAACTTCCGAATGGAAGTTGGCATTTTTCAAGCCTTGGTGGACAAGTTGCGTGAAAAAAATCTCCTTGCTGATACAAGAGCTGTTGCAGTAGAAGAACAAGTAGCTATATTCTTGTATGCAGTGGCAAAAAATGCAAGCAACGAAATCTTGCAAGATTTTTTTCAGCACAGTGGAGAAACAATTAGCCGACACTTTGCAGCGGTGCTTGATGCAATCACACGTCTCACATGTGTCTACATACATCCACCTTCTTTGCAGCCACATTCTATTTTAAGCAAGCCCCAGTTTCACCCTTTTTTCCAGGTATGAGTACATGTAAACTAACAAAATTTCGGTAACTCATGGATTCTATAATCATCAAATGCATTATTTTTCTGTTTGCAGAATTGCATAGGTGCTATAGATGGTACACATATTCCAATGACCATTCCATTAGAACAACAAGAACCATACCAGAATAGGAAGCAAACACTCTCACAAAATGTTATGGTTGCCTGTGACTTTGATCTGAAATTTGTGCACGTGCATGCTGGCTGGGAGCGATCAGCTTCTGATGCAAGAGTCCTACAAGATGCACTTAACCATGGTTTTCAAGTACCTCAGGGTAAATTTTATCTTGTTGATGCTGGTTACGCCAACACACCTCAATTTCTTGCTCCATACCGTGGTACTAGGTACCATATACAAGAACAGGGCAGAGCTCGTCAAAGGCCAAGAAATTACAAGGAGCTATTCAACCTTCGCCATGCACGGCTACGAAATCATATTGAGAGAACTATTGGCATTCTCAAAATGAGGTTTCCTATTCTAAGAACCGCTTCACGCTACCCAGTTCATAAACAGATTGACATATCAGTTGCTTGTTGTGTTTTGCACAATTTCATACGTCTACATAATGGAGATATGTCATGGCCCAACAGTGATGACACAGATATTGACCCACGCCATATCATTGATGTGCCAAATGGAGACGACAACTATCATAGTGACATACAAGCATTTAACTATTCTAGAGATGCTGGAAATCAAATGAGAGATCATATAGCACAACAAATGTGGGCACAATATACAGCACGGAGGGCTCAACATATGTAAAAGCAAACTTCCCTTTTGTCCTTACTCTCGAAGATATCAGATGCCATCAACAAATCTCCCATTTGTAGACCGTCCAAACTTTCAAGAACAGTGATGCATTTGCTGATGCTGTAAGGATCTTCCAACTCCCATTTGTAAGTCGTTATAATATGGAAACGACTTCGTTCTCCAACTGAGGGCTGCCTCGTTCTCCTTGCGAGCAGCAAAAGAGGCCCAAACATTTTCAGGTGCATGCACCATATTTCTCTCATTGTCCCATCCAAAACCACTTGATCAACCAAATCTTTAACAACACGAAAGTCTTTCTTCAGATCTTGCTCCTTCTGTTTGGCTTGGTAAAGAGTATATGGTGTACCAAGCTTTGCATTCAAACGAGAAACAATATTGTTCCAGGCCTCCTTACTCCAAGAATTATTTGTTCTAAAACTCGGCATCATAATCTCTCAGAAGCTCAATTGGGCACAACTTTGCTTGGTGACTCCATTTGGCTCTCTTTGTGCCTCCTGAATTCACTACATGTAAGAAACATCTTACCATATCATTCCATTTACTGGTGCAGCATGAAACTAGAATTTTGATATAATGTACTCCTGAAACAAAATTAGAAATAGTACTGTTTTCTTGACTTGGCTCTGTAGACCCATGCTCACCATCAACATCAGCAAGCCCTTGTGATTGAGGGTGTTGGCTTCCTCCCTCTGCAGACCCATGCTCAGCCATATTCTTCTGAAAGCAACCTTTGCTCGGCATCACTTCCCTGAGAAGGATTTTGTTTTTACAGAAAATAGCAGGTAGGAATATCTAACTCTTACAAAATAGAAATACTGTATCTATGTCTTTTTTTTAGGAGCCTATGTCTTTTTATTATAAGAAAAAGGTGCAGAGTCTGATGAACTGCTACATTGTTTATTGGATAGCTAGTAACCAAGTACAACCAACAGGAAAAAAATGACTGGAACAACAATGGCCAAAGCATTCTTTAGTTGAGCAAGTATTACTTGGTTAATGCTGAGATCCAATCTCTGTCAATAGAAGGGAACACATTCCCAAATAGAAAGAAAAAACAATTCGAAGATGGGGATTTGGTACTGAAGACCATCCCCAGTTCAAAGAAATCGATTGTTAAATTGTGAGGATTTGGAGATGGGGAACAAAGAAAGGACACGTACCTTGCAGTCGCAGATGGGGAAGAAGCCCACGGATGAAGCTCGAGGTCTTTGCCTGCCGCACTCGTCGGAGAGCACGTCCGTGATGGCCGCACGCAGACTCGTCGGACGGAGAGCGCCCCCACGCAGCCGACGATGGGGAGGAAAGACTCGCAGCGAGCCCTCACGCAGTTGTTTTTATTTTTTGGCGGTGGGCATCGATTTGTTTTATTTCTTTAGCTTACCGCGTTACAGCAAAAAGGCACGAACAAGGGCAGGCGACGCGCGCGAGCGCTCTCGTTTCGCGCCAGGGAAAGTTTCCGAGAGCTCCGACTTCTTGCTAGTTTTCCTATGGAATGAGCTTGTAGGAATGCATTCCTATGGAATCTTCCCTTCAATTTCCTGTGAACCAAAGGAACCATTGGAAAAAAATCCTTTGGAACTCAATTCCTCCAAAAAAATCCTATGGTTTTCCTTCAATCCAAAGAAGGCCTGAGTTCCAAATGATTTTTTTCCAACTGATGTAGAGACAGCCTCAGCCCAGAAGTGAGGAGCAAGATCAGCAGAGATCATAAGGGCGCGAGCAGTCTCAAGAATGTGGCGATGCTTGCGCTCAGCAACACCATTCTGGGCATGAGCACTAGGGCAAGAGAACTGTGCTAGAGTACCCTGATCAGCAAGGTAACGACGATGAGCATCAGATGAGTACTCACCAGCAGAATCCGCACGAAAAGCTCGAATGGGAGAGTCAAACTGTGTACGAACCATGTTGGCAAACTGCTGGTAGATAGAAAGAAACTGACCACGAGAAGACATAAGATAAATCCAAGTAAACCGCGTATAGTCATCAATAAAGATCACATAATAAGAGTGACCCCCTTTTGAAACAAAAGGAGCAGGGCCCCAGACATCTGAGTGGACAAGATCAAAAGGACGCTGAGATCTAGACTCACTAGCAGGATATGGGAGTTGCAGCTGTTTTCCAAGCTTGCAACCCGTACAATGAAGACCAGACTGACCAAAAACTGGACCTAAGACACCACTACCAACCAGAGTGGACAATCGAGAACCTGAGAGATGACCTAGACGACGATGCCACTGCTCAAAAGTAGGAGTAGATGAAGCAACAAATGCGGAAGCAAATGAACTAGAAAGCTGGCCATCAGAGGTGGGTGATGCAAGGCGCAGCCAATCCAGCTCCCAAAGGCCCTGAGAATCATGACTTCTAGGCCCAGTCCCCACCAGAAGGCTCGTACGAAGGTCCTGAACACAACAAGAGTCAGGCTCAAGAATAATACGACAACCATGATCAGTGATCTGACCAGCGGACAACAACTGCATAGTGAGTTTAGGAACATGTGAAACAGTAGGAACATGAAAAGAAGAAGTAGAAAGGGTGCCTCTCCCAGCAACAGAAAGAGAAGTGCCATCTGCAATTTGAACATGAAGAGGTGGACTAGGAGATGACATAGAGGATAACTGGGTCGAATCAAGGGTCATATGAAAAGAAGCACCAGAATCAAGAAACCACGTGGATGATATACCTGCCGAAGGAGGAGGTGGAGTGGAAGTAGAAGCAGCAGTCCCGGGTGCTGAGGCAGTAAGTCGACGCAAAAGTGCAAGGACCTCCGTCTCGATTGCAGACAACGACCGACGGCCTTGCTGACCGGAGGACCCCGACGAGCTCTGAGAAGAGCGTCTACCACGACGACCCTGCCTGTCGCGCTGCCTCCTGCGACAAACAGCAAAGTCGTGGCCAGATATCCCACAATAGCTGCACATCATCTCAGTGGTGGTCGGAGATGCCACAGGAGCCGTAGGAGCTGGGGGCGGAGGGACCGGGGGAGGTGCGGAGGCCGGAGAAGCTCGGGCAGCCAAGACAGTGGCAGACTGCTGAGCTAGGCCCACACCCCCAGAGCGAAGACGAGTCTCCTCAGCCCGCAGCTCAGGCATCGCCTCGTCAAGTGAAGGGCGTGGACGACATGTGAGGAGCTGGGACCTGATAGTCTCAAACTAGGGGCGAAGGCGAGAGAGGAACTCGTGAAGACGAAGAGTCTCCCTCTGGCTTCGGTGGCGGTCACAGCACTGACAAGTACCAGCACCGCAAAACTCAGCACAAGCTGTCGAGACGGTGCCACACTGCACACATCTGGCGGTGAAACTCCCCCACAGTGAGGTCAAGCTGTCGAAGCGACTGAGCCTCCTCCACTACAGCAAGGTACATCGCCTCGTTACGAATCTCGTAACTTCGACGAAGATGAGCCCACATCTGCTGCGTAGTGGTGAGACCCTTGAGTGTGAGTGAGAGGTCGGTCTCCATGCTAGCAAGAAGAATGGCCTTGGCACAAGCCTCCTCACGACACCAAGTCTCGTAGTTGGCAAGATCAGACTGATAAGCATCTAGCTCAGCCTCAAATTCCTCAAGCATATTAGTCTTCGTGGCCTCATTAGCATCAGGCGGATAGGTGGGCTGCACGGGGATGCGGGGGCACGGCGGACATGGCCGATCACCTGTGAGATATCCCCATAGCTGCTGGCCACCCATGTGAACCTCCATGTGAAAAGCAAACTCCCCCCAATTGATGCCATTGAACAAGACCGGGCAGCGAGGCACAGGGATAGCCCCGGGTCTAGCACCAAAAGGAAGAGCCATTTGAAAGCAATCGTGCAGGCCTTTCTGTCTTCTTGTTCTTCTTCCTTTCCTCAGCCTCTTTGGGGACCAATCTGAGCAGAGGCAGGAGGAAACAGAGGTGCCCGGGCACAGGGCACAGGGCGCAGGGGCGGCGGCAGGCCGTGGCGTGGGGTCGCGGACCAGGGCGAGGCGCGCGGGCCGCGGGGGCGTGACGCGCGGCGCACGGGCCGCGGGGGAGCGCCGCGAAGGCCGCAGCGGCGGGACGCGCGGCGGCACACGCGGGCGTGGCGCGCGGCGGCGCGGGATCCGCGCAGGCGAGGTGGAGGCGGACGCGCGGCGGCTCGGCCGGACAGGCGTGGAGGCTGCGGATCTGGGCGGTGGGAGGGAAGAAGAAGAGGGTGATGGAGTTGCTTGTCGGCGGCTAGCCGGCGGTTCGCCGGCGGCGGCGGCCGGAGGTGGGATCGGGAAACCCTAGCTGTGATACCATGTTAGGAATGCAACTCAACTCTATTCCATTAGCCCAATGGGCAAGATGTACAATGTACAAATATACAGAAAACCCCTCCAACTAGAGGGAAAATACAAGCAAGTATGCGCACAGCTACAATACATCTAACAGTTACGAGAATCTTCTTTTATTTTTGCAGAGCAATGCGTGACGGGAGAAGTTTGAGGTTGCAAAAGCAGCCGGTGACTTTTCAGTAACGTGTGACTTGGACCAGCGACCGGGCAGAATCTACGATCACACACATGGTACGCGAATGCTAACGCTCGTCAATCTCAATTGTTGTCAGTGGACGGGTTCGTCCACCACTACTCGATGATTGGCAAGGAAAACCAACGAGGTGGCGCGACACGCGAACCAAACACAGGGGCCAGCGCCATCCAGAAACGCGGAGCTAGCTAGCTTAGCTTGATCAAGGCGGAGGCCGGTTCGGCAGCGAGCCGGCAATCCCTTTCGCTGCCCCTAGTTGCAAAGAAGAGTACATTTATGAGCACTCAAGAACACAAAACCAAATTAAACTGTCATGATTTTAAGGAGGAGAAAATTTAACAATCTTTGAAGTGAATTTTTCTTAGTCGGGAGCATAATGTCCTTATTCTCACTGATGCTCTGGAATGACGTGGCACTGCGTCTCCGAGCCGGCTCGGCTGCCTCCGCCTTCTCAATTCTGACGGTGCCCTGTTCGCGCCGCCATGGGCCACCATGCCCCGTGTCACGTGTGAGCTCAGGTCCTGCTCGGAGTCGCGCTCGCCACGTCGGTCGGTCAAGTCATCACCGGCCCTGAGGTTCACCGGCATGACGAGCCTGTCGAGGCCTATGAGCCCACAGACATAGAGATCGCGGTGCGCTGACTAGCGTCTGCGTCCTCACTGCTTGATCATGACCATTGGTATTGAGAGGTTCGAGGCGTAAAATCTTCGAGGTTCTCCTGTCAGATTGCAGGTAGCTAGAACAGAGTTGTGAAGTTGTTGTGCGGAGAGCCCAAGTGGTATCTGGTAATGAGTTGGAGGTATGATAAGCCTTTGCCCTCGAAGCATTCTATGCTATTTTCCTAATTAAAATAGCTTGTTGTGATCGTGATGACTTGCAATGAAAAATGCCAATCTCGAAGAATGTTTGAACGCAATGTAATTCTTGCTCTGCAAATCCCATCCACCCAAGAGTACGAGTTAGAGACGGGTGTCCTTGAAGTCGACAGCCGAAGCTCTAGATGTGTTGGGGCTGCGGCCAGTGAGTCATTTTAAGTGACGAACGAAGAGGACGGGAAAAAAGCAGCCAGTGACTTGGAATAGTAACCATGGGCAATCAGCATCGCCAGCGTTTTTCTTGGGATGAGGTGCGTTTGTTCGGTCTAGTGCAAACATGCGGCCAGGCTTGTTCGGTCCAGTGCAAACATGCGGCCAGGCCGGCGTGCGAGCAACATGCGCATGTACAGTACCGCAAGTGCTATTTCAAGTCTATATCCATCGATCTGTTACTCGCGCCAAATTGCATGTACAGCCCTGGATACTCTTCTTTTCGTTTTTTGTTTCGATTGTATTTCCTTCTTTCCTATTTCTTAATTCATTTTGATTCTGTTGTTACATATTTTATTTACATGTATTTTATTTCATGTCAATAAAATAAATCATTTTACAGTCTTCTCGTTTAGAATTTTTTTCTGTGTTTGTTATTTTCTTATTGGTGGATGAATGTACATCATGTAAATCGAAAATGCATCTGAATCAAAAGATCTCTACAATTCACTAGTATGATTCTTGTACATGTTAGTTTTACATCCTTGATGCACGTAAATTTAAAAAATGCTTTCCATGATAGTCAATTTGTTTTAATTCTAATGATCATGTTCCACACACAATAGATTTGTTTCATCCTTTTAACTTGTTTGTTCCATGTGTCAGCTGATTTGTTCCATATGTTCAACTTATTTGTTCCACCTCCCACAAAAATTGTTCCACCTTTTATAAATGTTTTATTCCATATATGAATGATTTGTTCCAGCTCACTTAAGTTTTTTTTTGCGAAGAGCTCACTTAAGAATTTGTTCCACAAGTAGAACAAATTTGTTCCACCTTTCTAAATGATTTGTTGCAGACATAAGTTATTTGTTCCGCCTTCGTGAAGAATTTGTTCCGCAGGTACAACTTATTTGTTCCACCTCCCACAAAAACTTGTTCCACCTTTTATAAATGTTTTGTTCCATATATAACTGATTTGTTCCAGCTCACTTAAGAATTTGTTCCGCAAGTAGAACTAATTTGTTCCACCTTTCTAAAGGATTTGTTCCACATATAAGTGATTTGTTCCGCCTTCCTGAAGAATTTGTTCCACATGTATAACTTATTTGTTCCACCTTGTTCCATATATGTAACTGATTTGTTCCACCTTCCTGACGAATTTGTTCCACAAGTACAATTTATTTGTTCTACCTTTCCAAAGATATTTTCACATATATAACTGATGTTTTTGTTCCTAAAAGAATAGTTCGTTACACGTATATAAATTATTAGAATAATTTATTCCAACTTCATGTGTCGATCAAGTTTGTTGTTGTGTCTGACTTGCCAGGCAAACGAGGAAAGAATTAAAAACTTTTTTTTTAGGAGAGAATTAAAAACTGTTGCGTAACTGTTACGGGCTCCAAGTCCAAACTCGTACCGTGCATGCTCCTTCCCGCGTTGGCAAGGCCCAGTCGCCTTCCTTCCTCTAAACCAACATCTTCGGGCCGCGCGTGGAAAGCAGCCCAGTAAGTAAGCTGGGAGAGGGTGCGCGAGAGCAGCCTTTCGTCTCGCCTAGGCGAGTGCGATGGGCTCCCGGTCAATTGATCACCGGCCCCGAGGTTCACCGGCGCGACGACCTCTGAGCCCACAGATGTAGAGATCGCGGTGCGCTGACTAGCGTCTGCGTCCTCGCTGCTTGATCATGGCCATTGGCATCGAGAGATGTTCGGGCCGTGAAATCTTCGACGGTTCTCCTGTCAGATTGCAGGTAGCTAGAACCGAGTTGTGAAGTTGCTTGGCAGGGAGCGCAAGTGGTATCTGGTACGAGTTGGAGGCGTGATATATAAGCCTTTGTGCTCGAAGCGTTCTATGCTACGTTCCTAAATAAAACAGCTTCTTGTGATCGTGATGACTTGAAATGATCAATGCCAAAGTTTGGTCCTATCGAAGAATGTATGAACCAATCTGATTGTTGCTCTGCAATACAAGCCAACATGGAACAGAAGGACTACGAGTAATGCGTGCTCCTGAAGCCGATAGCCGAAGCTCTAGATGTATTGGGGCCGCGGCCACTGAGTCATTTTAAGTGACGAACGAAGGCCAAGGTGAAAAAGCAGCCAGTGACTTGGACTTGCAACCGTGAAGAATCATCGTCGCCAATTGGCAACTGATGATCACACGGTTGTCAGGTGCCCGTTTCGTCCACTCGATCGGCATGTAAATCGTCGCGTTGTAAGGGCAGCATAGCTTGAATCTAATGCAGGCCTGGTACAATGCCCCCCTTGGTGAATAGCTAATCTATCAACTGAGCTTCATCCCAGTAGTTGGTTCAAACACGCAACCGATGCAGCAAAACAAAAGCGAATAAAGAACTAGTATTACGTCTCCCTGCTAAGTTTGTCTCGAAAGTTTTGCTACCGTTATCTGTAGCTACTACAACATTCGGTCAACCATCATATCCCAGACATCACTTTATAAAGGATACATAATAGTAGTGCTGGCACTTATTGTTAAGCAACAAGGTACATTCATTAGGTGAGCTAGCTCAGTTGGGGCCAAGCAATATAGAGTTCTACTATGTGCAGGCCGAAGCTTTATGCCTTTGGGTGTGTTCGTTTTATGTGGTCTAAATTTTAAAGCTGTCATATCAAAGAAAATCTTATTATTGACAATACTAAATAAAGTCTAATTACAAAACTAATTGCAGACCCCTTGTTCAATTCGCGAGACGAATTTAATGAAGGTAGTTAAGCTGTGATTAGAAGATGGTTACTGTAGCATCACTGTATCAAAACAAAGATTAATTAGGCTCATTAGATTCATCTCGTAAATTTACACCCATCTGTAAAAGGTTTTGTCATTAAATTTTATTTAATGCTCCTAAATGACAAGATTCTTTTTGATGTGATAGGTCTAAAATTCAGAGGGTAGGAAAAGTAATGCGTCAGTGACGAAGCACATACAGCTACAGCCATTACTATTTCTTCATTACTACGAAAGTTCATCTCATGAGATAAATTTTCTTCATAAGGAGTCACCGATTCGCTAGGCCTCTTACAAACGTTAGCCGAAACATAGGGACCCCTGAATTTCAACCTTTTTCAATAGAGCATAGTATGTAAGGACCGTCGTCAATGAAACATAGTATTCCTGCTTTTTCTGAAAGGAAAATTGTTAACCAGTTTAATCATCATGTCTAGCCAAACTTTGTAGTAGGGTTCAGAAGATCAGAATCCGGTCTTTTCTTTAAGAAGCCCGCCTTCCATGTGTGGTGCAACGGTGGATATGTAACCCAAGAATGTAAATGTTACAATGGCGTTGTGCATAGCCGAAGTAGTGCGCTACCTGACTAAGCATTGTAGAAGTCTTGTTGATTTGTTTTCTTCATCCCAATAACTCTCACCAGTCGTCCCCACAACTTAAGTACATGTCCTCGTAGCCGTCCCCACAACTTAAGTACATGTCCTCGTAGCCGTCCCCACAACTTAAGTACATGTCCCCACTGCGTTCAATCACGATGAGTTCCTTTACGCATCCCATTTCCTCCTGAAATGATGAATGAACACTCAAAATTCTCCCCCTCCCCTCCCCCACCAAATTTCTTCCCCTTGTGGTGCATCGATGTCTTTTATCATAGCAACGTTTCAGCTCGTCCATAATATATGTCAATGCCTTATAAAACTTATACATAACGCTATATGGAAGGCTTGGGGGAATGCAATATATTTAGTTTTATATAATTGAGTTGGATAAAGGGTGGTAGTATAAAAATGTCTTAATTCAATGTAATGTCGTTGGATCGTCCCTTTTCCACTTCAATTATGAAAGATGTGAAATTGATGTGCTATATACAGATGGCCAAAGCTCCTATGAATTCTCCGCCACTAGCCTACATTACATTTGGCCTATGGGATCTGATAAGCTCACTCATCCGAAAAGTTGGTTGCTCCTAGATTAGGGAATACATTGGCTTTGTTGATATAAAACAGTTTTTGCGCTAGAAATACACTTAAAGTGAGTGATATATAGAAATCAATTAGCTTACTCTACTGTTGAAAAAGGATTGCTTCGTTTTACATTCCCAAAAACTACATTACCAAAAAAATGAACACAAGATGAGAGTAGTGGGAACTTTGGATTATGTCTACTGATCTTGCCTGGTATTCGGATCATTGTCCACTACTCGTGGTCTTGTACGCTTTCTTAGCCATGTACTCCACCTATGATTCCAATGTATTTCAGTGACGGCACAAAACCAAGCGGAAGGCCAGTTACTGATGTTCGTGTTTCTCTGTCTTCTGAACGTCGCCACATTCTTCAGGCATCCGAAATAGGAAAACAAATTATGTCTACGCGAATTCAGTTTTTATTTATCATGAAAACACTTGATAGTGCGCTCAAGTCAGTGTAGGTTGTATATCAACTTATCAAGTGCCACAAGGGAGCATATTGCAGGCTGAATTCCCCAATTGCAAAGTGGCGTGCATTGGAAATGAACACCATCACATAACTGCTTAGAAAAAAGAACCAAAACAAGACTGCCACAATAAACACAAGTGCAAACTTGAGAATCTATGAAGTAACATTTCCATGGTGTCTGGATAAGAGGTTCGCTGTCTTTCTGCACGTGCGCGCTCGGAACGCGCCGTCAGCGTGATCCGCCATTTAGTTTAGCTGGTCGGGTGAACCACGGCCGTGTCCTCGTTGATCCTTTCAAGCATCACGCCTCCGCGCCTCGCAGCAGGCGCGCCGGCCTCAGCCTTCTCGCTTCTGACGACAGCGCCCGCCGACGCCGAACACCCTCGACGTCGGCCGGCCAACGCCGGCACGGGGGAGCGCACGGACGTAGAGGTCGCGTGCGCCGCGCAGCGCACTCATCGCCACGCTCGCGGCGCCGACGCGCGACTTCCGGCTGCGGCCGCGCGGCTCGCCCATGCCGGCCACCGGCCGTGCCCCGCGGCGACCTCTACGCGAGAAAGAATTTGTGGCGCGAGGAAAGGGAGACGTTGAATGAATCCTCGATGATTTCGTGTCGGCTAGCAGGCCGATTAGTAACATAGCAGAGCAGGGAACAGAGTTTTTGACGAGGTTAAGAACGTTCAGGTGTAGGTGACTAGGTGTGTATGTATGGGCATGCAAGTTGTTGCAGGTGTGACTAATCTTTACAAATTTTTAGAATATATATTTTTTAGAACAGATTACTTACTCTTTACAATTGACGTGTTCGATGCCGTGTTCATCAAATAACTTGTTATGATCGTGACTTGAAATGAACATACCACTTTTTTTCTGCTCGACAATATATATTCTGAAGCTGACTGATATGGCTGGCGTCCATACGCTGACTGATACGAACGATCGGCAGTCCTGGGTAACCACGGAGGAAAATGTTGGTAGCAATCAACTTGCTAGATCGATTAAGCAGTGATAAATAGAGGATTGCACGTGACATTTGTGACACCCCGTGTCACCAAAATCCAGCTTGTGCAATCAACTCAACCTGAACAGAAGCCCAAAAGCAAATCAAGTTTAAATTCGAAATTCAAATTTTCAAACAAGTATCAAATCCAATCTTCTGAAGGAACTCAAATTTTTCAATAACAACTTGAGCAACTAAAAATACCAGTGGATAGCCCTGCTCAAGAGAAAATTTTGGAAATTCATTTGATAGCTGAAATAAATGCCCAAGGCTGAAAAAGTGATCAACTTTGAAATGTTGCCATTTGAAATTCCTTTTGATTCCAGATGTGCATGTTGGCCAGTTGATTTAACTTTCCAAGAGATTTCCAATGGTACCAAATTTGTGAATTTTGGAGGTCGTTTGCTACTTCAAATGATGTGCCAAAGTTTGGAGAAAACCAGAGTTTGATCAATTCGGGAAAAAGGAAAAGATACTGTGGGACCCACTCGTCAGCGTCTCATCGTCTTTTCCCCGCGACGCGTCTTTTCCCCGGCGTCGCGCGCCGCGGGGACGCCGTCGTATGGCGCTGCCGCACCGCCCTCGCCGCTCCCCGTTCGGACAGACGCGGATAAGGCCCCCTTCCTGTCCGAAGCTGCTCCCCACTACAGCCTGCTCTTCGTCATCCTCCCCGCGCGAAACCCTAGCCACGCCACCACCCGCCATTGCCGAGCTAGAGCTCGAGCTCGCCGTCCGCCGCAGCAACGCGAAACCCGGCCCGAGCTGCTACGCCGAGTGCTGCTCCACGACGCCCTAGAGCCATTCCTGCTCACAGTCTTTCCCCATCCGCCGCGACTCGCCCGAATCGATCTCGTCTTCCCGGAGCCCGGCCAAGGGAGCTCCGCCACCTCGCCGAGCAATACACTTCCTCCAGTGAGCCATTCGTCGATTCTTCGCGCATGGAGTTTCCCCACTTTGTTTCGCACCGTGTTGACCCCATTCCCTTCAGAACCCGCAGCCCATGACGACGGGACGGGACATTTCCCCGCCACCGCCGCACCGCCGTGCCAACCCCATTGACGGCAGCAGCGAACACGCTCCCGAGATCCTTGACGTCGACGTCATCCATGACAAGGAGCCCCCACGCCAGGCGAAGCTCGCGCGCCAAGACCTGCAGCTTGAGGAACCCGACGTTGAACCCGAGTCGCCGCCGGACCTCCACCAACCACCGCCCCTCGTCGCCAAGCCAACCCCGGCCGTCCCCGCGAGCCCAAACCGTCGAGGTGAGCTCTCCTTCTCGCGCGCTACCTCCCCGTGCCCTCCGTCCATCAAAACCGCCACCGGAACCTTGTTCCGGTGAGCCGCACCGCCGTGCTCAGGCGTAACGACGGCCAGCGCACCGTGGACCACACGGCCATGATCCCGTGTGGCCACGCAGGATCCCGTGTGGCCGACTCTGTGGCCACACGTGTGTCCTCTCACACCATTGGCTGGATCTGATGTGGCCAGCCCAGATCCGGTGCGGCCCAAGTCGTGTGGTCCTTTGTGGGGCCCTGATTTGATTGGTCCGCCCAATTTCAAATCCTTTTTCGAATTAGTATAATTCCTCAGAAATTCACAGAAACTTGTAAAATGCATAATAAATCGAATGGACCTCAGAAAAATGCAAAACCAATTTTGTTGAACTCCTTGTGATTAGTTCTATCAAGTACCAGTGCCAAACTGTCTAGTACCCCTTGTATGTTTTCTGTGAAAATACCTTTATACGGATGTTGTTTAATTCATAATTAATTCTCTGTTGCTCCATAAATGTTGAATCTTGGCATGCTTGTTAAGATACTGAAAACACACATCCAGAGAATTTATCCACTGTCATATGATGTCTGATTATTTTATTATGATTTAAATCGTGCTCTGCATTGTATAAATTATTATAAATAATCTGTAAAGCAATAAATCATCAAACTTCACAGTAAATCACTTCCAGTGGTGAATTTCACCAGACAAATGCTACTGGATATAAATTAATTTTTGAAATCGAATTATTTATTTAATCGACTCAAGTTGATTAAATGGTTAACTTAATTGAAAGTCAATAAAGGAAATACTCCAGACGAAATTAATTAACAAAGTTAATCATTTGCACTTATAGTGTAAATGACTGCCCTATCAAGTAATTAAATCATTAATTGCATCATATTCTTGCATCTAACTTTGCATTACTCCTTGTCATAACGTGTAGTGACAGAGACGACTCCGGAGCCGCTCGACTTCTAGCTACCGGAGGAGCAGGCCCAGGAGGAGCAGCCGCAGCAGGACACTGACCCCGCTGACCCAGTTAGCTACACTCCTGAGCCAGGCAAGCCCCGGTGCATGCCTTCCTATTTAGGATTTTATTTTCTCACTTGATTGGGGTTAGTACTTGTTTGTGCATTAGGTTTATTAGGAGTTGATATGAAACCTTAGAACTGCATTAGGACTACCCTTCCAGATTTACCTTGTGTCCTATTTTTGTAGATGTGGTGTAGGTAACGTTAGAACTTGCTAGGTTTAGTGACTAGCGGACGGTAGAAGACGAGTGGTAGGTCCCACTCGCATGATAGGAATCACCTTGGATTGTACTAGATGGATTTAGGATTTGTTGAGACCGGACGGGGATTTTGTTTGTATATGTTGGTTGGAGAAGGCTGGGCCTTCACGGTGGTAGCCCCGTCTATGTCGGTTAAGGACCGTCCGTTGTTGGCCCTGTTGAGCAAGTTCAAACGTACTGATCACATGCTAGTGTTTTTATGGGCCTAGTAAACCTAGTAGCCTGTGACGCCCTGATGTCTAGCGGATACTTGCACTTTCTATCATGGTACTTGGGAGAGAAGGGATGCCTCCCAATCGGGACGTACGTCTGTGACGGGGACCGTGCGGGAGGGCCTTTCTCGGGAGGTGTGAGACCCAGCCAGCTTTAGGGGGGAACAGCGTAAACAGTTGTTGCATACGACTTTTGCGTGTGTGTGGCGTGTGGTCAGGTTTTCTCCTGCAGGATGTACATCGATGCCGCCGCTATCGGTCAAGAGCAACTTTGCTCACTGAGTCACATCGTAGTGTGATTTGATTGATGGTGATGCTCTAGTACTGCTATATTGATATATCTCATTACTGTTATATTTATATCTATTTACTCATATACTGTTTATCTGATGTATTGTTATTTTATACCTGTTTTAGAGATAAGTGCACTGTTTTACTGGCTAAGTACTTAATTTGAATTAAAATTTAAAAGTAAAGACCAAGTAATTAGTGCGGGTTATGCAATTGAGTCAGTCTACCCTTTTATAACTTTTGTATGCTAAGAGTCGGTTGTAGTTAGCCACGTTGACGTGACACCGTCAGCCAGGATGGCTGACCCAGCGACTTGGTTGACTGGCTTTGCCCCTGTTGTGTATGCAGAGGGCACGTGCCTTCTTCCTAAATATAGTTTCAGTATTAGTCAGTAGAGACATTCTGAAGCATTAGTAACTTCATTTGGGAACACATTTCATAAAGGACATGAGTAGATACTACCTGCCGTCATGGAAGGCACATGGTTTTGCCGTACTGCCACAGTATTAATGCCACAATAAAAGAAGTCTTTATTACTTATTACCTCCGTCCCATAATATAAGTATTTTTAGATTTGATCAAAGTCAATTCTCATCGACTTTGACTATCAATAACAAAAATATTAGAATGTTTGACTAAGTATAAATGATGTTGTGAGATTCATTATCAAACCAATTTTCATAATATGTAACTTTTTATTTTTAAAATGTTTTACTTTTATAGATATTGATAGTCAAAACTGAAGACGATTGACTTTGACCAAACCTAAAAATGCTTATATTTTGGGACGGAAGGAGTACAAGGCAGGTCCTTATATATTCACAAAACCAAGCAGATGCGTGATTGATTTTCATATGCTGCTGTAGTTGATAAAGTCACAAGATGAACCCGTAATCTGTCACTGATACAATAGCTAGAAAGAGGGCGCAACAAGCTACCATCTCTTCTTCCATACTAGGCATCTGATCCTTCGATTATCATATCTCACCATTTCCTGAACCCTTCAATGGTCATAGGTTTGCATATGGAAGCTACGTCGAGGTGCGGACACGGCAAAGGGAAATGGGATGCATCAAGAAATTGGCCATGTTCTGCACACCCAATGGCTGTTGTAGCATCTGTGCAACTAGTAGGGTCAGATTGTTGTACTGTTGTCATTACGGATAGTCCTTCCAAGTCGAAACACACCCTTGCTAACAGCTAGTGGGAAGTTGTTGTGTGTAAGCAGTCAACTGACTCGATCGTGCAAGCAGTCTTAGTGATCGAGAGAGGCTTGCACGTTACATTGGTCGGATGAGTTCTAGATCAATATACATAGCGGCTACGGCTGGTGGGTTACGAATCTTCTTCTTTTATTTTTTGCAGAGCAACGCATATAGGGAGAAGTTTGAGGTTGCAAAAGCAGTCGGTGACTTTTCACTAACGTGTGACTTGGACCAGCGACCGGGCGGAATCGACGATCACACGGTACGCGAGTGCTAACGCTCGTCAATCTCAGTTGTTGTCAGTGGCCGGATTCGTCCTCCACTACTCGATCGGCAAGCAAAATCAATGAAGCGGCGCGACGCGCAATGAAGGGTCGGCAGCGAGCCGGCGACTCCCTTCGCGTCCCCGCACGCTCCCATCCTCCCGGCTGTGGTCTGGGCTGAACCATTGCCGCAGTAGCCACTTTCTGCATGATACCTGGCCAGAGCGGGGCTATAACAGTTGGCCCGTGTAGCGCTATTCCAATCGGCCTATGCAAGGAGCATGATCCATTGGCGCAACATTGTCGCGGGCGCTGCTGTACAGCAAAAAACAGAGTGCAGGTTAACCCACGCCACGCGACGTAGTGTTCTCGCCGAGGATCCTTGGCATTCGGCCGATGATGGCATGTGCTGGTGCTAAAAACAGCCGCGGCCGTCCGACTTCTACTGGAGTAGCGAGAAAAAAAAAAAAAGGTACCCTGTCCACACACACTCTTGACTGCTGCTATG
Organism: Eragrostis curvula; assembly: GCA_007726485.1. Lineage (NCBI taxonomy): Eukaryota > Viridiplantae > Streptophyta > Magnoliopsida > Poales > Poaceae > Eragrostis > Eragrostis curvula. The sequence goes on from RWGY01000421.1 coordinate 129,004, forward strand.
TCAGCGCAGCACTGTAAGCTACCGTTTCGACACCCACTACTGAGTCGTGAAAGCTCTCCCGGGGGAAGTTCTCGCCCTCCCCTTGCCGGCATCATATCCGAAGAACCTTCTAAATTATAAACACTCCAAGCAAAGAAATCCGGAATACAACCACACTACTCCCCTGACCCAAGAAGAAAGAGGCGCGCACGATGTTCACTTGCCACCCTTGCCTGGTTAGGCTGGCCGGCCGGCCCCGTCCGGGCGTGGCAGTGGCGCTTCCACGCCTCGTTGACCATACGGTTATCAGTGGCCTGCTTCGTCAAGCTGATCAGCAAGCAAAATCGGCATGTCGTATGGACAGCATGATCTGCCTCCGGTGCAGGTCTGGCCAATGTCCCACTCTTGAAGAGCTAATCAATCAACGGAGCTTCATCCCAGTGCCTCCTATTCCCAGAATTAACCATCGCACTTCTAGTTTGTTCAAACACGCAGCCGATCGATGGGAGTAAGAGAAAAAAGAAAGAAACGAATAAAAAGCTTGTATTACGTTTCCCTGCTAAGTTTGCCTCGAAAGTTTTGCTATTGTTATCTGTAGCTACTACAACATTCGGCCAACCAGCATATAACATACATCACTTTATAAAGGATTCGTACTAGTAGTTCTGACACTTATTAATCTACAAGGTACATTCGTTTGGTAAGCTAACTCAGTGGGCGCCAAGCAATATAGAGAGCTACCATGTGCAAGGCAAAGCCTTGCCCCTTTTTCGGCCTAAACGTAAGGAGTAATGCGTCAGAATGAAAAACATCTTAGGAGTTAAAACTTTAGTTAATACATAGGATGAAGAATAGCTTAACAGTTATGGAAGGACCATCAGTGGGCCTCATACAAACATTCGCTGATTCAACCAGTGTTGAAAATTGTTCATTCATTTCCACCAACTTGTTCCACCACACAAGTTCATGGACCCAGATGAGCGGACCACACAAGTTCATGGACCTAGAGGACCTGCGGTGAAATATACTAAATATGGACCTGCGGTGAAATTTACTAAATATGGACCTGCGGTGAAATTTACTAAATATGGACCCAGATGAGTGCACCACACAAGTTTATAGACCTGTGGTGAAATTTACTAAATATATAGGGGCTGCGGCCCGGTGGGTTAAGAATTTAATTTTTGAAACAGTAATGAATTATCCACCCAATAACCACATGGATTCACTTAAATTTCATTATAGTGTCTGTTTAAAAGATATGTAGAGTGTTGGTGTGGTGTTCAGACTAACATAAAACGTGCGCACAACAAAAACTCTTAGGTAGTTCGCAAAAAAAAAAAAAAATCTTAGTCTTAGGTGCTACAATTTGGTTCTAGATAGTAAGGACACACGTAAAAGATATATAAAATTAAGCACTGCTTCTGAAAACGATGTAACAAAATACTGACGCATTGCTTGGTTAACATGAGCAATTGAAATATTAGCAGAAAGAAACATGGGATAGGAAAAGAGACTGGCACTTACAAGCGATTGATCCACCATTCATAGGCATAACTGGAGAATCAAAAGGATGAATGCATCAGTTGTCGAGCATGCCTGCCGTAGCAGTGGGTTTCAGCAGAATAGTTTATCAGAGATGAAGAAAAGGAAAAACGGATGACACCATTGATAAGCTGCCATTCTGATGAAAATGCATTAGGAAGGCTGTCATTCATGGATTGCGCTTCATTTCTCATTGACTTATTCAATTTTTTTTTCTATTCACGGGACTGAAGTAAGACCACCAGAGCAATTAAGTTGCAGATTCACTACAAAATTTCTAATCTTTTCCAACCCCTTTCTTGTAATGGCCAACAGTTTATGATTATTTTGTTATATATTCTAAAACTGTTGGGCATGATATGAATTTTTGGTAAATTACTAAAACTATCGGGAAAGATACAATTTATACTTGGAAAACTGTCAGCCACTCGAGAAAAATACTCTAGAGTGTTAGAATTGTCGGCCACTTCAAAGAAAACTGTCCGGAAAGATTGGAAATCTTGTAGTGATTGTCCATGCAGAGGGAACCTTCCTTCTTCCTAAATCATTAGTCTCAGTAGTCAACAGAGACATTCTAAAGCAATAGTAACTTCATTTGGGAACACTTTGTAAAGCACATTTAATAGAGACCGGCTGCGGTTACCGAAGGAACATGGTTTTGTGGTACCACAGTACTTTTTTTTTTGAAGCAATGGTACCACAGTACTAATGCTGCAAATAAAAGACGTCTTTATTACTTACACCGCTGGTCCTTATAAATTCAGAAATACAAGCAGATGCGGCACATGAGTGACTGTTTTCATATGCTGCTGCTGTAGTGGATATATAAGTGCCAAGATGAATCCGTATGTAATCTTTCAATGATACAACAGCAAGAAAGAGGGCACAACAAGCTACCATACCTTCATATACTATTCCATTTCTCCGACCCTTCAGTTATCACCTTTCCTGAACACTTCAAGGCTCACCGATTAATAGTGTATATGTAAGCTACCTCGAGGTGTTGAAAACAACACGACTGGAAATGGGATGCATCGAGGAATTCGTCATGTGCTAGATAACGCGAGGTTGTTGGAGCATCTGTCTGGCCCGTAGGAAGCTATTGTTACACTGTTGTCATTACGGATAGTCCTTCCAAGTCAGGATATACTCATGCTACCCGCTGCTGAGAAGATGATGTATGCAAGCAGTCTTAATCTTACAAAGAGGCTTGCACGTAGCAATGACTGACAGTCCCAGATAAATACATAGCTAGCTGCCGCGGCCAGTGGGTTGCGAAACTTGTTTTATTACATAGCAACGCGTGAGGGGAAGAAGTTTGAGGCCCATTTACATATGGAAAAACTCCATTTTATTCCGCCGAAGAATTCAATTTGTCTAATTTACCCTTGGACAAAATCAAGGTTTAAATTACTCCCTCAAACAATTCATGTTGGTATACCTCCTATCACGATTTGTCTTTTTTTTTTCTCGGTGTACAAGTTGAATTTGAAGCTATTTTTTATGATAATTAACACAACAACCTATGTTAAAATAATTATAAGGTATATTTTGATACTATTTACATAGTCGAATAGAAATTGACAATAAATACATACAAATGATGTCAAAAAATATGCTATAATTATTTTTACATAGTTTATTGTGTGAGCTATCGTCATGCAAACTTTTAGTTTCAAATTCAACTTGTACGTCGAAAAACAAAAAAAATACAAATCGAAATAGGGGGTATATTTCACCAATTTGAATTGATTGAGGGAGTAAAAATTGAGCCATGATTTTGTCCAGGGGGTAAGGACAGACAAAGTGAATTATTTAAAGGAGTAAAATGAATTTTTCTCTATTCTGAATGAGGACTGTCCGTAATGACAATCAAGCAACAATTTTTCCCCACACACTATACAGATAAACCAACAATAAAGTGATGTAATAGATATCACGAATCCTTGATGCATCCCATTTCCAATTATGTCGTCAGTGCCTGGAGGTAGCTTTCATGTACTTTGTTAATCAATAACTATAGAAGTGTTAAGGATCGGAAAAGGTTGTGATGACCCAAGGAGAAAGGGCCCAGTCTATGAAGGACAAATGTCAGCTTCTTGCACCCTCTTTAGTTACGTTCTTTCTAGCTCTTATTATATCAGTGAAAGATTGCGGGTTCATGTTGGCACTTTATCCACTACAGCAGCATGTGAAAACAATCACTCATCTGCTTGTCAGAGGCGAAGCTAGACTTGCAAGCCACCGGTGTCACCACACATAATGAACGGGCTCATTTGCTTTTGAATACTGATTGAGCACTAATTTTACAAAAGACTTGCTAAAGATTGTCGGTGTCAGCTGACACCGGCGACTACACGTAGCCAGTGGCGGAGCTGGACAAGAATTTAAGGGGGGCCGGACGAACACAATCAACACTAAAGTTAAAATTTTTTACCTTTCAAAAAAAAAGTTAAAATTTTTGGTAATTTCTTTTTTGTGAATCAAAAAATTTGATAATTTTGTGCCAATTTTTCACGATTCGCAGAGGCGGCTACCCATGATTCTTGGGATTTTAATGATGTTGAATCAGCTACTTATCATTTCTCACTCCTCCAATTAGGATTTTTAATGATGTGTACAACCTTTTAGCCTGCTGATTATTAGAACTTATTATACCTTCTCTAACTTCCTAATCTGTTCGTTTGAGTTCGTTACCGGATATAAGACTCAAGAATCTACAACTTTCTGATGACGAGCAGAAAAGTAGGAAGCGGCGAAGATGCATTTGGCATGCGAAGAGGGCAGAGCCGGTGCATATGAATAGCAAATTATAGACGTGAGAATATGATAAGCAATCATACAAAATTAAAGTTAGTTTCTTTTATGAGGGGCAACGAAATTAAAGTTAGTGTGTATGCATGCCGTATGAACCAATTATTTTGCCTCTCATTGTGCAACCTTCGTTTAGAAGAGCTGCAGGCCCGCTGGCCTCCACATGAAAGGGCCACCTCCAAAACGACAGGCCAGGCCACCTGCTCCATATATCTCCACATTGCTTCTACGGACCGGCAAGCAATAAAAGGAGTAGATAAAACAGACTAGAGGCCCACGGCCCAAAAACACTTCGTTGTCTTGTTCGTGAGACTCCCGTCCGTGGTCTGAGCTCCACGCGACCACGCCGCCACCCATGGCGGTTGTTGCCTCTGGAGTCTGGCAGTGCTCTGAAGACTAGCTCCTTTGAAATTTTACCGCCGGCGGGCCATAGCCCCTGCCCCCCCCCCCCCCCCCCCTCCCCTCCCCCAGCTCCGCCACTGCACGTAGCTTCACCCTTGCTGCTTGTTTCATAAATTTACAGGGAACTGCCGCGTAAGTCAAAAAAGATTTATTTTATTGTGGCATTAGTATAGTGTGGTACTGGTACGACAAACCATATTCTTTCAGTAACGGCAGGTAGTATCTGTTGACTATTCTGAAGCAGTTTGGGAAGGACCATCACTGCATATAATATATGACATTTGTTACGGTAGTTTCAAATAACTGTTGACTGTTCATTTAAGTAGATCTGGAAGCAAAAGATGGGTGCAAGACTTCACTCATATCTACTCGCTTTTTTTTTAAGGTATGCATGATATTATAGGTAGCTTAATTTTATCCAAAACTATGATTTTGCATGGAAAGTAATTCTTTCCCTTTTCACGTTTTAGGCATGAACCTGCTACAGTGTTTTTTTAGACATGTGTGGTACGCATTACCAATTTGGCACAAATATGATTCGTATTTGTTTGGAACGTGCACCAGGTTACAAAGAAGAGACTACATTTAAGAGAACTCAACAATACCACAAAATCAAATTGAAGTGTCATAATTTTAACAAGAGCTAATCTAACAATCTTTGAGGTGAATTCTCCTTTAGTCGGGAGCATAACGGGCTTGTTAGTAGTCTCGAGCGGCGTGGCCCTGCATCTCGGTTTCTTGGACCGGCTCGCCCATGGACAACACCCCCCCCGGACCCTGCCCAAAGTCCATGCTTGGTGCAAGTGCAACGGTGGATATGTAAGCCAACAATGTAACTGCAGTGCCTTTGTGCAAGGTCTAAGTAATACGCCAACCAACCAAGTTATGTAACGTAAAAGACTTGTTGATTTGCTGCCTTGCTCAATCGTGCCTCTGTTGAGGCAATCGTTAAAAAAGGATGAGTTGTTTGACAATAGTGCGATTCCATCTCATGTCAGTGTAGGTTGTACATGTATATCATTATCATGTTACACATGCGAGCATATCGCAGGTCGAATTTCCCCAATTGCGAAGTGTATCAAATTGCAAAGAAGCACACATTTCAGGATATATAATGATAACTGGTGAAACGGACAAAATTAGACTGTCACAATCAATAAACACAAGTGCAAACCTGAGAAACTTTGAAGTGACCTTTCCTCTGTGTCGGGATAAGAGGTTCACGCTAGCAAGCGTACTTGTCGATTCCAACGCCATTGCCTTGTTGTGCGCGCTCGGAGCGCGGCGTCAGCGTGATCCTCCATTTATTAGCTGGTCGGGTGATCCACGGCTGTATCCTCGTTGATCCGCTCAAGCGTCATGCCCCCGCGCTTCGCAGCAGGCGCGCCGGCCTCCGCCTTCTCGCTTCTGACGACAGCGCCCGCCGACGCCGCGGCGCCGCGGCGGGCCTGCATGGCGTGCACGAGCTCGAGGAGCTCCTGCTCGGAGGCGCGGTCACCGCCGACGTCGGCCGGCCAACGCCGGCCCGGGGGTTCGCCACCGCATCGAAACTGTCGAGGCCCCTGAACGCACGGACGTAGAGGTCGCGTGCGCCGCGCAGCGCGCGCATCGCCATGCCGCTGCGGCCGCGCGAACCTGTCAAGGCCCCTGAACGCACGGACTTCCGGCTGCGGCCGCGCAGCTCGCCCATGCCGAACACCGGCCGCCGCGCCCGGCAATCAGTGCCGGGCTCCGGCGATAAAGAATTAGTGGCACGATGGAAGGGAGACGTTGAATGAAAATCTTCGATGATTTCGTGTCGGCTAGCAGGGAACACAGTTTTTGACGAGGTTTAGAACGTTCAGGTGTAGGTGTGTATGTATGGGCATGCAAGTTGTTTGTTGAAGGTGTGATTACTCTTTAGTCTTTACTAATTTTTAGAATAGATTAGTCTTTACAATTGACGTCTTCGATGCTGTGTTCATCAAACAACTTGTTATGATCGTGACTTGAAATGAACATTCCACATTTTTTCTGCTCGACAATATATATTCTGAAGCTAGAGAGGAGAACGATCGGCAGTCCTGGGTACCCACGGAGGAAAATGTTGGTAGCAATCAACTTGCTTGATCGAATAAGCAGCCTTACAGATAAAGAGAGGATTGCACGTGACATTGACAGCCAAAGTTCTAGATAAATATATAGCGGCTGCGGCCAGTACTAGGTTAAGAATGTTCTTTTTTATTTCTTTTTTTTTTCTTCGCAAAAAAAGAATGTTCGTTTTTATTTTTGAACAGCGACGAATGAGGTGAGAAGTTTGAGCCCCATTTCTTAATACCGGTGACTTTTCAGTACGTGTGACTCGAGGATGATCGACCGGGCAGGGTCACATTCTCAAAAAAAGAAAAAAACAGACATTCTGAAGCAATAGTAACTTCATTTGGGAACACATTTTAAAGAACATGAGTTTATCGAAGGAACATGGTTTTGTCGTACCACGGTACTAATGCCGCAATAAAAGAAGTCTTTATTACTTACACGGCACACCCTTATAAATTCCCCAAAACAAGCAAATACGTGATTGTTTTCATATGCTGCTGTAGAGGACCAAAGTGCCAAGATCAAACCGTAATCTCTAATTTCACTGAAACAACAGCTAGAAAGAGGGTGCAACAAGCTACCATATCTCTTCTTCATATACTATTGGCCTCCGATCCTTCTGTCGTCACCATTTCCTGAACGCTGCAATGGTCATAGGTTGACAATAATGTGTATGGAAGCTACCTCGAGGTGCTGACAACACAAATGGAAATGTGATGCATCAAGGAATTCGCCATGTCCACCACATCCGATGGCCGTTGTTGCATCGGTTCAGCCGGTAGGGAAACATTGTTGCAGTGTTGTCATTACAGACAGTCCTTCCGAATCAGACAAGGCCTTTGCTAATAGATGGGGACAAGATGGTGTATGTAAGCGGTCAACTTGCTTGATCGTGCAAGCAGTCTTAGTGATCGAGAGAGGCTTGCACGAAACATTGGCCGCATAAGTATTCAGATAAATAATATACATGTTGTGGACAGTGGATTACGAATCTTCTTCTTTTATTTTGAAGCGTTTTATGGGAGACCCAAATAGATGCATACCATTCATTCCCTCCATCCAACGGTTTCGATCTTAATCATTATACTCTTTAGACCCACGGGTATTATAAGTATCATGATGAGGTAGTATAGGTATCATATGGGCATTATCAGAATGTCGA
>RWGY01000422.1:0-54440 GCA_007726485.1 Eragrostis curvula
TGCGTTCTTTTTTATTTTTTAAATTTTTTTATAACAAAAAAATCCGAATTTGCGGTAATACTGTAGCGTCGGTGTTCGACGCGCTGCGCATTGGCGGCGGGACCCGCGTCGTGTTCGAAGCCGTGAAGGGGGCTGCCGAGAGCACAAAAAGAATTATAGCACAATGTATGTCGGATGCGATCATACCAGCACTAAAGCACCGGATCCCATCAGAACTCCGAAGTTAAGCGTGCTTTGCGAGCGAGGTAGTACTAGGATGGGTGACCTCCTGGGTAAAGTCCTCGTGTTGCATCCCTTTTATTTTCCTTTTGCGCTTCTGTTTTATTTTTTAATTTTTTTTAAACAAGAAAAATCCGAATTTGCGGTCGGTAATACTGTAGCGTCGGTGTTCGACGCGCTGCGCATTTGGCGGCGGGACCCGCGTCGTGTTCGAAGCCGTGAAGGGGGCTGCCGGGACGAGAGCACAAAAAGAATTATAGCACAATGTATGTCGGATGCGATCATACCAGCACTAAAGCATCGGATCCCATCAGAACTCCGAAGTTAAGCGTGCTTGGGCGAGAGTAGTACTAGGATAGGTGACCTCCTGGGAAGTCCTCGTGTTGCATCCCTTTTATTTTCCTTTTGCGCTTCTGTTTTATTTTTTAAATTTTTTTATAAAACAAGAAAAATCCGAATTTGCGGTAATACTGTAGCGTCGGTGTTCGACGCGCTGCGCATTTGGCGGCGGGACCCGCGTCGTGTTCGAAGCCGGCTGCCGGGACGAGAGCACAAAAAGAATTATAGCACAATGTATGCCGGATGCGATCATACCAGCACTAAAGCACCGGATCCCATCAGAACTCCGAAGTTAAGCGTGCTTGGGCGAGAGTAGTACTAGGATGGGTGACCTCCTGGGAAGTCCTCGTGTTGCATCCCTTTTATTTTCCTTTTGCACTTCTGTTTTATTTTTTAAATTTTTTTATAAACAAGAAAAATCCGAATTTGCGGTAATACTGTAGCGTCGGTGTTCGACGCGCTGCGCATTTGGCGGCGGGACCCGCGTCGTGTTCGAGCCGTAAGGGGCTGCCGTGACGAGAGCACAAAAAGAATTATAGCACAATGTATGTCGGATGCGATCATACCAGCACTAAAAGCATCGGATCCCATCAGAACTCCGAAGTTAAGCGTGCTTGGGCGAGAGAGTAGTACTAGATGGGTGACCTCCTGGGAAGTCCTTGTTGTTGCATCCCTTTTATTTTCCTTTTGCGCTTCTGTTTTATTTTTTTAATTTTTTTATAAACAAGAAAAATCCGAATTTGCGGTAATACTGTAGCGTCGGTGTTCGACGCGCTGCGCATTTGGCGGCGGGACCGCGTCGTGTTCGAAGCCGTGAAGGGGGCTGCCGGGACGAGAGCACAAAAGAATTATAGCACAATGTATGCCGGATGCGATCATACCAGCACTAAAGCACCGGATCCCATCAGAACTCCGAAGTTAAGCGTGCTTGTGGCGAGAGTAGTACTAGGATGGGTGACCTCCTGGGAAGTCCTCGTGTTGCCATCCATTTTATTTTCCTTTGCGCTTCTGTTTTATTTTTAAATTTTTTTATAAACAAGAAAATCCGAATTTGCATCCATTTTATTTTCCTTTTGCGCTTCTGTTTTATTTTTTAAACTTTTTATAAACAAGAAAAATCCGAATTTGCGGTAATACTGTAGCGTCGTGTTCGACGCGCTGCGCATTTGGCGGCGGGACGCGTCGTGTTCGAAGGCTGCCGGGACGAGAGCACAAAAAGAATTATAGCACAATGTATGTCGGATGCGATCATACCAGCACTAAAGCACCGGATCCCATTATACGAGGAAGTCCTCGTGTTGCATCCCTTTTATTTTCCTTTTGCGCTTCTGTTTTTTTTTAAATTTTTTTATATACAAGAAAAATCCGAATTTGCGGTAATACTGTAGCGTCGGTGTTCGACGCGCTGCGCATTTGGCGGCGGGACCCGCGTCGTGTTCGAAGCCGTGAAGGGGGCTGCCGGGACGAGAGCACAAAAAGAATTATAGCACAATGTATGTCGGATGCGATCATACCAGCACTAAAGCATCGGATCCCATCAGAACTCCGAAGTTAAGCGTACTTGGGCGAGGAGTAGTACTAGGATAGGTGACCTCCTGGGAAGTCCTCGTGTTGCATCCCTTTTATTTTCCTTTTGCGCTTCTGTTTTATTTTTTAAATTTTTTATAACAAGAAAAAATCCGAATTTGCGGTAATACTGTAGCGTCGGTGTTCGACGCGCTGCGCATTTGGCGGCGGGACCCGCGTCGTGTTCGAAGCCGTGAAGGGGGCTGCCGGGACGAGAGCACAAAAAGAATTATAGCACAATGTATGCCGGATGCGATCATACCAGCACTAAAGCACCGGATCCCATCAGAACTCCGAAGTTAAGCGTGCTTGGGCGAGAGTAGTACTAGGATGGGTGACCTCCTGGAAGTCCTCGTGTTGCATCCCTTTTATTTTCCTTTTGCACTTCTGTTTTATTTTTTAAATTTTTTTATAAACAAGAAAAATCCGAATTTGCATCCATTTTATTTTCCTTTTGCGCTTCTGTTTTATTTTTTAAACTTTTTTATAAACAAGAAAAATCCGAATTTGCGGTAATACTGTAGCGTCGGTGTTCGACGCGCTGCGCATTTGGCGGCGGGACTCGCGTCGTGTTCGAAGGCTGCCGGGACGAGAGCACAAAAAGAATTATAGCACAATGTATGTCGGATGCGATCATACCAGCACTAAAGCACCGGATCCCATTATACGAGGAAGTCCTCGTGTTGCATCCCTTTTATTTTCCTTTTGCGCTTCTGTTTTATTTTTTAAATTTTTTATATACAAGAAAAAATCCGAATTTGCGGTATACTGTAGCGTCGGTGTTCGACGCGCTGCGCATTTGGCGCGGGACCCGCGTCGTGTTCGAAGCCGTGAAGGGGGCTGCCGGGACGAGAGCACAAAAAGAATTATAGCACAATGTATGTCGGATGCGATCATACCAGCACTAAAGCATCGGATCCCATCAGAACTCCGAAGTTAAGCGTACTTGGGCGAGAGTAGTACTAGGATAGGTGACCTCCTGGGAAGTCCTCGTGTTGCATCCCTTTTATTTCCTTTTGCGCTTCTGTTTTATTTTTTAAATTTTTTTATAAACAAGAAAAATCGAATTTGGCGGTAATACTGTAGCGTCGGTGTTCGACGCGCTGCGCATTTGGCGGCGGACCCGCGTCGTGTTCGAAGCCGTGAAGGGGGCTGCGGGACGAGAGCACAAAAAGAATTATAGCACAATGTATGCCGGATGCGATCATACCAGCACTAAAGCACCGGATCCCATCAGAACTCCGAAGTTAAGCGTGCTTGGCGAGAGTAGTACTAGGATGGGTGACCTCCTGGGAAGTCCTCGTGTTGCATCCCTTTTATTTTCCTTTTGCACTTCTGTTTTATTTTTTAAATTTTTTTATAAACAAGAAAAATCCGAATTTCGGTAATACTGTAGCGTCGGTGTTCGACGCGCTGCGCATTTGGCGGCGGGACCCGCGTCGTGTTCGAAGCGTGAAGGGGGCTGCCGGGAATTATAGCACAATGTATGCCGGATGCGATCATACCAGCACTAAAGCACCGGATCCCATCAGAACTCCGAAGTTAAGCGTGCTTGTGCGAGAGTAGTACTAGGATGGGTGACCTCCTGTAAAGTCCTCGTGTTGCATCCCTTTTATTTTCCTTTTGCGCTTCTGTTTTATTTTTAAATTTTTTTATAAACAAGAAAAATCCGAATTTGCGGTAATACTGTAGCGTCGGTGTTCGACGCGCTGCGCATTTGGCGGCGGGACCCGCGTCGTGTTCGAAGCCGTGAAGGGGGCTGCCGGGACGAGAGCACAAAAAGAATTATAGCACAATGTATGCCGGATGCGATCATACCAGCACTAAAGCACCGGATCCCATCAGAACTCCGAAGTTAAGCGTGCTTGGGCGAGAGTAGTACTAGGATGGGTGACCTCCTGGGAAGTCCTCGTGTTGCATCCCTTTTATTTCCTTTTGCGCTTCTGTTTTATTTTTAAATTTTTTTATAAACAAGAAAAATCCGAATTTGCGGTAATACTGTAGCGTCGGTGTTCAACGCGCTGCGCATTTGGCGGCGGGACTCGCGTCATGTTCGAAGGCTGCCGGGACGAGAGCACAAAAAGAATTATAGCACAATGTATGTCGGATGCGATCATACCAGCACTAAAGCACCGGATCCCATCAGAACTCCGAAGTTAAGCGTGCTTGGGCGAGAGTAGTACTAGGATGGGTGACCTCCTGGGAAGTCCTCGTGTTGCATCCCTTTTATTTTCCTTTGCGCTTCTGTTTTATTTTTTAATTTTTTTATGAACAAGAAAAATCCGAATTTGCGGTAATACTGTAGCGTCGGTGTTCGACGCGCTGCGCATTTGGCGGCGGGACCCGCGTCGTGTTCGAAGCGTGAAGGGGGCTGCCGGGACGAGAGCACAAAAAGAATTATAGCACAATGTATGCCGGATGCGATCATACCAGCACTAAAGCACCGGATCCCATCAGAACTCCGAAGTTAAGCGTGCTTGGGCGAGAGTAGTACTAGGATGGGTGACCTCCTGGGAAGTCCTCGTGTTGCATCCATTTATTTTCCTTTTGCGCTTCTGTTTTATTTTTTAAATTTTTTTATAAACAAGAAAAATCCGAATTTGCATCCATTTTATTTTCCTTTTGCGCTTCTGTTTATTTTTTAAACTTTTTTATAAACAAGAAAAATCCGAATTTGCGGTAATACTGTAGCGTCGGTGTTCGACGCGCTGCGCATTTGGCGGCGGGACTCGCGTCGTGTTCGAAGGCTGCCGGGACGAGAGCACAAAAAGAATTATAGCACAATGTATGTCGGATGCGATCATACCAGCACTAAAGCACCGGATCCCATTATACGAGGAAGTCCTCGTGTTGCATCCCTTTTTTTTTTCCTTTTGCGCTTCTGTTTTATTTTTTAAATTTTTTATATACAAGAAAAATCCGAATTTGCGGTAATACTGTAGCGTCGGTGTTCGACGCGCTGCGCATTTGGCGGCGGGACCCGCGTCGTGTTCGAAGCCGTGAAGGGGGCTGCCGGGACGAGAGCACAAAAAGAATTATAGCACAATGTATGTCGGATGCGATCATACCAGCACTAAAGCACCGGATCCCATCAGAACTCCGAAGTTAAGCGTGCTTGGGCGAGAGTAGTACTAGGATGGGTGACCTCCTGGGAAGTCCTCGTGTTGCATCCCTTTTATTTTCCTTTTGCGCTTCTGTTTTATTTTTTTAATTTTTTTATAAACAAGAAAAATCCGAATTTGCGGTAATACTGTAGCGTCGGTGTTCGACGCGCTGCGCATTTGGCGGCGGGACCCGCGTCGTGTTCGAAGCCGTGAAGGGGGCTGCCGGGACGAGAGCACAAAAAGAATTATAGCACAATGTATGTCGGATGCGATCATACCAGCACTAAAGCATCGGATCCCATCAGAACTCCGAAGTTAAGCGTGCTTGGGCGAGAGTAGTACTAGGATAGGTGACCTCCTGGGAAGTCCTCGTGTTGCATCCCTTTTATTTTCCTTTTGCGCTTCTGTTTTATTTTTTAAATTTTTTTATAAACAAGAAAAATCCGAATTTGCGGTAATACTGTAGCGTCGGTGTTCGACGCGCTGCGCATTTGGCGGCGGGACCCGCGTCGTGTTCGAAGCCGTGAAGGGGGCTGCCGGGACGAGAGCACAAAAAGAATTATAGCACAATGTATGCCGGATGCGATCATACCAGCACTAAAGCACCGGATCCCATCAGAACTCCGAAGTTAAGCGTGCTTGGGCGAGAGTAGTACTAGGATGGGTGACCTCCTGGGAAGTCCTCGTGTTGCATCCCTTTTATTTCCTTTGCACTTCTGTTTTATTTTTAAATTTTTTTATAAACAAGAAAAATCCGAATTTGCGGTAATACTGTAGCGTCGGTGTTCGACGCGCTGCGCATTTGGCGGCGGGACCCGCGTCGTGTTCGAAGCCGTGAAGGGGGCTGCCGGGAATTATAGCACAATGTATGCGGATGCGATCATACCAGCACTAAAGCACCGGATCCCATCAGAACTCCGAAGTTAAGCGTGCTTGTGCGAGAGTAGTACTAGGATGGGTGACCTCCTGTAAAGTCCTCGTGTTGCATCCCTTTATTTTCCTTTTGCGCTTCTGTTTTATTTTTTAAATTTTTTTATAAACAAGAAAAATCCGAATTTGCGGTAATACTGTAGCGTCGGTGTTCGACGCGCTGCGCATTTGGCGGCGGGACCCGCGTCGTGTTCGAAGCCGTGAAGGGGGCTGCCGGGACGAGAGCACAAAAAGAATTATAGCACAATGTATGCCGGATGCGATCATACCAGCACTAAAGCACCGGATCCCATCAGAACTCCGAAGTTAAGCGTGCTTGGGCGAGAGTAGTACTAGGATGGGTGACCTCCTGGGAAGTCCTCGTGTTGCATCCATTTTATTTTCCTTTTGCGCTTCTGTTTTATTTTTTAAATTTTTTTATAAACAAGAAAAATCCGAATTTGCATCCATTTTATTTTCCTTTTGCGCTTCTGTTTATTTTTTAAACTTTTTTATAAACAAGAAAAATCCGAATTTGCGGTAATACTGTAGCGTCGGTGTTCGACGCGCTGCGCATTTGGCGGCGGGACTCGCGTCGTGTTCGAAGGCTGCCGGGACGAGAGCACAAAAAGAATTATAGCACAATGTCTGTCGGATGCGATCATACCAGCACTAAAGCACCGGATCCCATTATACGAGGAAGTCCTCGTGTTGCATCCCTTTTATTTCCTTTTGCGTTTCTGTTTATTTTTTAAATTTTTTATATACAAGAAAAATCCGAATTTGCGGTAATACTGTAGCGTCGGTGTTCGACGCGCTGCGCATTTGGCGGCGGGACTCGCGTCGTGTTCGAAGGCTGCCGGGACGAGAGCACAAAAAGAATTATAGCACAATGTATGTCGGATGTGATCATACCAGCACTAAAGCACCGGATCCCATCAGAACTCCAAAGTTAAGCGTGCTTGTGCGAGAGTAGTACTAGGATGGGTGACCTCCTGGGAAGTCCTTGTGTTGCATCCCTTTTATTTTCCTTTTGCGCTTCAGTTTTATTTTTTTAATTTTTTATAAACAAGAAAAATCCGAATTTGCGGTAATACTGTAGCGTCGGTGTTCGACGCGCTTGCGCATTTGGCGGCGGGACCCGCGTCGTGTTCGAAGCCGTGAAGGGGGCTGCCGGGACGAGAGCACAAAAAGAATTATAGCACAATGTATGCCGGATGCGATCATACCAGCACTAAAGCACCGGATCCCATCAGAACTCCGAGTAAGCGTGCTTGGGCGAGAGTAGTACTAGGATGGGTGACCTCCTGGGAAGTCCTCGGGTTGCATCCATTTTATTTTCCTTTTGCGCTTCTGTTTTATTTTTTAAATTTTTTTATAAACAAGAAAAATCCGAATTTGCATCCATTTTATTTTCCTTTTGCGCTTCTGTTTTATTTTTTAAACTTTTTTATAAACAAGAAAAATCCGAATTTGCGGTAATACTGTAGCGTCGGTGTTCGACGCGCTGCGCATTTGGCGGCGGGACTCGCGTCGTGTTCGAAGGCTGCCGGGACGAGAGCACAAAAAGAATTATAGCACAATGTATGTCGGATGCGATCATACCAGCACTAAAGCACCGGATCCCATTATACGAGGAAGTCCTCGTGTTGCATCCCTTTTTTTTTCCTTTTGCGCTTCTGTTTATTTTTAAATTTTTTATATACAAGAAAAATCCGAATTTGCGGTAATACTGTAGCGTCGGTGTTCGACGCGCTGCGCATTTGGCGGCGGGACCCGCGTCGTGTTCGAAGCCGTGAAGGGGGCTGCCGGGACGAGAGCACAAAAAGAATTATAGCACAATGTATGTCGGATGCGATCATACCAGCACTAAAGCACCGGATCCCATCAGAACTCCGAAGTTAAGCGTGCTTGGGCGAGAGTAGTACTAGGATGGGTGACCTCCTGGGAAAGTCCTCGTGTTGCATCCCTTTTATTTTCCTTTTGCGCTTCTGTTTATTTTTTTAATTTTTTATAAACAAGAAAAATCCGAATTTGCGGTAATACTGTAGCGTCGGTGTTCGACGCGCTGCGCATTTGGCGGCGGGACCCGCGTCGTGTTCGAAGCCGTGAAGGGGCTGCCGGGACGAGAGCACAAAAAGAATTATAGCACAATGTATGTCGGATGCGATCATACCAGCACTAAGCATCGGATCCCATCAGAACTCCGAAGTTAAGCGTGCTTGGGCGAGAGTAGTACTAGGATAGGTGACCTCCTGGGAAGTCCTCGTGTTGCATCCCTTTTATTTTCCTTTTGCGCTTCTGTTTTATTTTTTAAATTTTTTTATAAACAAGAAAAATCCGAATTTGCGGTAATACTGTAGCGTCGGTGTTCGACGCGCTGCGCATTTGGCGGCGGGACCCGCGTCGTGTTCGAAGCCGTGAAGGGGGCTGCCGGGACGAGAGCACAAAAAGAATTATAGCACAATGTATGCCGGATGCGATCATACCAGCACTAAAGCACCGGATCCCATCAGAACTCCGAAGTTAAGCGTGCTTGGGCGAGAGTAGTACTAGGATGGGTGACCTCCTGGGAAGTCCTCGTGTTTGCATCCCTTTTATTTCCTTTTGCACTTCTGTTTTATTTTTTAAAATTTTTTTATAAACAAGAAAAATCCGAATTTGCGGTAATACTGTAGCGTCGGTGTTCGACGCGCTGCGCATTTGGCGGCGGGACCCGCGTCGTGTTCGAAGCCGTGAAGGGGGCTGCCGGGAATTATAGCACAATGTATGCCGGATGCGATCATACCAGCACTAAAGCACCGGATCCCATCAGAACTCCGAAGTTAAGCGTGCTTGTGCGAGAGTAGTACTAGGATGGGTGACCTCCTGTAAGTCCTCGTGTTGCATCCCTTTATTTTCCTTTTGCGCTTCTGTTTTATTTTTTAAATTTTTTTATAAACAAGAAAATCCGAATTTGCGGTAATACTGTAGCGTCGGTGTTCGACGCGCTGCGCATTTTGGCGGCGGGACCCGCGTCGTGTTCGAAGCCGTGAAGGGGGCTGCCGGGACGAGAGCACAAAAAGAATTATAGCACAATGTATGCCGGATGCGATCATACCAGCACTAAAGCACCGGATCCCATCAGAACTCCGAAGTTAAGCGTGCTTGGGCGAGAGTAGTACTAGGATGGGTGACCTCCTGGGAACTCCTCGTGTTGCATCCATTTTATTTTCCTTTGCGCTTCTGTTTTATTTTTTAAATTTTTTATAAACAAGAAAAATCCGAATTTGCATCCATTTTATTTTCCTTTTGCGCTTCTGTTTTATTTTTTAAACTTTTTTATAAACAAGAAAAATCCGAAATTTGCGGTAATACTGTAGCGTCGGTGTTCGACGCGCTGCGCATTTGGCGGCGGGACTCGCGTCGTGTTCGAAGGCTGCCGGGACGAGAGCAACAAAAAGAATTATAGCACAATGTATGTCGGATGCGATCATACCAGCACTAAAGCACCGGATCCCATTATACGAGGAAGTCCTCGTGTTGCATCCCTTTTATTTTCCTTTTGCGTTTCTGTTTTATTTTTTAAATTTTTTTATATACAAGAAAAATCCGAATTTGCGGTAATACTGTAGCGTCGGTGTTCGACGCGCTGCGCATTTGGCGGCGGGACCCGCGTCGTTTTCGAAGCCGTGAAGGGGGCTGCCGGACGAGAGCACAAAAAGAATTATAGCACAATGTATGTCGGATGCGATCATACCAGCACTAAAGCACCGGATCCCATCAGAACTCCGAAGTTAAGCGTGCTTGGGCGAGAGTAGTACTAGGATGGGTGACCTCCTGGGAAGTCCTCGTGTTGCATCCCTTTTATTTTCCTTTTGCGCTTCTGTTTTATTTTTTTAATTTTTTATAAACAAGAAAAATCCGAATTTGCGGTAATACTGTAGCGTCGGTGTTCGACGCGCTGCGCATTTGGCGGCGGGACCCGCGTCGTGTTCGAAGCCGTGAAGGGGGCTGCCGGGACGAGAGCACAAAAAGAATTATAGCACAATGTATGTCGGATGCGATCATACCAGCACTAAAGCATCGGATCCCATCAGAACTCCGAAGTTAAGCCGTGCTTGGGCGAGAGTAGTACTAGGATAGGTGACCTCCTGGGAAGTCCTCGTGTTGCATCCCTTTTATTTTTCTTTTGCGCTTCTGTTTTTATTTTTTAAATTTTTTTATAAACAAGAAAAAATCCGAATTTGCGGTAATACTGTAGCGTCGGTGTTCGACGCGCTGCGCATTTGGCGGCGGGACCCGCGTCGTGTTCGAAGCCGTGAAGGGGGCTGCCGGGACGAGAGCACAAAAAGAATTATAGCACAATGTATGCCGGATGCGATCATACCAGCACTAAAGCACCGGATCCCATCAGAACTCCGAAGTTAAGCGTGCTTGGGCGAGAGTAGTACGAGGATGGGTGACCTCCTGGGAAGTCCTCGTGTTGCATCCCTTTTATTTTCCTTTTGCACTTCTGTTTTATTTTTTAAATTTTTTTATAAACAGAAAAATCCGAATTTGCGGTAATACTGTAGCGTCGGTGTTCGACGCGCTGCGCATTTGGCGGCGGACCCGCGTCGTGTTTCGAAGCCGTGAAGGGGGCTGCCGGGAATTATAGCACAATGTATGCCGGATGCGATCATACCAGCACTAAAGCACCGGATCCCATCAGAACTCCGAAGTTAAGCGTGCTTGTGCGAGAGTAGTACTAGGATGGGTGACCTCCTGTAAAGTCCTCGTGTTGCATCCCTTTTATTTTCCTTTTGCGCTTCTGTTTTATTTTTTAAATTTTTTTATAAACAAGAAAAATCCGAATTTGCGGTAATACTGTAGCGTCGGTGTTCGACGCGCTGCGCATTTGGCGGCGGGACCCGCGTCGTGTTCGAAGCCGTGAAGGGGGCTGCCGGGACGAGAGCACAAAAGAATTATAGCACAATGTATGCCGGATGCGATCATACCAGCACTAAAGCACCGGATCCCATCAGAACTCCGAAGTTAAGCGTGCTTGGGCGAGAGTAGTACTAGGATGGGTGACCTCCTGGGAACTCCTCGTGTTGCATCCATTTTATTTTCCTTTTGCGGCTTCTGTTTTATTTTTTTAATTTTTTTTATAAACAAGAAAAATCCGAATTTGCATCCATTTTATTTTCCTTTGCGCTTCTGTTTTATTTTTTTAAACTTTTTTATAAACAAGAAAAATCCGAATGTGCGGTAATACTGTAGCGTCGGTGTTCGACGCGCTGCGCATTTGGCGGCGGGACTCGCGTCGTGTTCGAAGGCTGCCGGGACGAGAGCACAAAAAGAATTATAGCACAATGTATGTCGGATGCGATCATACCAGCACTAAAGCATCGGATCCCATCAGAACTCCGAAGTTAAGCGTGCTTGGGCGAAGTAGTACTAGGATAGGTGACCTCCTGGGAAGTCCTCGTGTTTGCATCCCTTTTATTTTCCTTTTGCGCTTCTGTTTTATTTTTTTAAATTTTTTTATAAACAAGAAAATCCGAATATTGCGGTAATACTGTAGCGTCGGTGTTCGACGCGCTGCGCATTTGGCGGCGGGACTCGCGTCGTGTTCGAAGGCTGCCGGGACGAGAGCACAAAAAGAATTATAGCACAATGTATCTCGGATGCGATCATACCAGCACTAAAGCACCGGATCCCTCAGAACTCCGAAGTTAAGCGTGCTTGGGCGAGAGTAGTACTAGGATGGGTGACTCCTTGGAAGTCCTCGTGTTGCATCTCTTTTATTTTCCTTTTGCGCTTCTGTTTTATTTTTTAATTTTTTTATATAACAAGAAAAATCCGAATTTGCGGTAATACTGTAGCGTCGGTGTTCGACGCGCTGCGCATTTGGCGGCGGGACCCGCGTCGTGTTCGAAGCCGTGAAGGGGGCTGCCGGGACGAGAGCACAAAAGAATTATAGCACAATGTATGTCCGGATGCGATCATACCAGCACTAAAGCACCGGATCCCATCAGAACTCCGAAGTTAAGCGTGCTTGGGCGAGAGTAGTACTAGGATGGGTGACCTCCTGGGAAGTCCTCGTGTTGCATCCCATTTTATTTTCCTTTGCACTTCTGTTTTATTTTTTTAATTTTTTTATAAACAAGAAAATCCGAATTTGCGGTAATACTGTAGCGTCGGTGTTCGACGCGCTGCGCATTTGGCGGCGGGACTCGCGTCGTGTTCGAAGGGGCTGCCGGGACGAGAGCACAAAAAGAATTATAGCACAATGTATGTCGGATGCGATCATACCAGCACTAAAGCACCGGATCCCATCAGAACTCCGAAGTTAAGCGTGCTTGGGCGAGAGTAGTACTAGGATGGGTGACCTCCTGGGAAGTCCTCGTGTTGCATCCCTTTTATTTTCCTTTGCGACTTCTGTTTTATTTTTAAATTTTTTTATAAACAAGAAAAATCCGAATTTGCGGTAATACTGTAGCGTCGGTGTTCGACGCGCTGCGCATTTGGCGGCGGGACCCGCGTCGTGTTCGAAGCCGTGAAGGGGGCTGCCGATGGGAATTATTATAGCACAATGTATGCCGGATGCGATCATACCAGCCTAAAGCACCGGATCCCATCAGAACTCCGAAGTTAAGCGTGCTTGTGCGAGAGTAGTACTAGGATGGGTGACCTCCTGTAAAGTCCTCGTGTTGCATCCCTTTATTTTCCTTTTGCGCTTCTGTTTTATTTTTTAATTTTTTTATGAACAAGAAAAATCCGAATTTGCGGTAATACTGTAGCGTCGGTGTTCGACGCGCTGCGCATTTGGCGGCGGGACCCGCGTCGTGTTCGAAGCCGTGCAGGGGGCCGGGACGAGAGACAAAAGAATTATAGCACAATGTATGTCGGATGCGATCATACCAGCACTAAAGCACCGGATCCCATCAGAACTCCGAAGTTAAGCGTGCTTGGGCGAGAGTAGTACTAGGATGGGTGACCTCCTCGGAAGTCCTCGTGTTGCATCTCTTTATTTTCCTTTTGCGCTTCTGTTTATTTTTTAAATTTTTTATAAACAAGAAAAATCCGAATTTGCGGTAATACTGTAGCGTCGGTGTTCGACGCGCTGCGCATTTGGCGCGGGACCCGCTCGTGTTCGAAGCCGTGAAGGGGGGCTGCCGGGACGAGAGCACAAAAAGAATTATAGCACAATGTATGCCGGATGCGATCATACCAGCACTAAAGCACCGGATCCCATCAGAACTCCGAAGTTAAGCGTGCTTGGGCGAGAGTAGTACTAGGATGGGTGACCTCCTGGAAGCTCCTCGTGTTGCATCCATTTTATTTTCCTTTTGCGCTTCTATTTTATTTTTAAATTTTTTTATAAACAAGAAAAATCCGAATTTGCATCCGTTTTATTTTCCTTTTGCGCTTCTGTTTTATTCTTTAAATTTTTTTATAAACAAGAAAAATCCGAATTTGCGGGTAATACTGTAGCGTCGGTTGTTCGACGCGCTGCGCATTTGGCGGCGGGACTCGCGTCGTGTTCGAAGGCTGCCGGGACGAGAGCACAAAAAGAATTAAGCACATTGTATGTCGGATGCGATCATACCAGCACTAAAGCACCGGATCCCATCAGAACTCCGAAGTTAAGCGTGCTTGGGCGAGAGTAGTACTAGGATGGGTGACCTCCTGGGAAGTCCTCGTGTTGCATCCCTTTATTTTCCTTTTGCGCTTCTGTTTATTTTTTAAATTTTTTTATAAACAAGAAAAATCCGAATTGTGCGGTAATACTGTAGCGTCGGTGTTCGACGCGCTGCGCATTTGGCGGCGGGACCCGCGTCGTGTTCGAAGCCGTGAAGGGGGCTGCCGGGACGAGAGCACAAAAGAATTATAGCACAATGTATGTCGGATGCGATCATACCAGCACTAAAGCATCGGATCCCATCAGAACTCCGAAGTTAAGCGTGCTTGGGCGAGAGTAGTACTAGGATAGGTGACCTCCTGGGAAGTCCTCGTGTTGCATCCCTTTTATTTTCCTTTGCGCTTCTGTTTTATTTTTTAAATTTTTTTATAAACAAGAAAAATCCGAATTTGCGGTAATACTGTAGCGTCGGTGTTCGACGCGCTGCGCATTTGGCGGCGGGACCCGCGTCGTGTTCGAAGCCGTGAAGGGGGCTGCCGGGACGAGAGCACAAAAGAATTATAGCACAATGTATGCCGGATGCGATCATACCAGCACTAAAGCACCGGATCCCATCAGAACTCCGAAGTTAAGCGTGCTTGGGCGAGAGTAGTACTAGGATGGGTGACCTCCTGGGAAGTCCTCGTGTTGCATCCCTTTTATTTTCCTTTTGCGCTTCTTTTTTATTTTTAAATTTTTTTATAAACAAGAAAATCCGAATTTGCATCCGTTTTTTATTTTCCTTTTGCGCTTCTGTTTTTATTCTTTAAATTTTTTTATAACAAGAAAAATCCGAATTTGCGGTAATACTGTAGCGTCGGTGTTCGACGCGCTGCGCATTTGGCGGCGGGACTCGCGTCGTGTGTTCGAAGGCTGCGGGACGAGAGCACAAAAAGAATTATAGCACATTGTATGTCGGATGCGATCATACCAGCACTAAAGCACCGGATCCCATCAGAACTCCGAAGTAAGCGTGCTTGGGCGAGAGTAGTACTAGGATCGGTGACCTCCTGGGAAGTCCCGTGTTGCATCCCTTTTATTTTCCTTTTGCGCTTCTGTTTTATTTTTTAAATTTTTTTATAAACAAGAAAAATCCGAATGTGCGGTAATACTGTAGCGTCGGTGTTCGACGCGCTGCGCATTTGGCGGCGGGACCCGCGTCGTGTCGAAGCCGTGAAGGGGGCTGCCGGGACGAGAGCACAAAAAGAATTATAGCACAATGTATGTCGGATGCGATCATACCAGCACTAAAGCATCGGATCCCATCAGAACTCGAAGTTAAGCGTGCTTGGGCGAGATAGTACTAGGATGGGTGACCTCCTGGGAAGTCCTCGTGTTGCATCCATTTTATTTTCCTTTTGCGCTTCTATTTTATTTTTTTAAATTTTTTTATAACAAGAAAAATCCGAAATTTGCATCCTTTTATTTTCCTTTTGCGCTTCTGTTTTATTCTTTAAATTTTTTTATAAACAAGAAAATCCGAATTTGCGGTAATACTTAGCGTCGGTGTTCGACGCGCTGCGCTTTGGCGGCGGGACTCGCGTCGTGTTCGAAGGCTGCCGGGACGAGAGCACAAAAGAATTATAGCACATTGTATGTCGGATGCGATCATACCAGCACTAAAGCACCGGATCCCATCAGAACTCCGAAGTTAAGCGTGCTTGGGCGAGAGTAGTACTAGGATGGGTGACCTCCTGGGAAGTCCTCGTGTTGCATCCCTTTTATTTTCCTTTTGCGCTTCTGTTTTATTTTTAAATTTTTTATAACAAGAAAAATCCGAATGTGCGGTAATACTGTAGCGTCGGTGTTCGACGCGCTGCGCATTTGGCTGCGGGACCCGCGTCGTGTTCGAAGCCGTGAAGGGGCTGCCGGGACGAGAGCACAAAAAGAATTATAGCACAATGTATGTCGGATGCGATCATACCAGCACTAAAGCATCGGATCCCATCAGAACTCCGAAGTTAAGCGTGCTTGGGCGAGAGTAGTACTAGGATAGGTGACCTCCTGGGAAGTCCTCGTGTTGCATCCCTTTTATTTTCCTTTGCGCTTCTGTTTTATTTTTTAAATTTTTTTATAACAAGAAAAATCCGAATTTGCGGTAATACTGTAGCGTCGGTGTTCGACGCGCTGCGCATTTGGCGGCGGGACCCGCGTCGTGTTCGAAGCCGTGAAGGGGGCTGCCGGGACGAGAGCACAAAAAGAATTATAGCACAATGTATGCCGGATGCGATCATACCAGCACTAAAGCACCGGATCCCATCAGAACTCCGAAGTTAAGCGTGCTTGGGCGAGAGTAGTACTAGGATGGGTGACCTCCTGGGAAGTCCTCGTGTTGCATCCATTTTATTTTCCTTTTGCGCTTCTATTTTATTTTTAAATTTTTTATAAACAGAAAATCCGAATTTGCATCCGTTTTATTTTCCTTTTTGCGCTTCTGTTTTATTTTTTAAATTTTTTTATAAACAAGAAAAATCCGAATTTGCGGTAATACTGTAGCGTCGGTGTTCGACGCGCTGCGCATTTGGCGGCGGGACTCGCGTCGTGTTCGAAGGCTGCCGGGACGAGAGCACAAAAAGAATTATAGCACATTGTATGTCGGATGCGATCATACCAGCACTAAAGCACCGGATCCCATCAGAACTCCGAAGTTAGCGTGCTTGGGCGAGAGTAGTACTAGGATGGGTGACCTCCTGGGAAGTCCTCGTGTTGCATCCCTTTTATTTTCCTTTTGCGTTTCTGTTTTATTTTTTAAATTTTTTTATAAACAAGAAAAATCCGAATTTTGCGGTAATACTGTAGCGTCGGTGTTCGACGCGCTACGCATTTGGCGGCGGGACCCGCGTCGTGTTCGAAGCCGTGAAGGGGGCTGCCGGGACGAGAGCACAAAAAGAATTATAGCACAATGTATGTCGGATGCGATCATACCAGCACTAAAGCATCGGATCCCATCAGAACTCCGAAGTTAAGCGTGCTTGGCGAGAGTAGTACTAGGATAGGTGACCTCCTGGGAAGTCCTCGTGTTGCATCCCTTTTATTTCCTTTTGCGCTTCTGTTTTATTTTTTAAATTTTTTTATAAACAAGAAAAATCCGATTGCGGTAATACTGTAGCGTCGGTGTTCGACGCGCTGCGCATTGGCGGCGGGACCCGCGTCGTGTTCGAAGCCGTGAAGGGGGCTGCCGGGACGAGAGCACAAAAGAATTATAGCACAATGTATGTCGGATGCGATCATACCAGCACTAAAGCACCGGATCCCATCAGAACTCCGAAGTTAAGCGTGCTTGGGCGAGAGTAGTACTAGGATGGGTGACCTCCTGGGAAGTCCTCGTGTTGCATCCCTTTTATTTTCCTTTTGCGCTTCTGTTTTATTTTTTAATTTTTTTATAAACAAGAAAAATCCGAATTTGCATCCATTTTATTTTCCTTTTGCGCTTCTGTTTATTTTTTAAACTTTTTTATAAACAAGAAAAATCCGAATTTGCGGTAATACTGTAGCGTCGGTGTTCGACGCGCTGCGCATTTGCGGCGGGACTCGCGTCGTGTTCGAAGGCTGCCGGGACGAGAGCACAAAAAGAATTATAGCACAATGTATGTCGGATGCGATCATACCAGCACTAAAGCACCGGATCCCATTATACGAGGAAGTCCTCGTGTTGTGCATCCCTTTTATTTCCTTTTGCGCTTCTGTTTTATTTTTTAAATTTTTTATAAACAAGAAAAATCCGAATTTGCGGTAATACTGTAGCGTCGGTGTTCGACGCGCTGCGCATTTGGCGGCGGGACTCGCGTCGTGTTCGAAGGCTGCCGGGACGAGAGCACAAAAAGAATTATAGCACAATGTATGTCGGATGCGATCATACCAGCACTAAAGCACCGGATCCCATCAGAACTCCGAAGTTAAGCGTGCTTGGGCGAGAGTAGTACTAGGATGGGTGACCTCCTGGAAGTCCTTGTGTTGCATCCCTTTTATTTTCCTTTTGCGCTTCTGTTTTATTTTTTTAATTTTTTTATAAACAAGAAAAATCCGAATTTGCGGTAATACTGTAGCGTCGGTGTTCGACGCGCTGCGCATTTGGCGGCGGGACCCGCGTCGTGTTCGAAGCCGTGAAGGGGGCTGCCGGGACGAGAGCACAAAAAGAATTATAGCACAATGTATGCGGATGCGATCATACCAGCACTAAAGCACCGGATCCCATCAGAACTCCGAAGTTAAGCGTGCTTGGGCGAGAGTAGTACTAGGATGGGTGACCTCCTGGGAAGTCCTCGTGTTGCATCCATTTTATTTTCCTTTGCGCTTCTGTTTTATTTTTTAAATTTTTTATAAACAAGAAAAATCCGAATTTGCATCCATTTTATTTTCCTTTTGCGCTTCTGTTTTATTTTTAAACTTTTTTATAAACAAGAAAAATCCGAATTTGCGGTAATACTGTAGCGTCGGTGTTCGACGCGCTGCGCATTTGGCGGCGGGAACTTGCGTCGTGTTCGAAGGCTGCCGGGACGAGAGCACAAAAAGAATTATACACAATGTATGTCGGATGCGATCATACCAGCACTAAAGCACCGGAATCCCATTATACGAGGAAGTCCTCGTGTTGCATCCCTTTATTTCCTTTTGCGCTTCTGTTTTATTTTTTAATTTTTTATATACAAGAAAAATCCGAATTTGCGGTAATACTGTAGCGTCGGTGTTCGACGCGCTGCGCATTTGGCGGCGGGACCGCGTCGTGTTCGAAGCCGTGAAGGGGGCTGCCGGGACGAGAGCACAAAAAG
Source organism: Eragrostis curvula (assembly GCA_007726485.1). Classification (NCBI taxonomy): domain Eukaryota; kingdom Viridiplantae; phylum Streptophyta; class Magnoliopsida; order Poales; family Poaceae; genus Eragrostis; species Eragrostis curvula. The sequence continues at coordinate 18,555 of RWGY01000422.1, forward strand.
AATTATAGCACAATGTATGTCGGATGCGATCATACCAGCACTAAAGCATCGGATCCCATCAGAACTCCGAAGTTAAGCGTACTTGGGCGAGAGTAGTACTAGGATAGGTGACCTCCTGGGAAGTCCTCGTGTTGCATCCCTTTTATTTTCCTTTTGCGCTTCTGTTTTATTTTTTAAATTTTTTTATAAACAAGAAAAATCCGAATTTGCGGTAATACTGTAGCGTCGGTGTTCGACGCGCTGCGCATTTGGCGGCGGGACCCGCGTCGTGTTCGAAGCCGTGAAGGGGGCTGCCGGGACGAGAGCACAAAAAGAATTATAGCACAATGTATGCCGGATGCGATCATACCAGCACTAAAGCACCGGATCCCATCAGAACTCCGAAGTTAAGCGTGCTTGGCGAGAGTAGTACTAGGATGGGTGACCTCCTGGGAAGTCCTCGTGTTGCATCCATTTTATTTTCCTTTTGCGCTTCTATTTTATTTTTTAAATTTTTTTATAAACAAGAAAAATCCGAATTTGCATCCATTTTATTTTCCTTTGCGCTTCTGTTTTATTTTTTAAACTTTTTTATAAACAAGAAAAATCCGAATTTGCGGTAATACTGTAGCGTCGGTGTTCGACGCGCTGCGCATTTGGCGGCGGGACTCGCGTCGTGTTCGAAGGCTGCCGGGACGAGAGCACAAAAAGAATTATAGCACAATGTATGTCGGATGCGATCATACCAGCACTAAAGCACCGGATCCCATTATACGAGGAAGTCCTCGTGTTGCATCCCTTTTATTTTCCTTTTGCGCTTCTGTTTTATTTTTTAAATTTTTTTATATACAAGAAAAATCCGAATTTGCGGTAATACTGTAGCGTCGGTGTTCGACGCGCTGCGCATTTGGCGGCGGGACCCGCGTCGTGTTCGAAGCCGTGAAGGGGGCTGCCGGGATGAGAGCACAAAAAGAATTATAGCACAATGTATGTCGGATGCGATCATACCAGCACTAAAGCACCGGATCCCATCAGAACTCCGAAGTTAAGCGTGCTTGGGCGAGAGTAGTACTAGGATGGGTGACCTCCTGGGAAGTCCTCGTGTTGCATCCCTTTTATTTTCCTTTTGCGCTTCTGTTTTATTTTTTTAATTTTTTTATAAACAAGAAAAATCCGAATTTGCGGTAATACTGTAGCGTCGGTGTTCGACGCGCTGCGCATTTGGCGGCGGGACCCGCGTCGTGTTCGAAGCCGTGAAGGGGGCTGCCGGGACGAGAGCACAAAAAGAATTATAGCACAATGTATGTCGGATGCGATCATACCAGCACTAAAGCATCGGATCCCATCAGAACTCCGAAGTTAAGCGTGCTTGGGCGAGAGTAGTACTAGGATAGGTGACCTCCTGGGAAGTCCTCGTGTTGCATCCCTTTTATTTTCCTTTTGCGCTTCTGTTTTATTTTTTAAATTTTTTATAAACAAGAAAAATCCGAATTTGCGGTAATACTGTAGCGTCGGTGTTCGACGCGCTGCGCATTTGGCGGCGGGACCCGCGTCGTGTTCGAAGCCGTGAAGGGGGCTGCCGGGACGAGAGCACAAAAAGAATTATAGCACAATGTATGCCGGATGCGATCATACCAGCACTAAAGCACCGGATCCCATCAGAACTCCGAAGTTAAGCGTGCTTGGGCGAGAGTAGTACTAGGATGGGTGACCTCCTGGGAAGTCCTCGTGTTGCATCCCTTTTATTTTCCTTTTGCACTTCTGTTTTATTTTTTAAATTTTTTTATAAACAAGAAAAATCCGAATTTGCGGTAATACTGTAGCGTCGGTGTTCGACGCGCTGCGCATTTGGCGGCGGGACCCGCGTCGTGTTCGAAGCCGTGAAGGGGGCTGCCGGGAATTATAGCACAATGTATGCCGGATGCGATCATACCAGCACTAAAGCACCGGATCCCATCAGAACTCCGAAGTTAAGCGTGCTTGTGCGAGAGTAGTACTAGGATGGGTGACCTCCTGTAAAGTCCTCGTGTTGCATCCCTTTTATTTTCCTTTTGCGCTTCTGTTTTATTTTTTAAATTTTTTTATAAACAAGAAAAATCCGAATTTGCGGTAATACTGTAGCGTCGGTGTTCGACGCGCTGCGCATTTGGCGGCGGGACCCGCGTCGTGTTCGAAGCCGTGAAGGGGGCTGCCGGGACGAGAGCACAAAAAGAATTATAGCACAATGTATGCCGGATGCGATCATACCAGCACTAAAGCACCGGATCCATCAGAACTCCGAAGTTAAGCGTGCTTGGCGAGAGTAAGTACTAGGATGGGTGACCTCCTGGGAAGTCCTCGTGTTGCATCCATTTTATTTTCCTTTTGCGCTTCTGTTTTATTTTTTAAATTTTTTATAAACAAGAAAAATCCGAATTTGCATCCATTTTATTTTCCTTTTGCGCTTCTGTTTTATTTTTTAAACTTTTTTATAAACAAGAAAAATCCGAATTTGCGGTAATACTGTAGCGTCGTGTTCGACGCGCTGCGCATTTGGCGGCGGGACTCGCGTCGTGTTCGAAGGCTGCCGGGACGAGAGCACAAAAAGAATATAGCACAATGTATGTCGGATTGCGATCATACCAGCACTAAAGCACCGGATCCCATTATACGAGGAAGTCCTCGTGTTGCATCCCTTTATTTTCCTTTTGCGTTTCTGTTTTATTTTTTTTAAATTTTTTTATATACAAGAAAAAATCCGAATTTGCGGTAATACTGTAGCGTCGGTGTTCGACGCGCTGCGCATTTGGCGGCGGGACCCGCGTCGTGTTCGAAGCCGTGAAGGGGGCTGCCGGGACGAGAGCACAAAAAGAATTATAGCACAATGTATGTCGGATGCGATCATACCAGCACTAAAGCATCGGATCCCATCAGAACTCCGAATTAAGCGTGCTTGGGCGAGAGTAGTACTAGGATAGGTGAACCTCCTGGGAAGTCCTCGTGTTGCATCCCTTTTATTTTCCTATTGCGCTTCTGTTTTATTTTTTATATTTTTTATAAACAGAAAAATCCGAATTTGCGGTAATACTGTTAGCGTCGGTGTTCGACGCGCTGCGCATTTGGCGGCGGGACCCGCGTCGTGTTCGAAGCCGTGAAAGGGGCTGCCGGACGAGAGCACAAAAAGAATTATAGCACAATGTATGTCGGATGCGATCATACCAGCACTAAAGCATCGGATCCCATCAGAACTCCGAAGTTTAAGCGTGCTTGGGCGGAGGTAGTACTAGGATAGGTGACCTCCTGGGAAGTCCTCGTGTTGCATCCCTTTTATTTTCCTTTTGCGCTTCTGTTTTATTTTTTAAATTTTTTTAAAACAAGAAAAATCCGAATTTGCGGTAATACTGTAGCGTCGGTGTTCGACGCGCTGCGCATTTGGCGGCGGGACCCGCGTCGTGTTCGAAGCCGTGAAGGGGGCTGCCGGGACGAGAGCACAAAAAGAATTATAGCACAATGTATGCCGGATGCGATCATACCAGCACTAAAGCACCGGATCCCATCAGAACTCCGAAGTTAAGCGTGCTTGGGCGAGAGTAGTACTAGGATGGGTGACCTCCTGGGAAGTCCTCGTGTTGCATCCCTTTTATTTTCCTTTTGCACTTCTGTTTTATTTTTAAATTTTTTTATAAACAAGAAAAATCCGAATTTGCGGTAATACTGTAGCGTCGGTGTTCGACGCGCTGCGCATTTGGCGGCGGGACCCGCGTCGTGTTCGAAGCCGTGAAGGGGGCTGCCGGGAATTATAGCACAATGTATGCCGGATGCGATCATACCAGCACTAAAGCACCGGATCCCATCAGAACTCCGAAGTTAAGCGTGCTTGTGCGAGAGTAGTACTAGGATGGGTGACCTCCTGTAAAGTCCTCGTGTTGCATCCCTTTTATTTTCCTTTTGCGCTTCTGTTTTATTTTTAAATTTTTTATAAACAAGAAAAATCCGAATTTGCGGTAATACTGTAGCGTCGGTGTTCGACGCGCTGCGCATTTGGCGGCGGGACCCGCGTCGTGTTCGAAGCCGTGAAGGGGGCTGCCGGGACGAGAGCACAAAAAGAATTATAGCACAATGTATGCCGGATGCGATCATACCAGCACTAAAGCACCGGATCCCATCAGAACTCCGAAGTTAAGCGTGCTTGGGCGAGAGTAGTACTAGGATGGGTGACCTCCTGGGAAGTCCTCGTGTTGCATCCATTTATTTTCCTTTTGCGCTTCTGTTTTATTTTTTAAATTTTTTATAAACAAGAAAAATCCGAATTTGCATCCATTTTATTTTCCTTTTGCGCTTCTGTTTTATTTTTTAAACTTTTTATAAACAAGAAAAATCCGAATTTGCGGTAATACTGTAGCGTCGGTGTTCGACGCGCTGCGCATTTGGCGGCGGGACTCGCGTCGTGTTCGAAGGCTGCCGGGACGAGAGCACAAAAAGAATTATAGCACAATGTATGTCGGATGCGATCATACCAGCACTAAAGCACCGGATCCCATTATACGAGGAAGTCCTCGTGTTGCATCCCTTTTATTTTCCTTTTGCGTTTCTGTTTTATTTTTTAATTTTTTATATACAAGAAAAATCCGAATTTGCGGTAATACTGTAGCGTCGGTGTTCGACGCGCTGCGCATTTGGCGGCGGGACCCGCGTCGTGTTCGAAGCCGTGAAGGGGGCTGCCGGGACGAGAGCACAAAAAGAATTATAGCACAATGTATGTCGGATGCGATCATACCAGCACTAAAGCATCGGATCCCATCAGAACTCCGAAGTTAAGCGTGCTTGGGCGAGAGTAGTACTAGGATAGGTGACCTCCTGGGAAGTCCTCGTGTTGCATCCCTTTTATTTTCCTATTGCGCTTCTGTTTTATTTTTTAGATTTTTTTATAAACAAGAAAAATCCGAATTTGCGGTAATACTGTAGCGTCGGTGTTCGACGCGCTGCGCATTTGGCGGCGGGACTCGCGTCGTGTTCGAAGGCTGCCGGGACGAGAGCACAAAAAGAATTATAGCACAATGTATCTCGGATGCGATCATACCAGCACTAAGCACCGGATCCCATCAGAACTCCGAAGTTAAGCGTGCTTGGGCGAGAGTAGTACTAGGATGGGTGACCTCCTCGGAAGTCCTCGTGTTGCATCTCTTTTATTTTCATTTTGCGCTTCTGTTTTATTTTTTAAATTTTTTATAAACAAGAAAAATCCGAATTTGCGGTATACTGTAGCGTCGGTGTTCGACGCGCTGCGCATTTGGCGGCGGACCCGCGTCGTGTTCGAAGCCGTGAATGGGGCTGCCGGGACGAGAGCACAAAAGAATTATAGCACAATGTATGCCGGATGCGATCATACCAGCACTAAAGCACCGGATCCCATCAGAACTCCGAAGTTAAGCGTGCTTGGGCGAGAGTAGTACTAGGATGGGTGACCTCCTGGAAGTCCTCGTGTTGCATCCATTTTATTTTCCTTTTGCGCTTCTGTTTTATTTTTAAATTTTTTTATAAACAAGAAAAATCCGAATTTGCGGTAATACTGTAGCGTCGGTGTTCGACGCGCTGCGCATTTGGCGGCGGGACTCGCGTCGTGTTCGAAGGCTGCCGGGGGACGAGAGCACAAAAAGAATTATAGACAATGTATGTCGGATGCGATCATACAGCACAAAGCACCGATCCCATCATAGAACTCCGAAGTTAAGCGTGCTTGGGGCGAGAGTAGTACTAGGATGGGTGACCTCCTGGTAAGTCCTCGGTTTGCATCCCTTGTATTTTCCTTTTGCACTCTGTTTTATTTTTTAAATTTTTTTATAAACAAGAAAAATCCGAATTTGCGGTAATACTGTAGCGTCGGTGTTCGACGCGCTGCCCATTTGGCGGCGGGACCCGCGTCGTGTTCGAAGCCGTGAAGGGGCTGCCGGGAATTATAGCACAATGTATGCCGGATGCGATCATACCAGCACTAACGCACCGGATCCCATCAGAACTCCGAAGTTAAGCGTGCTTGTGCGAGAGTAGTACTAGGATGGGTGACCTCCTGTAAAGTCCTCGTGTTGCATCCCTTTTATTTCCTTTTGCGCTTCTGTTTTATTTTTTAAATTTTTTTATAAACAAGAAAAATCCGAATTTGCGGTAATACTGTAGCGTCGGTGTTCGACGCGCTGCGCATTTGGCGGCGGGACTCGCGTCGTGTTCGAAGGCTGCCGGGGACGAGAGCACAAAAAGAATTATAGCACAATGTATGTCGGATGCGATCATACCAGCACTAAAGCACCGGATCCCATCAGAACTCCGAAGTTAAGCGTGCTTGGGCGAGAGTAGTACTAGGATGGGTGACCTCCTCGGAAGTCCTCGTGTTTGCATCTCTTTATTTTCCTTTTGCGCTTCTGTTTTATTTTTTAAATTTTTTTATAAACAAGAAAAATCCGAATTTGCGTAATACTGTAGCGTCGGTGTTCGACGCGCTGCGCATTTGGCGGCGGGACCCGCGTCGTGTTCGAAGCCGTGAAGGGGGCTGCCGGGACGAGAGCACAAAAAGAATTATAGCACAATGTAATGCCGGATGCGATCATACCAGCACTAAAGCACCGGATCCCATCAGAACTCCGAAGTTAAGCGTGCTTGGGCGAGAGTAGTACTAGGATGGGTGACCTCCTGGGAAGTCCTCGTGTTGCAATCCATTTTATTTTCCTTTGGCGCTTCTGTTTTATTTTTAAATTTTTTTATAAACAAAAAAATCCGAAGTTGCATCCATTTTATTTTCCTTTTGCGCTCTGTTTTATTTTTTAAACTTTTTTATAAACAAGAAAAATCCGAATTTGCGGTAATACTGTACGTCGGTGTTCGACGCGCTGCGCATTTGGCGGCGGGACTCGCGTCGTGTTCGAAGGCTGCCGGGACGAGAGCACAAAAAGAATTATAGCACAATGTATGTCGGATGCGATCATACCAGCACTAAAGCACCGGATCCCATCAGAACTCCGAAGTTAAGCGTGCTTGGGCGAGAGTAGTACTAGATGGGTGACCTCCTGGGAAGTCCTCGTGTTGCATCCATTTTATTTTTCTTTTGCGCTTCTGTTTATTTTTTTAATTTTTTTATAAACAAGAAAATCGAATTTGCGGTAATACTGTAGCGTCGGTGTTCGACGCGCTGCGCATTTGGCGCGGGACCGCGTCGTGTTCGAGAGGCTGCCGGGACGAGAGCACAAAAAGAATTATAGCACAATGGTATGTCCGGATGCGATCATACCAGCACTAAAGCACCGGATCCCATCAGAACTCGAAGTTAAGCGTGCTGGGCGAGAGTAGTACTAGGATGGTGACCTCCTGGGAAGTCCTCGTGTTGCATCCCTTTTATTTTCCTTTTGCGCTTCTGTTTTATTTTTTAAATTTTTTATAAACAAGAAAAATCCGAATTTGCGGTAATACTGTAGCGTCGGTGTTCGACGCGCTGCGCATTTGGCGGCGGGACTCGCGTCGTGTTCGAAGGCTGCCGGGACGAGAGCACAAAAAGAATTATAGCACATGTATGCCGGATGCGATCATACCAGCACTAAAGCACCGGATCCATCAGAACTCCGAAGTTAAGCGTGCTTGGGCGAGAGTAGTACTAGGATTGGTGACCTCCTGGGAAGTCCTCGTGTTGCATCCATTTTATTTTTCTTTGCGCATTCTTGTTTATTTTTTAAATTTTTTATAAACAAGAAAAATCCGAATTTGCGGTAATACTGTAGCGTCGGTGTTCGACAGCGCTGCGCATTTGGCGGCGGGACCTCGCGTCGTGTTCGAAGCTGCCGGACGAGAGCACAAAAAGAATTATAGCACAATGTATGTCGGATGCGATCATACCAGCACTAAAGCACCGGATCCCATCAGAACTCCGAAGTTAAGCGTGCTTGGGCGAGAGTAGTACTAGGATGGGTGACCTCCTCGGAAGTCCTCGTGTTGAATCTCTTTTATTTTCCTTTTGCGCTTCTGTTTTATTTTTTAAATTTTTTTATAAACAAGAAAAATCCGAATTTGCGGTAATACTGTAGCGTCGGTGTTCGACGCGCTGCGCATTTGGCGGCGGGACCCGCGTCGTGTTCGAAGCCGTGAAGGGGGCTGCCGGGACGAGAGCAAAAAAAGAATTATAGCACAATGTATGCCGGATGCGATCATACAAGCAATAAAGCACCGGATCCCATCAGAACTCCGAAGTTAAGCGTGCTTGGGCGAGAGTAGTACTAGGATGGGTGACCTCCTGGGAAGTCCTCGTGTTGCATCCATTTTATTTTCCTTTTGCGCTTCTGTTTTATTTTTTAAATTTTTTTATAAACAAGAAAAATCCGAATTTGCATCCATTTTATTTTCCTTTTGCGCTTCTGTTTTATTTTTTAAACTTTTTTATAAACAAGAAAAATCCGAATTTGCGGTAATACTGTAGCGTCGGTGTTCGACGCGCTGCGCATTTGGCGGCGGGACTCGCGTCGTGTTCGAAGGCTGCCGGACGAGAGCACAAAAAGAATTATAGCACAATGTATGCCGGATGCTATCATACCAGCACTAAAGCACCGGATCCCATCAAAACTCCGAAGTTAAGCGTGCTTGGGCGAGAGTAGTACTAGGATGGGTGACCTCCTGGGAAGTCCTCGTGTTGCATCCCTTTTATTTCCTTTGCGCTTCTGTTTTATTTTTAAATTTTTTTATAAACAAGAAAAATCCGAATTTGCGGTAATACTGTAGCGTCGGTGTTCGACGCGCTGCGCATTTGGCGGCGGGACCCGCGTCGTGTTCGAAGGCTGCCGGGACGAGAGCACAAAAAGAATTATAGCACAATGTATGTCGGATGCGATCATACCAGCACTAAAGCATCGGATCCCATCAGAACTCCGAAGTTAAGCGTGCTTGGGCGAGAGTAGTACTAGGATAGGTGACCTTCTGGGAAGTCCTCGTGTTGCATCCCTTTTATTTTCCTTTTGCGCTTCTGTTTTATTTTTTAAATTTTTTATAAACAAGAAAAATCCGAATTTGCGGTAATACTGTAGCGTCGGTGTTCGACGCGCTGCGCATTTGGCGGCGGGACCCGCGTCGTGTTCGAAGCCGTGAAGGGGGCTGCCGGGACGAGAGCACAAAAAGAATTATAGCACAATGTATGTCGGATGTGATCATACCAGCACTAAAGCACCGGATCCATCAGAACTCCGAAGTTAAGCGTGCTTGGGCGAGAGTAGTACTAGGATGGGTGACCTCCTGGGAAGTCCTCGTGTTGCATCCATTTTATTTTCCTTTTGCGCTTCTGTTTTATTTTTAAATTTTTTTATAAACAAGAAAAATCCGAATTTGCGGTAATACTGTAGCGTCGGTGTTCGACGCGCTGCGCATTTGGCGGCGGGACCCGCGTCGTGTTCGAAGCCGTGAAGGGGGCTGCCCGGGACGAGAGCACAAAAAGAATTATAGCACAATGTATGCCGGATGCGATCATACCAGCACTAAAGCACCGGATCCCATCAGAACTCCGAAGTTAAGCGTGCTTGGGCGAGAGTAGTACTAGGATGGGTGACCTCCTGGGAAGTCCTCGTGTTGCATCCCTTTTATTTTCCTTTTGCAACTTCTGTTTTATTTTTTAAATTTTTTTATAAACAAGAAAAATCCGAATTTGCGGTAATACTGTAGCGTCGGTGTTCGACGCGCTGCGCATTTGGCGGCGGACCCGCGTCGTGTCGAAGCCGTAAGGGGGCTGCCGGGAATTATAGCACAATGTATGCCGGATGCGATCATACCAGCACTAAAGCACCGGATCCCATCAGAAATCCGAAGTTAAGCGTGCTTGTGCGAGAGTAGTACTAGGATGGGTGACCTCCTGTAAAGTCCTCGTGTGCCATCCCTTTTATTTTCCTTTTGCGCTTCTGTTTTATTTTTTAAATTTTTTTATAAACAAGAAAAATCCGAATTTGCGGTAATACTGTAGCGTCGGTGTTCGACGCGCTGCGCATTTGGCGGCGGGACCCGGCTCGTGTTCGAAGCCGTGAAGGGGGCTGCCGGGACGAGAGCACAAAAGAATTATAGCACAATGTATGCCGGATGCGATCATACCAGCACTAAAGCACCGGATCCCATCAGAACTACTCCGAAGTTAAGCGTGCTTGGGCGAGAGTAGTACTAGGATGGGTGACCTCCTGGGAAGTCCTCGTGTTGCATCCATTTTATTTTCCTTTTGCGCTTCTGTTTTATTTTTTAAATTTTTTATAAACAAGAAAAATCCGAATTTGCATTCCATTTTATTTTCCTTTGCGCTTCTGTTTTATTTTTTAAACTTTTTTATAAACAAGAAAAATCCGAATTTGCGGTAATACTGCAGCGTCGGTGTTCGACGCGCTGCGCATTTGGCGGCGGGACTCGCGTCGTGTTCGAAGGCTGCCGGGACGAGAGCACAAAAAGAATTATAGCACAATGTATGTCGGATGCGATCATACCAGCACTAAAGCACCGGATCCCATTATACGAGGAAGTCCTCGTGTTGCATCCCTTTTATTTTCCTTTTGCGTTTCTGTTTTATTTTTTAAATTTTTTTATATACAAGAAAAATCCGAATTTGCGGTAATACTGTAGCGTCGGTGTTCGACGCGCTGCGCATTTGGCGGCGGGACCCGCGTCGTGTTCGAAGCCGTGAAGGGGGCTGCCGGGACGAGAGCACAAAAAGAATTATAGCACAATGTATGTCGGATGCGATCATACCAGCACTAAAGCATCGGATCCCATCAGAACTCCGAAGTTAAGCGTGCTTGGGCGAGAGTAGTACTAGGATAGGTGACCTCCTGGGAAGTCCTCGTGTTGCATCCCTTTTATTTTCCTATTGCGCTTCTGTTTTATTTTTTAGATTTTTTTATAAACAAGAAAAATCCGAATTGCGGTAATACTGTAGCGTCGGTGTTCGACGCGCTGCGCATTTGGCGGCGGGACTCGCGTCGTGTTCGAAGGCTGCCGGGACGAGAGCACAAAAAGAATTATAGCACAATGTATCTCGGATGCGATCATACCAGCACTAAAGCACCGGATCCCATCAGAACTCCGAAGTTAAGCGTGCTTGGGCGAGAGTAGTACTAGGATGGGTGACCTCCTCGGAAGTCCTCGTGTTGCATCTCTTTTATTTTCATTTTGCGCTTCTGTTTTATTTTTTAAATTTTTTTATAAACAAGAAAAATCCGAATTTGCGGTAATACTGTAGCGTCGGTGTTCGACGCGCTGCGCATTTGCGGCGGGACCCGCGTCGTGTTCGAAGCCGTGAATGGGGCTGCCGGGACGAGAGCACAAAAAGAATTATAGCACAATGTATGCCGGATGCGATCATACCAGCACTAAAGCACCGGATCCCATCAGAACTCCGAAGTTAAGCGTGCTTGGGCGAGAGTAGTACTAGGATGGGTGACCTCCTGGAAGTCCTCGTGTTGCATCCCTTTTATTTTCCTTTTGCGCTTCTGTTTTATTTTTTAAATTTTTTTATAAACAAGAAAAATCCGAATTTGCGGTAATACTGTAGCGTCGGTGTTCGACGCGCTGCGCATTTGGCGGCGGGACTCCGCGTCGTGTTCGAGGCTGCCGGGACGAGAGCACAAAAGAATTATAGCACAATGTATGTCGGATGCGATCATACCAGCACTAAAGCACCGGATCCCATCAGAACTCCGAAGTTAAGCGTGCTTGGGCGAGAGTAGTACTAGGATGGGTGACCTCCTGGGAAGTCCTCGTGTTGCATCCCTTTTATTTTCCTTTTGCAGCTTCTGTTTTATTTTTTAAATTTTTTTATAAACAAGAAAAATCCGAATTTGCGGTAATACTGTAGCGTCGGTGTTCGACGCGCTGCCATTGGCGGCGGGACCCGCGTCGTGTTCGAAGCCGTGAAGGGGGCTGCCGGGAATTATAGCACAATGTATGCCGATGCGATCATACCAGCACTAACGCACCGGATCCCATCAGAACTCCGAAGTTAAGCGTGCTTGTGCGAGAGTAGTACTAGGATGGGTGACCTCCTGTAAAGTCCTCGTGTTGCATCCCTTTTATTTTCCTTTTGCGCTTCTGTTTTATTTTTTAAATTTTTTTATAAACAAGAAAAATCCGAATTTGCGGTAATACTGTAGCGTCGGTGTTCGACGCGCTGCGCATTTGGCGGCGGGACTCGCGTCGTGTTCGAAGGCTGCCGGGACGAGAGCACAAAAGAATTATAGCACAATGTATGTCGGATGCGATCATACCAGCACTAAAGCACCGGATCCCATCAGAACTCCGAAGTTAAGCGTGCTTGGGCGAGAGTAGTACTAGGATGGGTGACCTCCTCGGAAGTCCTCGTGTTGCATCTCCTTTTATTTTCCTTTTGCGCTTCTGTTTTATTTTTTAAATTTTTTTATAAACAAGAAAAATCCGAATTTGCGGTAATACTGTAGCGTCGGTGTTCGACGCGCTGCGCATTTGGCGGCGGGACCCCGCGCGTGTTCGAAGCGTGAAGGGGCTGCCGGGACGAGAGCACAAAAAGAATTATAGCACAATGTATGTCGGATGCGATCATACCAGCACTAAAGCACCGGATCCCATCAGAACTCCGAAGTTAAGCGTGCTTGGCGAGAGTAGTACTAGGATGGGTGACCTCCTGGGAAGTCCTCGTGTTGCATCCCTTTTATTTTCCTTTTGCGCTTCTGTTTTATTTTTTAAAATTTTTTTATAAACAAGAAAAATCCGAATTTGCGGTAATACTGTAGCGTCGGTGTTCGACGCGCTGCGCATTTGGCGGCGGGACCCGCGTCGTGTTCGAAGCCGTGAAGGGGCTGCCGGGACGAGAGCACAAAAAGAATTATAGCACAATGTATGTCGGATGCGATCATACCAGCACTAAAGCACCGGATCCCATCAGAACTCCGAAGTTAAGCGTGCTGGGCGAGAGTAGTACTTAGGATGGGTGCCTCTGGAAAGTCCTCGTGTTGCATCCATTTTATTTTCCTTTGACGCTTCTGTTTTATTTTTAAATTTTTTTATAAACAAGAAAATCCGAATTTGCGGTAATACTGTAGCGTCGGTGTTCGACGCGCTGCGCTATTTGAAGGCGGGGACTCCGCGTCGTGTCGAAGCGTGACGGGGCTGCGGGACGAGAGCACAAAAGCATTATAGCACAATGTATGTCGGATGCGATTATACCAGCATCTAAAGCACCGGGATCCCATCAGACTCCGAAGTTAGCGTGCTTGGGCGAGAGTAGTACTAGGGATGGGTGACCTCCGGAAGAGTTCCTCGTGTTGCATCCATTTTATTTTCCCTTTGCGCTTCTGTTTTATTTTTTAAATTTTTTTATAACAAGAAAAATCCGAATTGCGGTAATACTGTAGCGTCGGTGTTCGACGCGCTGCGCATTTGGCGGCGGGACCCGCGTCGTGTTCGAAGCCGTGAAGGGGGCTGCCGGGACGAGAGCACAAAAAGAATTATAGCACAATGTATGTCGGATGCGATCATACCAGCACTAAAGCACCGGATCCCATCAGAACTCCGAAGTTAAGCGTGCTTGGGCGAGAGTAGTACTAGGATGGGTGACCTCCTGGGAAGTCCTCGTGTTGCATCCCTTTTATTTTCCTTTTGCGCTTCTGTTTTATTTTTTAAATTTTTTTATAAACAAGAAAAATCCGAATTTGCGGTAATACTGTAGCGTCGGTGTTCGACGCGCTGCGCATTTGGCGGCGGGACCCGCGTCGTGTTCGAAGCCGTGAAGGGGGCTGCCGGGACGAGAGCACAAAAGAATTATAGCACAATGTATGTCGGATGCGATCATACCAGCACTAAAGCACCGGATCCCATCAGAACTCCGAAGTTAAGCGTGCTTGGGCGAGAGTAGTACTAGGATGGGTGACCTCCTGGGAAGTCCTCGTGTTGCAATCCCTTTTATTTTCCTTTTGCGCTTCTGTTTATTTTTTAAATTTTTTTATAAACAAGAAAAATCCGAATTTGCGGTAATACTGTAGCGTCGGTGTTCGACGCGCTGCGCATTTGGCGGCGGGACCCGCGTCGTGTTCGAAGCCGTGAAGGGGGCTGCCGGGACGAGAGCACAAAAAGAATTATAGCACAATGTATGTCGGATGCGATCATACCAGCACTAAAGCACCGGATCCCATCAGAACTCCGAAGTTAAGCGTGCTTGGGCGAGAGTAGTACTAGGATGGGTGACCTCCTGGGAAGTCCTCGTGTTGCAATCCCTTTTATTTTCCTTTTGCGCTTCTGTTTTATTTTTTAAATTTTTTTATAAACAAGAAAAATCCGAATTTGCGGTAATACTGTAGCGTCGGTGTTCGACGCGCTGCGCATTTGGCGGCGGGACCCGCGTCGTGTTCGAAGCCGTGAAGGGGGCTGCCGGGACGAGAGCACAAAAAGAATTATAGCACAATGTATGTCGGATGCGATCATACCAGCACTAAAGCACCGGATCCCATCAGAACTCCGAAGTTAAGCGTGCTTGGGCGAGAGTAGTACTAGGATGGGTGACCTCCTGGGAAGTCCTCGTGTTGCATCCCTTTTATTTTCCTTTTGCGCTTCTGTTTTATTTTTTAAATTTTTTTATAAACAAGAAAAATCCGAATTTGCGGTAATACTGTAGCGTCGGTGTTCGACGCGCTGCGCATTTGGCGGCGGGACCCGCGTCGTGTTCGAAGCCGTGAAGGGGGCTGCCGGGACGAGAGCACAAAAGAATTATAGCACAATGTATGTCGGATGCGATCATACCAGCACTAAAGCACCGGATCCCATCAGAACTCCGAAGTTAAGCGTGCTTGGGCGAGAGTAGTACTAGGATGGGTGACCTCCTGGGAAGTCCTCGTGTTGCATCCCTTTTATTTTCCTTTTGCGCTTCTGTTTTATTTTTTAAATTTTTTTATAAACAAGAAAAAATCCGAATTTGCGGTAATACTGTAGCGTCGGTGTTCGACGCGCTGCGCATTTGGCGGCGGGACCCGCGTCGTGTTCGAAGCCGTGAAGGGGGCTGCCGGGACGAGAGCACAAAAAGAATTATAGCACAATGTATGTCGGATGCGATCATACCAGCACTAAAGCACCGGATCCCATCAGAACTCCGAAGTTAAGCGTGCTTGGGCGAGAGTAGTACTAGGATGGGTGACCTCCTGGGAAGTCCTCGTGTTGCATCCCTTTTATTTTCCTTTTGCGCTTCTGTTTTATTTTTTAAATTTTTTTATAAACAAGAAAAATCCGAATTTGCGGTAATACTGTAGCGTCGGTGTTCGACGCGCTGCGCATTTGGCGGCGGGACCCGCGTCGTGTTCGAAGCGTGAAGGGGCTGCCGGGACGAGAGCACAAAAAGAATTATAGCACAATGTATGTCGGATGCGATCATACCAGCACTAAAGCACCGGATCCCATCAGAACTCCGAAGTTAAGCGTGCTTGGGCGAGAGTAGTACTAGGATGGGTGACCTCCTGGGAAGTCCTCGTGTTGCATCCCTTTTATTTTCCTTTTGCGCTTCTGTTTTATTTTTTAAATTTTTTATAAACAAGAAAAATCCGAATTTGCGGTAATACTGTAGCGTCGGTGTTCGACGCGCTGCGCATTTGGCGGCGGGACCCGCGTCGTGTTCGAAGCCGTGAAGGGGGCTGCCGGGACGAGAGCACAAAAAGAATTATAGCACAATGTATGTCGGATGCGATCATACCAGCACTAAAGCACCGGATCCCATCAGAACTCCGAAGTTAAGCGTGCTTGGGCGAGAGTAGTACTAGGATGGGTGACCTCCTGGGAAGTCCTCGTGTTGCATCCCTTTTATTTTCCTTTTGCGCTTCTGTTTTATTTTTTAAATTTTTTATAAACAAGAAAAATCCGAATTTGCGGTAATACTGTAGCGTCGGTGTTCGACGCGCTGCGCATTTGGCGGCGGGACCCGCGTCGTGTTCGAAGCCGTGAAGGGGGCTGCCGGGACGAGAGCACAAAAAGAATTATAGCACAATGTATGTCGGATGCGATCATACCAGCACTAAAGCACCGGATCCCATCAGAACTCCGAAGTTAAGCGTGCTTGGGCGAGAGTAGTACTAGGATGGGTGACCTCCTGGGAAGTCCTCGTGTTGCATCCCTTTTATTTTCCTTTTGCGCTTCTGTTTTATTTTTTAAATTTTTTTATAAACAAGAAAAATCCGAATTTGCGGTAATACTGTAGCGTCGGTGTTCGACGCGCTGCGCATTTGGCGGCGGGACCCGCGTCGTGTTCGAAGCCGTGAAGGGGGCTGCCGGGACGAGAGCACAAAAAGAATTATAGCACAATGTATGTCGGATGCGATCATACCAGCACTAAAGCACCGGATCCCATCAGAACTCCGAAGTTAAGCGTGCTTGGGCGAGAGTAGTACTAGGATGGGTGACCTCCTGGGAAGTCCTCGTGTTGCATCCCTTTTATTTTCCTTTTGCGCTTCTGTTTTATTTTTTAAATTTTTTTATAAACAAGAAAAATCCGAATTTGCGGTAATACTGTAGCGTCGGTGTTCGACGCGCTGCGCATTTGGCGGCGGGACCCGCGTCGTGTTCGAAGCCGTGAAGGGGGCTGCCGGGACGAGAGCACAAAAAGAATTATAGCACAATGTATGTCGGATGCGATCATACCAGCACTAAAGCACCGGATCCCATCAGAACTCCGAAGTTAAGCGTGCTTGGGCGAGAGTAGTACTAGGATGGGTGACCTCCTGGAAGTCCTCGTGTTGCATCCCTTTTATTTTCCTTTTGCGCTTCTGTTTTATTTTTTAAATTTTTTTATAAACAAGAAAAATCCGAATTTGCGGTAATACTGTAGCGTCGGTGTTCGACGCGCTGCGCATTTGGCGGCGGGACCCGCGTCGTGTTCGAAGCCGTGAAGGGGCTGCCGGGACGAGAGCACAAAAAGAATTATAGCACAATGTATGTCGGATGCGATCATACCAGCACTAAAGCACCGGATCCCATCAGAACTCCGAAGTTAAGCGTGCTTGGGCGAGAGTAGTACTAGGATGGGTGACCTCCTGGGAAGTCCTCGTGTTGCATCCCTTTTATTTTCCTTTTGCGCTTCTGTTTTATTTTTTAAATTTTTTATAAACAAGAAAAATCCGAATTTGCGGTAATACTGTAGCGTCGGTGTTCGACGCGCTGCGCATTTGGCGGCGGGACCCGCGTCGTGTTCGAAGCCGTGAAGGGGGCTGCCGGGACGAGAGCACAAAAAGAATTATAGCACAATGTATGTCGGATGCGATCATACCAGCACTAAAGCACCGGATCCCATCAGAACTCCGAAGTTAAGCGTGCTTGGGCGAGAGTAGTACTAGGATGGGTGACCTCCTGGGAAGTCCTCGTGTTGCATCCCTTTTATTTTCCTTTTGCGCTTCTGTTTTATTTTTTAAATTTTTTTATAAACAAGAAAAATCCGAATTTGCGGTAATACTGTAGCGTCGGTGTTCGACGCGCTGCGCATTTGGCGGCGGGACCCGCGTCGTGTTCGAAGCCGTGAAGGGGGCTGCCGGGACGAGAGCACAAAAAGAATTATAGCACAATGTATGTCGGATGCGATCATACCAGCACTAAAGCACCGGATCCCATCAGAACTCCGAAGTTAAGCGTGCTTGGGCGAGAGTAGTACTAGGATGGGTGACCTCCTGGGAAGTCCTCGTGTTGCATCCCTTTTATTTTCCTTTTGCGCTTCTGTTTTATTTTTTAAATTTTTTTATAAACAAGAAAAATCCGAATTTGCGGTAATACTGTAGCGTCGGTGTTCGACGCGCTGCGCATTTGGCGGCGGGACCCGCGTCGTGTTCGAAGCCGTGAAGGGGGCTGCCGGGACGAGAGCACAAAAAGAATTATAGCACAATGTATGTCGGATGCGATCATACCAGCACTAAAGCACCGGATCCCATCAGAACTCCGAAGTTAAGCGTGCTTGGGCGAGAGTAGTACTAGGATGGGTGACCTCCTGGGAAGTCCTCGTGTTGCATCCCTTTTATTTTCCTTTTGCGCTTCTGTTTTA
Organism: Eragrostis curvula; assembly: GCA_007726485.1. NCBI lineage: Eukaryota > Viridiplantae > Streptophyta > Magnoliopsida > Poales > Poaceae > Eragrostis > Eragrostis curvula. The sequence goes on from RWGY01000422.1 coordinate 36,544, forward strand.
TTTTTTAAATTTTTTTATAAACAAGAAAAATCCGAATTTGCGGTAATACTGTAGCGTCGGTGTTCGACGCGCTGCGCATTTGGCGGCGGGACCCGCGTCGTGTTCGAAGCCGTGAAGGGGGCTGCCGGGACGAGAGCACAAAAAGAATTATAGCACAATGTATGTCGGATGCGATCATACCAGCACTAAAGCACCGGATCCCATCAGAACTCCGAAGTTAAGCGTGCTTGGGCGAGAGTAGTACTAGGATGGGTGACCTCCTGGGAAGTCCTCGTGTTGCATCCCTTTTATTTTCCTTTTGCGCTTCTGTTTTATTTTTTAAATTTTTTTATAAACAAGAAAAATCCGAATTTGCGGTAATACTGTAGCGTCGGTGTTCGACGCGCTGCGCATTTGGCGGCGGGACCCGCGTCGTGTTCGAAGCCGTGAAGGGGGCTGCCGGGACGAGAGCACAAAAAGAATTATAGCACAATGTATGTCGGATGCGATCATACCAGCACTAAAGCACCGGATCCCATCAGAACTCCGAAGTTAAGCGTGCTTGGGCGAGAGTAGTACTAGGATGGGTGACCTCCTGGGAAGTCCTCGTGTTGCATCCCTTTTATTTTCCTTTTGCGCTTCTGTTTTATTTTTTAAATTTTTTTATAAACAAGAAAAATCCGAATTTGCGGTAATACTGTAGCGTCGGTGTTCGACGCGCTGCGCATTTGGCGGCGGGACCCGCGTCGTGTTCGAAGCCGTGAAGGGGGCTGCCGGGACGAGAGCACAAAAAGAATTATAGCACAATGTATGTCGGATGCGATCATACCAGCACTAAAGCACCGGATCCCATCAGAACTCCGAAGTTAAGCGTGCTTGGGCGAGAGTAGTACTAGGATGGGTGACCTCCTGGGAAGTCCTCGTGTTGCATCCCTTTTATTTTCCTTTTGCGCTTCTGTTTTATTTTTTAAATTTTTTTATAAACAAGAAAAATCCGAATTTGCGGTAATACTGTAGCGTCGGTGTTCGACGCGCTGCGCATTTGGCGGCGGGACCCGCGTCGTGTTCGAAGCCGTGAAGGGGGCTGCCGGGACGAGAGCACAAAAAGAATTATAGCACAATGTATGTCGGATGCGATCATACCAGCACTAAAGCACCGGATCCCATCAGAACTCCGAAGTTAAGCGTGCTTGGGCGAGAGTAGTACTAGGATGGGTGACCTCCTGGGAAGTCCTCGTGTTGCATCCCTTTTATTTTCCTTTTGCGCTTCTGTTTTATTTTTAAATTTTTTTATAAACAAGAAAAATCCGAATTTGCGGTAATACTGTAGCGTCGGTGTTCGACGCGCTGCGCATTTGGCGGCGGGACCCGCGTCGTGTTCGAAGCCGTGAAGGGGGCTGCCGGGACGAGAGCACAAAAAGAATTATAGCACAATGTATGTCGGATGCGATCATACCAGCACTAAAGCACCGGATCCCATCAGAACTCCGAAGTTAAGCGTGCTTGGGCGAGAGTAGTACTAGGATGGGTGACCTCCTGGGAAGTCCTCGTGTTGCATCCCTTTTATTTTCCTTTTGCGCTTCTGTTTTATTTTTTAAATTTTTTTATAAACAAGAAAAATCCGAATTTGCGGTAATACTGTAGCGTCGGTGTTCGACGCGCTGCGCATTTGGCGGCGGGACCCGCGTCGTGTTCGAAGCCGTGAAGGGGCTGCCGGGACGAGAGCACAAAAAGAATTATAGCACAATGTATGTCGGATGCGATCATACCAGCACTAAAGCACCGGATCCCATCAGAACTCCGAAGTTAAGCGTGCTTGGGCGAGAGTAGTACTAGGATGGGTGACCTCCTGGGAAGTCCTCGTGTTGCATCCCTTTTATTTTCCTTTTGCGCTTCTGTTTTATTTTTTAAATTTTTTTATAAACAAGAAAAATCCGAATTTGCGGTAATACTGTAGCGTCGGTGTTCGACGCGCTGCGCATTTGGCGGCGGGACCCGCGTCGTGTTCGAAGCCGTGAAGGGGGCTGCCGGGACGAGAGCACAAAAAGAATTATAGCACAATGTATGTCGGATGCGATCATACCAGCACTAAAGCACCGGATCCCATCAGAACTCCGAAGTTAAGCGTGCTTGGGCGAGAGTAGTACTAGGATGGGTGACCTCCTGGGAAGTCCTCGTGTTGCATCCCTTTTATTTTCCTTTTGCGCTTCTGTTTTATTTTTTAAATTTTTTTATAAACAAGAAAAATCCGAATTTGCGGTAATACTGTAGCGTCGGTGTTCGACGCGCTGCGCATTTGGCGGCGGGACCCGCGTCGTGTTCGAAGCCGTGAAGGGGGCTGCCGGGACGAGAGCACAAAAAGAATTATAGCACAATGTATGTCGGATGCGATCATACCAGCACTAAAGCACCGGATCCCATCAGAACTCCGAAGTTAAGCGTGCTTGGGCGAGAGTAGTACTAGGATGGGTGACCTCCTGGGAAGTCCTCGTGTTGCATCCCTTTTATTTTCCTTTTGCGCTTCTGTTTTATTTTTTAAATTTTTTTATAAACAAGAAAAATCCGAATTTGCGGTAATACTGTAGCGTCGGTGTTCGACGCGCTGCGCATTTGGCGGCGGGACCCGCGTCGTGTTCGAAGCCGTGAAGGGGGCTGCCGGGACGAGAGCACAAAAAGAATTATAGCACAATGTATGTCGGATGCGATCATACCAGCACTAAAGCACCGGATCCCATCAGAACTCCGAAGTTAAGCGTGCTTGGGCGAGAGTAGTACTAGGATGGGTGACCTCCTGGGAAGTCCTCGTGTTGCATCCCTTTTATTTTCCTTTTGCGCTTCTGTTTTATTTTTTAAATTTTTTTATAAACAAGAAAAATCCGAATTTGCGGTAATACTGTAGCGTCGGTGTTCGACGCGCTGCGCATTTGGCGGCGGGACCCGCGTCGTGTTCGAAGCCGTGAAGGGGGCTGCCGGGACGAGAGCACAAAAAGAATTATAGCACAATGTATGTCGGATGCGATCATACCAGCACTAAAGCACCGGATCCCATCAGAACTCCGAAGTTAAGCGTGCTTGGGCGAGAGTAGTACTAGGATGGGTGACCTCCTGGGAAGTCCTCGTGTTGCATCCCTTTTATTTTCCTTTTGCGCTTCTGTTTTATTTTTTAAATTTTTTTATAAACAAGAAAAATCCGAATTTGCGGTAATACTGTAGCGTCGGTGTTCGACGCGCTGCGCATTTGGCGGCGGGACCCGCGTCGTGTTCGAAGCCGTGAAGGGGGCTGCCGGGACGAGAGCACAAAAAGAATTATAGCACAATGTATGTCGGATGCGATCATACCAGCACTAAAGCACCGGATCCCATCAGAACTCCGAAGTTAAGCGTGCTTGGGCGAGAGTAGTACTAGGATGGGTGACCTCCTGGGAAGTCCTCGTGTTGCATCCCTTTTATTTTCCTTTTGCGCTTCTGTTTTATTTTTTAAATTTTTTTATAAACAAGAAAAATCCGAATTTGCGGTAATACTGTAGCGTCGGTGTTCGACGCGCTGCGCATTTGGCGGCGGGACCCGCGTCGTGTTCGAAGCCGTGAAGGGGGCTGCCGGGACGAGAGCACAAAAAGAATTATAGCACAATGTATGTCGGATGCGATCATACCAGCACTAAAGCACCGGATCCCATCAGAACTCCGAAGTTAAGCGTGCTTGGGCGAGAGTAGTACTAGGATGGGTGACCTCCTGGGAAGTCCTCGTGTTGCATCCCTTTTATTTTCCTTTTGCGCTTCTGTTTTATTTTTTAAATTTTTTTATAAACAAGAAAAATCCGAATTTGCGGTAATACTGTAGCGTCGGTGTTCGACGCGCTGCGCATTTGGCGGCGGGACCCGCGTCGTGTTCGAAGCCGTGAAGGGGGCTGCCGGGACGAGAGCACAAAAAGAATTATAGCACAATGTATGTCGGATGCGATCATACCAGCACTAAAGCACCGGATCCCATCAGAACTCCGAAGTTAAGCGTGCTTGGGCGAGAGTAGTACTAGGATGGGTGACCTCCTGGGAAGTCCTCGTGTTGCATCCCTTTTATTTTCCTTTTGCGCTTCTGTTTTATTTTTTAAATTTTTTATAAACAAGAAAAATCCGAATTTGCGGTAATACTGTAGCGTCGGTGTTCGACGCGCTGCGCATTTGGCGGCGGGACCCGCGTCGTGTTCGAAGCCGTGAAGGGGGCTGCCGGGACGAGAGCACAAAAAGAATTATAGCACAATGTATGTCGGATGCGATCATACCAGCACTAAAGCACCGGATCCCATCAGAACTCCGAAGTTAAGCGTGCTTGGGCGAGAGTAGTACTAGGATGGGTGACCTCCTGGGAAGTCCTCGTGTTGCATCCCTTTTATTTTCCTTTTGCGCTTCTGTTTTATTTTTTAAATTTTTTTATAAACAAGAAAAATCCGAATTTGCGGTAATACTGTAGCGTCGGTGTTCGACGCGCTGCGCATTTGGCGGCGGGACCCGCGTCGTGTTCGAAGCCGTGAAGGGGGCTGCCGGGACGAGAGCACAAAAAGAATTATAGCACAATGTATGTCGGATGCGATCATACCAGCACTAAAGCACCGGATCCCATCAGAACTCCGAAGTTAAGCGTGCTTGGGCGAGAGTAGTACTAGGATGGGTGACCTCCTGGGAAGTCCTCGTGTTGCATCCCTTTTATTTTCCTTTTGCGCTTCTGTTTTATTTTTTAAATTTTTTTATAAACAAGAAAAATCCGAATTTGCGGTAATACTGTAGCGTCGGTGTTCGACGCGCTGCGCATTTGGCGGCGGGACCCGCGTCGTGTTCGAAGCCGTGAAGGGGGCTGCCGGGACGAGAGCACAAAAAGAATTATAGCACAATGTATGTCGGATGCGATCATACCAGCACTAAAGCACCGGATCCCATCAGAACTCCGAAGTTAAGCGTGCTTGGGCGAGAGTAGTACTAGGATGGGTGACCTCCTGGGAAGTCCTCGTGTTGCATCCCTTTTATTTTCCTTTTGCGCTTCTGTTTTATTTTTTAAATTTTTTTATAAACAAGAAAAATCCGAATTTGCGGTAATACTGTAGCGTCGGTGTTCGACGCGCTGCGCATTTGGCGGCGGGACCCGCGTCGTGTTCGAAGCCGTGAAGGGGGCTGCCGGGACGAGAGCACAAAAAGAATTATAGCACAATGTATGTCGGATGCGATCATACCAGCACTAAAGCACCGGATCCCATCAGAACTCCGAAGTTAAGCGTGCTTGGGCGAGAGTAGTACTAGGATGGGTGACCTCCTGGGAAGTCCTCGTGTTGCATCCCTTTTATTTTCCTTTTGCGCTTCTGTTTTATTTTTTAAATTTTTTTATAAACAAGAAAAATCCGAATTTGCGGTAATACTGTAGCGTCGGTGTTCGACGCGCTGCGCATTTGGCGGCGGGACCCGCGTCGTGTTCGAAGCCGTGAAGGGGGCTGCCGGGACGAGAGCACAAAAAGAATTATAGCACAATGTATGTCGGATGCGATCATACCAGCACTAAAGCACCGGATCCCATCAGAACTCCGAAGTTAAGCGTGCTTGGGCGAGAGTAGTACTAGGATGGGTGACCTCCTGGGAAGTCCTCGTGTTGCATCCCTTTTATTTTCCTTTTGCGCTTCTGTTTTATTTTTTAAATTTTTTTATAAACAAGAAAAATCCGAATTTGCGGTAATACTGTAGCGTCGGTGTTCGACGCGCTGCGCATTTGGCGGCGGGACCCGCGTCGTGTTCGAAGCCGTGAAGGGGGCTGCCGGGACGAGAGCACAAAAAGAATTATAGCACAATGTATGTCGGATGCGATCATACCAGCACTAAAGCACCGGATCCCATCAGAACTCCGAAGTTAAGCGTGCTTGGGCGAGAGTAGTACTAGGATGGGTGACCTCCTGGGAAGTCCTCGTGTTGCATCCCTTTTATTTTCCTTTTGCGCTTCTGTTTTATTTTTTAAATTTTTTTATAAACAAGAAAAATCCGAATTTGCGGTAATACTGTAGCGTCGGTGTTCGACGCGCTGCGCATTTGGCGGCGGGACCCGCGTCGTGTTCGAAGCCGTGAAGGGGGCTGCCGGGACGAGAGCACAAAAAGAATTATAGCACAATGTATGTCGGATGCGATCATACCAGCACTAAAGCACCGGATCCCATCAGAACTCCGAAGTTAAGCGTGCTTGGGCGAGAGTAGTACTAGGATGGGTGACCTCCTGGGAAGTCCTCGTGTTGCATCCCTTTTATTTTCCTTTTGCGCTTCTGTTTTATTTTTTAAATTTTTTTATAAACAAGAAAAATCCGAATTTGCGGTAATACTGTAGCGTCGGTGTTCGACGCGCTGCGCATTTGGCGGCGGGACCCGCGTCGTGTTCGAAGCCGTGAAGGGGGCTGCCGGGACGAGAGCACAAAAAGAATTATAGCACAATGTATGTCGGATGCGATCATACCAGCACTAAAGCACCGGATCCCATCAGAACTCCGAAGTTAAGCGTGCTTGGGCGAGAGTAGTACTAGGATGGGTGACCTCCTGGGAAGTCCTCGTGTTGCATCCCTTTTATTTTCCTTTTGCGCTTCTGTTTTATTTTTTAAATTTTTTTATAAACAAGAAAAATCCGAATTTGCGGTAATACTGTAGCGTCGGTGTTCGACGCGCTGCGCATTTGGCGGCGGGACCCGCGTCGTGTTCGAAGCCGTGAAGGGGGCTGCCGGGACGAGAGCACAAAAAGAATTATAGCACAATGTATGTCGGATGCGATCATACCAGCACTAAAGCACCGGATCCCATCAGAACTCCGAAGTTAAGCGTGCTTGGGCGAGAGTAGTACTAGGATGGGTGACCTCCTGGGAAGTCCTCGTGTTGCATCCCTTTTATTTTCCTTTTGCGCTTCTGTTTTATTTTTTAAATTTTTTTATAAACAAGAAAAATCCGAATTTGCGGTAATACTGTAGCGTCGGTGTTCGACGCGCTGCGCATTTGGCGGCGGGACCCGCGTCGTGTTCGAAGCCGTGAAGGGGGCTGCCGGGACGAGAGCACAAAAAGAATTATAGCACAATGTATGTCGGATGCGATCATACCAGCACTAAAGCACCGGATCCCATCAGAACTCCGAAGTTAAGCGTGCTTGGGCGAGAGTAGTACTAGGATGGGTGACCTCCTGGGAAGTCCTCGTGTTGCATCCCTTTTATTTTCCTTTTGCGCTTCTGTTTTATTTTTTAAATTTTTTTATAAACAAGAAAAATCCGAATTTGCGGTAATACTGTAGCGTCGGTGTTCGACGCGCTGCGCATTTGGCGGCGGGACCCGCGTCGTGTTCGAAGCCGTGAAGGGGGCTGCCGGGACGAGAGCACAAAAAGAATTATAGCACAATGTATGTCGGATGCGATCATACCAGCACTAAAGCACCGGATCCCATCAGAACTCCGAAGTTAAGCGTGCTTGGGCGAGAGTAGTACTAGGATGGGTGACCTCCTGGGAAGTCCTCGTGTTGCATCCCTTTTATTTTCCTTTTGCGCTTCTGTTTTATTTTTTAAATTTTTTTATAAACAAGAAAAATCCGAATTTGCGGTAATACTGTAGCGTCGGTGTTCGACGCGCTGCGCATTTGGCGGCGGGACCCGCGTCGTGTTCGAAGCCGTGAAGGGGGCTGCCGGGACGAGAGCACAAAAAGAATTATAGCACAATGTATGTCGGATGCGATCATACCAGCACTAAAGCACCGGATCCCATCAGAACTCCGAAGTTAAGCGTGCTTGGGCGAGAGTAGTACTAGGATGGGTGACCTCCTGGGAAGTCCTCGTGTTGCATCCCTTTTATTTTCCTTTTGCGCTTCTGTTTTATTTTTTAAATTTTTTTATAAACAAGAAAAATCCGAATTTGCGGTAATACTGTAGCGTCGGTGTTCGACGCGCTGCGCATTTGGCGGCGGGACCCGCGTCGTGTTCGAAGCCGTGAAGGGGGCTGCCGGGACGAGAGCACAAAAAGAATTATAGCACAATGTATGTCGGATGCGATCATACCAGCACTAAAGCACCGGATCCCATCAGAACTCCGAAGTTAAGCGTGCTTGGGCGAGAGTAGTACTAGGATGGGTGACCTCCTGGGAAGTCCTCGTGTTGCATCCCTTTTATTTTCCTTTTGCGCTTCTGTTTTATTTTTTAAATTTTTTTATAAACAAGAAAAATCCGAATTTGCGGTAATACTGTAGCGTCGGTGTTCGACGCGCTGCGCATTTGGCGGCGGGACCCGCGTCGTGTTCGAAGCCGTGAAGGGGGCTGCCGGGACGAGAGCACAAAAAGAATTATAGCACAATGTATGTCGGATGCGATCATACCAGCACTAAAGCACCGGATCCCATCAGAACTCCGAAGTTAAGCGTGCTTGGGCGAGAGTAGTACTAGGATGGGTGACCTCCTGGGAAGTCCTCGTGTTGCATCCCTTTTATTTTCCTTTTGCGCTTCTGTTTTATTTTTTAAATTTTTTTATAAACAAGAAAAATCCGAATTTGCGGTAATACTGTAGCGTCGGTGTTCGACGCGCTGCGCATTTGGCGGCGGGACCCGCGTCGTGTTCGAAGCCGTGAAGGGGGCTGCCGGGACGAGAGCACAAAAAGAATTATAGCACAATGTATGTCGGATGCGATCATACCAGCACTAAAGCACCGGATCCCATCAGAACTCCGAAGTTAAGCGTGCTTGGGCGAGAGTAGTACTAGGATGGGTGACCTCCTGGGAAGTCCTCGTGTTGCATCCCTTTTATTTTCCTTTTGCGCTTCTGTTTTATTTTTTAAATTTTTTTATAAACAAGAAAAATCCGAATTTGCGGTAATACTGTAGCGTCGGTGTTCGACGCGCTGCGCATTTGGCGGCGGGACCCGCGTCGTGTTCGAAGCCGTGAAGGGGGCTGCCGGGACGAGAGCACAAAAAGAATTATAGCACAATGTATGTCGGATGCGATCATACCAGCACTAAAGCACCGGATCCCATCAGAACTCCGAAGTTAAGCGTGCTTGGGCGAGAGTAGTACTAGGATGGGTGACCTCCTGGGAAGTCCTCGTGTTGCATCCCTTTTATTTTCCTTTTGCGCTTCTGTTTTATTTTTTAAATTTTTTATAAACAAGAAAAATCCGAATTTGCGGTAATACTGTAGCGTCGGTGTTCGACGCGCTGCGCATTTGGCGGCGGGACCCGCGTCGTGTTCGAAGCCGTGAAGGGGGCTGCCGGGACGAGAGCACAAAAAGAATTATAGCACAATGTATGTCGGATGCGATCATACCAGCACTAAAGCACCGGATCCCATCAGAACTCCGAAGTTAAGCGTGCTTGGGCGAGAGTAGTACTAGGATGGGTGACCTCCTGGGAAGTCCTCGTGTTGCATCCCTTTTATTTTCCTTTTGCGCTTCTGTTTTATTTTTTAAATTTTTTTATAAACAAGAAAAATCCGAATTTGCGGTAATACTGTAGCGTCGGTGTTCGACGCGCTGCGCATTTGGCGGCGGGACCCGCGTCGTGTTCGAAGCCGTGAAGGGGGCTGCCGGGACGAGAGCACAAAAAGAATTATAGCACAATGTATGTCGGATGCGATCATACCAGCACTAAAGCACCGGATCCCATCAGAACTCCGAAGTTAAGCGTGCTTGGGCGAGAGTAGTACTAGGATGGGTGACCTCCTGGGAAGTCCTCGTGTTGCATCCCTTTTATTTTCCTTTTGCGCTTCTGTTTTATTTTTTAAATTTTTTATAAACAAGAAAAATCCGAATTTGCGGTAATACTGTAGCGTCGGTGTTCGACGCGCTGCGCATTTGGCGGCGGGACCCGCGTCGTGTTCGAAGCCGTGAAGGGGGCTGCCGGGACGAGAGCACAAAAAGAATTATAGCACAATGTATGTCGGATGCGATCATACCAGCACTAAAGCACCGGATCCCATCAGAACTCCGAAGTTAAGCGTGCTTGGGCGAGAGTAGTACTAGGATGGGTGACCTCCTGGGAAGTCCTCGTGTTGCATCCCTTTTATTTTCCTTTTGCGCTTCTGTTTTATTTTTTAAATTTTTTTATAAACAAGAAAAATCCGAATTTGCGGTAATACTGTAGCGTCGGTGTTCGACGCGCTGCGCATTTGGCGGCGGGACCCGCGTCGTGTTCGAAGCCGTGAAGGGGGCTGCCGGGACGAGAGCACAAAAAGAATTATAGCACAATGTATGTCGGATGCGATCATACCAGCACTAAAGCACCGGATCCCATCAGAACTCCGAAGTTAAGCGTGCTTGGGCGAGAGTAGTACTAGGATGGGTGACCTCCTGGGAAGTCCTCGTGTTGCATCCCTTTTATTTTCCTTTTGCGCTTCTGTTTTATTTTTTAAATTTTTTTATAAACAAGAAAAATCCGAATTTGCGGTAATACTGTAGCGTCGGTGTTCGACGCGCTGCGCATTTGGCGGCGGGACCCGCGTCGTGTTCGAAGCCGTGAAGGGGGCTGCCGGGACGAGAGCACAAAAGAATTATAGCACAATGTATGTCGGATGCGATCATACCAGCACTAAAGCACCGGATCCCATCAGAACTCCGAAGTTAAGCGTGCTTGGGCGAGAGTAGTACTAGGATGGGTGACCTCCTGGGAAGTCCTCGTGTTGCATCCCTTTTATTTTCCTTTTGCGCTTCTGTTTTATTTTTTAAATTTTTTATAAACAAGAAAAATCCGAATTTGCGGTAATACTGTAGCGTCGGTGTTCGACGCGCTGCGCATTTGGCGGCGGGACCCGCGTCGTGTTCGAAGCCGTGAAGGGGGCTGCCGGGACGAGAGCACAAAAAGAATTATAGCACAATGTATGTCGGATGCGATCATACCAGCACTAAAGCACCGGATCCCATCAGAACTCCGAAGTTAAGCGTGCTTGGGCGAGAGTAGTACTAGGATGGGTGACCTCCTGGGAAGTCCTCGTGTTGCATCCCTTTTATTTTCCTTTTGCGCTTCTGTTTTATTTTTTAAATTTTTTTATAAACAAGAAAAATCCGAATTTGCGGTAATACTGTAGCGTCGGTGTTCGACGCGCTGCGCATTTGGCGGCGGGACCCGCGTCGTGTTCGAAGCCGTGAAGGGGGCTGCCGGGACGAGAGCACAAAAAGAATTATAGCACAATGTATGTCGGATGCGATCATACCAGCACTAAAGCACCGGATCCCATCAGAACTCCGAAGTTAAGCGTGCTTGGGCGAGAGTAGTACTAGGATGGGTGACCTCCTGGGAAGTCCTCGTGTTGCATCCCTTTTATTTTCCTTTTGCGCTTCTGTTTTATTTTTTAAATTTTTTTATAAACAAGAAAAATCCGAATTTGCGGTAATACTGTAGCGTCGGTGTTCGACGCGCTGCGCATTTGGCGGCGGGACCCGCGTCGTGTTCGAAGCCGTGAAGGGGGCTGCCGGGACGAGAGCACAAAAAGAATTATAGCACAATGTATGTCGGATGCGATCATACCAGCACTAAAGCACCGGATCCCATCAGAACTCCGAAGTTAAGCGTGCTTGGGCGAGAGTAGTACTAGGATGGGTGACCTCCTGGGAAGTCCTCGTGTTGCATCCCTTTTATTTTCCTTTTGCGCTTCTGTTTTATTTTTTAAATTTTTTTATAAACAAGAAAAATCCGAATTTGCGGTAATACTGTAGCGTCGGTGTTCGACGCGCTGCGCATTTGGCGGCGGGACCCGCGTCGTGTTCGAAGCCGTGAAGGGGGCTGCCGGGACGAGAGCACAAAAAGAATTATAGCACAATGTATGTCGGATGCGATCATACCAGCACTAAAGCACCGGATCCCATCAGAACTCCGAAGTTAAGCGTGCTTGGGCGAGAGTAGTACTAGGATGGGTGACCTCCTGGGAAGTCCTCGTGTTGCATCCCTTTTATTTTCCTTTTGCGCTTCTGTTTTATTTTTTAAATTTTTTTATAAACAAGAAAAATCCGAATTTGCGGTAATACTGTAGCGTCGGTGTTCGACGCGCTGCGCATTTGGCGGCGGGACCCGCGTCGTGTTCGAAGCCGTGAAGGGGGCTGCCGGGACGAGAGCACAAAAAGAATTATAGCACAATGTATGTCGGATGCGATCATACCAGCACTAAAGCACCGGATCCCATCAGAACTCCGAAGTTAAGCGTGCTTGGGCGAGAGTAGTACTAGGATGGGTGACCTCCTGGGAAGTCCTCGTGTTGCATCCCTTTTATTTTCCTTTTGCGCTTCTGTTTTATTTTTTAAATTTTTTTATAAACAAGAAAAATCCGAATTTGCGGTAATACTGTAGCGTCGGTGTTCGACGCGCTGCGCATTTGGCGGCGGGACCCGCGTCGTGTTCGAAGCCGTGAAGGGGGCTGCCGGGACGAGAGCACAAAAAGAATTATAGCACAATGTATGTCGGATGCGATCATACCAGCACTAAAGCACCGGATCCCATCAGAACTCCGAAGTTAAGCGTGCTTGGGCGAGAGTAGTACTAGGATGGGTGACCTCCTGGGAAGTCCTCGTGTTGCATCCCTTTTATTTTCCTTTTGCGCTTCTGTTTTATTTTTTAAATTTTTTTATAAACAAGAAAAATCCGAATTTGCGGTAATACTGTAGCGTCGGTGTTCGACGCGCTGCGCATTTGGCGGCGGGACCCGCGTCGTGTTCGAAGCCGTGAAGGGGGCTGCCGGGACGAGAGCACAAAAAGAATTATAGCACAATGTATGTCGGATGCGATCATACCAGCACTAAAGCACCGGATCCCATCAGAACTCCGAAGTTAAGCGTGCTTGGGCGAGAGTAGTACTAGGATGGGTGACCTCCTGGGAAGTCCTCGTGTTGCATCCCTTTTATTTTCCTTTTGCGCTTCTGTTTTATTTTTTAAATTTTTTTATAAACAAGAAAAATCCGAATTTGCGGTAATACTGTAGCGTCGGTGTTCGACGCGCTGCGCATTTGGCGGCGGGACCCGCGTCGTGTTCGAAGCCGTGAAGGGGGCTGCCGGGACGAGAGCACAAAAAGAATTATAGCACAATGTATGTCGGATGCGATCATACCAGCACTAAAGCACCGGATCCCATCAGAACTCCGAAGTTAAGCGTGCTTGGGCGAGAGTAGTACTAGGATGGGTGACCTCCTGGGAAGTCCTCGTGTTGCATCCCTTTTATTTTCCTTTTGCGCTTCTGTTTTATTTTTTAAATTTTTTTATAAACAAGAAAAATCCGAATTTGCGGTAATACTGTAGCGTCGGTGTTCGACGCGCTGCGCATTTGGCGGCGGGACCCGCGTCGTGTTCGAAGCCGTGAAGGGGGCTGCCGGGACGAGAGCACAAAAAGAATTATAGCACAATGTATGTCGGATGCGATCATACCAGCACTAAAGCACCGGATCCCATCAGAACTCCGAAGTTAAGCGTGCTTGGGCGAGAGTAGTACTAGGATGGGTGACCTCCTGGGAAGTCCTCGTGTTGCATCCCTTTTATTTTCCTTTTGCGCTTCTGTTTTATTTTTTAAATTTTTTATAAACAAGAAAAATCCGAATTTGCGGTAATACTGTAGCGTCGGTGTTCGACGCGCTGCGCATTTGGCGGCGGGACCCGCGTCGTGTTCGAAGCCGTGAAGGGGGCTGCCGGGACGAGAGCACAAAAAGAATTATAGCACAATGTATGTCGGATGCGATCATACCAGCACTAAAGCACCGGATCCCATCAGAACTCCGAAGTTAAGCGTGCTTGGGCGAGAGTAGTACTAGGATGGGTGACCTCCTGGGAAGTCCTCGTGTTGCATCCCTTTTATTTTCCTTTTGCGCTTCTGTTTTATTTTTTAAATTTTTTTATAAACAAGAAAAATCCGAATTTGCGGTAATACTGTAGCGTCGGTGTTCGACGCGCTGCGCATTTGGCGGCGGGACCCGCGTCGTGTTCGAAGCCGTGAAGGGGGCTGCCGGGACGAGAGCACAAAAAGAATTATAGCACAATGTATGTCGGATGCGATCATACCAGCACTAAAGCACCGGATCCCATCAGAACTCCGAAGTTAAGCGTGCTTGGGCGAGAGTAGTACTAGGATGGGTGACCTCCTGGGAAGTCCTCGTGTTGCATCCCTTTTATTTTCCTTTTGCGCTTCTGTTTTATTTTTTAAATTTTTTTATAAACAAGAAAAATCCGAATTTGCGGTAATACTGTAGCGTCGGTGTTCGACGCGCTGCGCATTTGGCGGCGGGACCCGCGTCGTGTTCGAAGCCGTGAAGGGGGCTGCCGGGACGAGAGCACAAAAAGAATTATAGCACAATGTATGTCGGATGCGATCATACCAGCACTAAAGCACCGGATCCCATCAGAACTCCGAAGTTAAGCGTGCTTGGGCGAGAGTAGTACTAGGATGGGTGACCTCCTGGGAAGTCCTCGTGTTGCATCCCTTTTATTTTCCTTTTGCGCTTCTGTTTTATTTTTTAAATTTTTTTATAAACAAGAAAAATCCGAATTTGCGGTAATACTGTAGCGTCGGTGTTCGACGCGCTGCGCATTTGGCGGCGGGACCCGCGTCGTGTTCGAAGCCGTGAAGGGGGCTGCCGGGACGAGAGCACAAAAAGAATTATAGCACAATGTATGTCGGATGCGATCATACCAGCACTAAAGCACCGGATCCCATCAGAACTCCGAAGTTAAGCGTGCTTGGGCGAGAGTAGTACTAGGATGGGTGACCTCCTGGGAAGTCCTCGTGTTGCATCCCTTTTATTTTCCTTTTGCGCTTCTGTTTTATTTTTTAAATTTTTTTATAAACAAGAAAAATCCGAATTTGCGGTAATACTGTAGCGTCGGTGTTCGACGCGCTGCGCATTTGGCGGCGGGACCCGCGTCGTGTTCGAAGCCGTGAAGGGGGCTGCCGGGACGAGAGCACAAAAAGAATTATAGCACAATGTATGTCGGATGCGATCATACCAGCACTAAAGCACCGGATCCCATCAGAACTCCGAAGTTAAGCGTGCTTGGGCGAGAGTAGTACTAGGATGGGTGACCTCCTGGGAAGTCCTCGTGTTGCATCCCTTTTATTTTCCTTTTGCGCTTCTGTTTTATTTTTTAAATTTTTTTATAAACAAGAAAAATCCGAATTTGCGGTAATACTGTAGCGTCGGTGTTCGACGCGCTGCGCATTTGGCGGCGGGACCCGCGTCGTGTTCGAAGCCGTGAAGGGGGCTGCCGGGACGAGAGCACAAAAAGAATTATAGCACAATGTATGTCGGATGCGATCATACCAGCACTAAAGCACCGGATCCCATCAGAACTCCGAAGTTAAGCGTGCTTGGGCGAGAGTAGTACTAGGATGGGTGACCTCCTGGGAAGTCCTCGTGTTGCATCCCTTTTATTTTCCTTTTGCGCTTCTGTTTATTTTTTAAATTTTTTTATAAACAAGAAAAATCCGAATTTGCGGTAATACTGTAGCGTCGGTGTTCGACGCGCTGCGCATTTGGCGGCGGGACCCGCGTCGTGTTCGAAGCCGTGAAGGGGGCTGCCGGGACGAGAGCACAAAAAGAATTATAGCACAATGTATGTCGGATGCGATCATACCAGCACTAAAGCACCGGATCCCATCAGAACTCCGAAGTTAAGCGTGCTTGGGCGAGAGTAGTACTAGGATGGGTGACCTCCTGGAAGTCCTCGTGTTGCATCCCTTTTATTTTCCTTTTGCGCTTCTGTTTTATTTTTTAAATTTTTTTATAAACAAGAAAAATCCGAATTTGCGGTAATACTGTAGCGTCGGTGTTCGACGCGCTGCGCATTTGGCGGCGGGGACCCGCGTCGTGTTCGAAGCCGTGAAGGGGGCTGCCGGGACGAGAGCACAAAAAGAATTATAGCACAATGTATGTCGGATGCGATCATACCAGCACTAAAGCACCGGATCCCATCAGAACTCCGAAGTTAAGCGTGCTTGGGCGAGAGTAGTACTAGGATGGGTGACCTCCTGGGAAGTCCTCGTGTTGCATCCCTTTTATTTTCCTTTTGCGCTTCTGTTTTATTTTTTAAATTTTTTATAAACAAGAAAAATCCGAATTTGCGGGTAATACTGTAGCGTCGGTGTTCGACGCGCTGCGCATTTGGCGGCGGGGACCCGCGTCGTGTTCGAAGCCGTGAAGGGGGCTGCCGGGACGAGAGCACAAAAAGAATTATAGCACAATGTATGTCGGATTGCGATCATACCAGCACTAAGCACCGGATCCCATCAGAACTCCGAAGTTAAGCGTGCTTGGGCGAGAGTAGTACTAGGATGGGTGACCTCCTGGGAAGTCCTCGTGTTGCATCCCTTTTATTTTCCTTTTGCGCTTCTGTTTTATTTTTTAAATTTTTTATAAACAAGAAAAATCCGAATTTGCGGTAATACTGTAGCGTCCGGTGTTCGACGCGCTGCGCATTTGCGGCGGGACCCGCGTCGTGTTCGAAGCCGTGAAGGGGCTGCCGGGACGAGAGCACAAAAAGAATTATAGCACAATGTATGTCGGATGCGATCATACCAGCACTAAAGCACCGGATCCCATCAGAACTCCGAAGTTAAGCGTGCTTGGGCGAGAGTAGTACTAGGATGGGTGACCTCCTGGGAAGTCCTCGTGTTGCATCCCTTTTATTTTCCTTTTGCGCTTCTGTTTTATTTTTTAAATTTTTTTATAAACAAGAAAAATCCGAATTTGCGGTAATACTGTAGCGTCGGTGTTCGACGCGCTGCGCATTTGGCGGCGGGACCCGCGTCGTGTTCGAAGCCGTGAAGGGGGCTGCGGGACGAGAGCACAAAAGAATTATAGCACAATGTATGTCGGATGCGATCATACCAGCACTAAAGCACCGGATCCCATCAGAACTCCGAAGTTAAGCGTGCTTGGGCGAGAGTAGTACTAGGATGGGTGACCTCCTGGGAAGTCCTCGTGTTGCATCCCTTTTATTTTCCTTTTGCGCTTCTGTTTTATTTTTAAATTTTTTTATAAACAAGAAAAATCCGAATTTGCGGGTAATACTGTAGCGTCGGTGTTCGACGCGCTGCGCATTTGGCGGCGGGACCCGCGTCGTGTTCGAAGCCGTGAAGGGGGCTGCCGGACGAGAGCAAAAAAAGAATTATAGCACAATGTATGTCGGATGCGATCATACCAGCACTAAAGCACCGGATCCCATCAGAACTACGAAGTTAAGCGTGCTTGGGCGAGAGTAGTACTAGGATGGGTGACCTCCTGGGAAGTCCTCGTGTTGCATCCCTTTTATTTTCCTTTTGCGCTTCTGTTTTATTTTTTAATTTTTTTATAAACAAGAAAAATCCGAATTTGCGGTGGTAATACTGTAGCGTCGGTGTTCGACGCGCTGCGCATTTGGCGGCGGGGACCCGCGTCGTGTTCGAAGCCGTGAAGGGGGCTGCCGGGACGAGAGCACAAAAAGAATTATAGCACAATGTATGTCGGATGCGATCATACCAGCACTAAAGCACCGGATCCCATCAGAACTCCGAAGTTAAGCGTGCTTGGGCGAGAGTAGTACTAGGATAGGGGTGACCTCCTGGGAAGTCCTCGTGTTGCATCCTTTTATTTTCCTTTTGCGCTTCTGTTTTATTTTTTAAATTTTTTTATAAACAAGAAAAATCCGAATTTGCGGTAATACTGTAGCGTCGGTGTTCGACGCGCTGCGCATTTGGCGGCGGGACCCGCGTCGTGTTCGAAGCCGTGAAGGGGGCTGCCGGACGAGAGCACAAAAAGAATTATAGCACAATGTATGTCGGATGCGATCATACCAGCACTAAAGCACCGGATCCCATCAGAACTCCGAAGTTAAGCGTGCTTGGGCGAGAGTAGTACTAGGATGGGTGACCTCCTGGGAAGTCCTCGTGTTGCATCCATTTTATTTTCCTTTTGCGCTTCTTTTATTTTTTAAATT